>JASJUZ010000342.1:0-141149 GCA_037159825.1 Tupiocoris notatus
AGGTAATTAGCTGTAATTTCAATGTTTATTTTCGAACATGATTATGGTTGTGGTGACGTACAAATGTTTTATAAACGACATTAACCAATAAAGGGATTTTCGTTATTATTTACTATCCGCAGAATTTGTTGGTCCAGTCAACATTTATTTCAATATCATTTTCCGTCAGAAAAAATTCGAAGGTTATCATCGACATTGGTCACAATTCAACGATCTATTATTAACTTTCAGTATAATACTATGCACAAGAAATTACTCACGATCACTGAACAAATTATTTCTGGCTATGTCACTGTTGATTAAGAATTACGCTTCAATGGTGCTAATAGTTTTCTAGTTCATTTCCATTAAGTTAATGCGTGAAAATTGCTTTAAAAATTAAATTAAAAAAATAATAATTGTTTGAATAAAAATTGAAATTGGAAAAAAGGAAAATTATTCACAATTTGCTTGCTCAGTGATGAAAACCTGCAATATTTTCCGCAGAGACGAAGGTAAGATGTGGTTTACGTAAGGTAATTGGAATTTGATACGCTAGCTAAAATTCTGAACCTCGTTTGCAGGTGGAGGATTGAGAAGGAAAATCTACAAGTGTCACGTCTGCTCGAAAACGTACGGTCAAAAATCTTCGCTTACCAGCCACCAACAATTCGAATGTCTTCGCGAGCCGCTATTGTCTTGCAATTTTTGCCCGCTGAAGTGCCCCAATTTTGACGATCTGCAAACACACGTCGAGGTGTGCCATATTGAAATGAAGGAAGACGAAAATCCACAACGTGATCATGTGATTCGAAATTCGCCACTTGATGAGAAGAGTGACAATACTTTGCAAGGATGACATGCTTTTTTATTGTTTTACTCGGCCGCTTGTATTCCATTTGTTAAACTGACGATAGGGCCCATTATTTATTCAAATAGTGCTAATTTTTGAGTTACCGTTTCGGCTGTAAGAATTATGTTCCTTGTTTTGTAATGAACGCTTAGCAACGTGATGATAAAAATTAATTTTACCGTTGGCAATTTCTACCTAACCATGATTGAACTGGATCCGTTTCCTTTTCATTCATTTCATTTCAGGTTGACATTCTTAATCGATCCAGTTTTTCTAGAATCAATTTTGTCATAGAAAAGCTAGGTTGCGATAGTATAGGTAGTATTACTGGTATCACGTTGGTTTTTCGTAAAACCTCGTTGTTTTGAGCCAGGGAGTATCGAGAGTTTATTATGAGTTGTTCAGGCTAATGGAAACAGTATTTGAGGACCGAAGATATTTCTTCGGAGAGACTTAAGTGGGCGATAAATTTGATACTAATCTTTCAATTTTTTTGCAGGGCTGAAGGATTTTCGACATTATTTTCCCCAGAGCCACGAAGTGCGCAAAGGTGGTACTTACACGGAAACTGGTAAGGTATTTTTTTACATTCTTGGTTGCTGTTTTTATAATAAATCTACAGGATCAGTTGGCACCGAACTAAAGTAGTGGAAACTATGCTGAATTAGTAAAGCGATGGTTTTCGTTTCGTGCTTGTCGATGAAGTTTGGTATTGGTCACGAAGTAGGTATTTACTACGAAGATTAGAAATTTGCCATGATTTCCTTTCATTCCTCGTTGCGGTAATAATTATTCCTAACCTATGTTCGATTATTTTTTCAGTTTCATCCGACTGTTCGTCATTCAAAGAGCACAGATGCGTGTGCGGAAAAAGCTACAGACACTTTGAATCGTTAGAGGCCCACAGGAAACTCGACTGTCGTCGAGCTCAACCGTTCGCATGTCCTCATTGCAAATTCACCGCGCACAAACTTGTCCGTCTTAAAAGCCACATGTACTATAGTCACGGTTCTGAACCGATGTCATTTTAGAGTTTGAGCTAGCTCCACAGATGAATATTGACCAATATTATGAAGCAATGATGCATCAGACACAGAACTATTTCACTAGGTAAAATTGAAAATTGTTATGAAGCATGGACGGATATTGCTGTCATTTATTTCAAACTTATGTCACTGTAAGGCAGTACGTGGTTTTAAAACCAATGTGAAAATTTAGTTTTCAAAGATTAATTTTCATTGTGCGGATTAAAAGTAGATTACAACGTACATTTTTCCGTACGTACAATACATTTTCCTTGTCCCAGGAAAACATTGTCGTGTCATTGTGAAATCGTATGTGTTGAGTTTGCTGCTGAATTTGAGGGGAACATTTGAAACCATCAAAATTACATGTGCCTGCTATCCAAAATCTCCTAATTTAAGAGCACCATAGATTTTTGCTAATGCTGGGAAATGCCCGTTTTGGTCTAGTAAAACTTGAACGAAATCGATAGAAAAATGAGGGAATAATTATTAGTCATAGGAAACTTACTATGGTCTGAAAACTGATTTTATACGATGCTCTAATGTTTAAGGGACGAACTGTAAAAAATCATCACCATTCACCGAATGAATCATCCAATTCCAGGTCTCCCATTGAGATCCTTGTATTTTCTATCCTTCGCTTGTCCCTAGCATTACAATTAGCTGATATTAAAACTTGTCTACCATGGGCACCATGATTTCGGTAGCGGAAAAGGTAAAATATCTCATGTACATAATGTACTATTCTAGTCCTTTAGATTCAAACGCACGTGTGGTTTTTTGCCGAGTGTTCTTTCCCCTAGTCAAAACACAATATCAATAGTTTTACGAACAAGCATAACGCAATGCGTTAAGAGCGCGAGCTTATTGAATATTTGTATAATTAGTGTCCAATGTTGAGAGGTATTTAGGGAACTGAGTTGTTGAGGTATTGAGTAATTTATTAAAAAATGGATGCCTTTTCATCAAATTTATGTTTTTATTCATTTTTGATAATGAGAATAATAATAATCATCATCATGTTGAAAGTAATACTCATTTCCTGAAATAGATTTTTTACTCTTCAAGTGCCTTTCGCAATATGCAACTATTGTTGACCGTAATGTCTACTAGGTTTTTACAGTTTCAACTCGTTGATTAATGAGTATGTAATAAAATTTAGTACTTTACTATATTTTAGTAAATCAGCTCAATTGTCAACCTTTGTCCTCTTCAAAATGTCAATTAAATTTCCATTCGATTACTCTAGGTTTTACTCATTTCTCTCAATGATGAAATTCTTATTTAGGATTTGTCAGTTGTCTTGAGATATTTTCTTCCAAATCATATCCTCAGATATTGTGAACGATGGTAAAATTAAAATTCTTGAAAATGCTCGTCGTTTGTGTGTCAAGTGGTTTGTCGAGGTAAGTAGACATCTTTTCTAATATCCCAATTTTTTTCTTTTCTCCCTTCCTCCTTCGATAATCGATTCGTCTATTCAATTAACTCGAGGGCTAACTTTGTGCATGCCCATTTTCGGTGCATTCTTCCTGATTTTGTGTTGGTTTTTCACCATCTATAGTTTGAACTAATGGCAGTATTGAGACCAGTTATTCTCGCCTTCCAAATGAGTCCAGCCTTCAATTAATTTTTTCCTATCATGATCCGATGAGTCAAAAAATATTACCGTTGATGGGACCATTTTTCAGCGAGCTTAACCGGTTTCTGTTGTCTTGTTACTTGTAAATTTGGTCTCAATTCAGACGCGAGGTTAACTAATTCGCCATCATTTGGCCTATGCGCGTTTGGACATCGATGGCGTTTTGTGGACGCATTACATATATTTGTGGTTAGACAAAATGCTACCATATCCTCGCTTTTGAAGAATGTTTTTCTCTTTGTGTATTTTTGACGCACAGTCCTTCCAATTTATTGCGGCTACGTGCGGTTTAATGTTCTGAAAATTCGCTCGTTTTGATGATTTTTTTCTTGCTATCTTCTTTTATAGTTTCACTTTCATCTGAACATTTTTTTCATGTATAATTAGTCGCTTGAAATAGCGGTGAATATTTTTACTCATTTCTCTCTGATGCCACGGCTCAACTCGAGCTTTTTTATAAAATAATTTCGGAACTCTAAGAGCCGTTTACGTATCCGCAAGGCCATGCTCATAATCAGGAAGAATTGTCGGGAGTAAAACGGTGCTTTTGTTTTTCCCCCTTCTTTTTGTAGCTTCCTTTTTTAAATGTATCGGTCGAGGAGCATTTTGTGTTGTTTTTTCTTTTCAAATTACATTTTTTCCCTTAATTTTCCCCCTCATGATCGACATTTTTTTCTTTGCATTTTTGCGAATGTTGCAGGAGGCCGATATCCTTGTCACCAGTGTCCGCGCGAATACAAGAACAAAAGCCACCTTCAGCGCCATCTTAAGTACGAATGCGGCAAACCTCCTCAGTTCCACTGTCCGCTTTGTCCGTACAAAGCAAAGCTCAATTTCAATCTTAAATCGCACCTGAGAGTTAAACATCCAATTTTGAAAGACGAACCTTCCGATAGCGATATGATAAATTATTACTCTTCTTCGCAATGGTAGGCTTTCTAGGGATTTCCGATTGTCGAGTACGTTCTGGTCCAACTACGATTTATGTGTATTCTTTCATAACGGATCCGCATGGGGTTTAAACTTGCCACCCGTTTAGCGCTCTTTCATCCTTCCAATGCTTTTTTTCTGGTTGAACCTAATTGACAAGAAAATGAGGTAACAGTCCAACTCGGAAAAATGTGGAAACATTCACTTTTTTTTTGTTCGCACAAATTTGTAATTCGTACTGGGTTGGTGAGGGGGAGAAGAACCAGGCGACATGTTCTCCGATTTTTTATTAACTGGCCGAGTACTTTCGCCCCTTCGGGCATCCTCAGGGCGAAAGTACTCGGCCAGTTAATAAAAAATCGGAGAACATGTCGCCTGGTTCTTCTCCCCCTCACCAACCCAGTACGATGAGAGATGCGACGACTCAACCAAGAAGAAATTTGTAATTGTGGGCCTTTTCTGCTTCGAAATTATCGGTAAGATTAGTTGGATGTTGATGTTAACTCTCACTGTCTTATTTTTTATAATGTAAATTGTAAAACGGTTGATTATCGAAATAGTTTTTTTTAAACGCTCTTCACCCTTGAGCGTAGCTGACTGTTCAATTGTATTTGAAGTTATTATTTTTTCGAAAACGGAATTTCCATTGTTCACTTGGGTTCGATTTGGTTGAAAAGGGGTGTTTTTCGTCGATGAAGTGAATTAATTTCTGCCACCTGGAGATGATGAATCTTCTCTCAAAACTGTAGTAGGTAGTTACAAGGTTTGTTCTGGTGAAAATGTTTTTAAACTGGACAATTTTTGCTCTTGTTCATGCGTTGGAGGTTAAAAAAAGGAAACCTGCCAAATCTACCGTGGATTTTTTTTGTATGTAAATCCATGTCTCTCTTCTAATCTTGAAATAGTTTTGGCCCAACGTTGCATGTATTTTTCCTGAACTCGTTCTGTCGGATTATCTTTCCGAAATTCCGTTTTCTTTGATTAAATTATCCATCCATCGTTCGCCGATTTAGTTACCATATTCAGCAGATTATGAAAGCCTCGAAAACCTCACCTTTCATCCAATGGCATCGCATTCGTGCCGTTGTTTCAATGTGTTCGCTGCGCAATGCTTGTGCGCAACAATTATTTCCCGATTTTTGACGAGACTGTCGATTCGCTTTATTTACGTATGTCATCTAATGAAATTCTTTTACGAATCTGACGACGGGTTTCTTTTCTTAGTCAATACCGAATTTTTAGTTGTAATTGTTCATAGTATTTTATCGATCGAAGTTGTAAAATTTATTTGAACTTCATGGCCATGACTGTATCTATGTAATTATTGTTGAAACAATGTCAAATCAGAGGTACATTAACATTATTGTTGCATGTAAATATATAAATTTCAAATTGTTTCGAAAAAAATCAGTTTCTATCTCTATTTTATTAGGACCGTCTCCCGAATCGATCTCTTTCGAAAACTGCCAGTTCTTTACCCCAGTACCTAAGCCGTTTTTTGTTAGAAATTTACGATGAGCGTAAGTACTAGTATACATGTAAATTCAATTGTATGCTTTATTTTATTTAAAAAAAGTTTTTCCGATTGTTATTGTTTTTATATTAGAGATTATTCTTAAAAACCTTTCGCGGAATTACCTTCATCTGATGACAAATTTTGTTTCCATTTTCAGGCTCATTGTTCCGTTACAGTCCGGACCGTTTGTACGGCCAGCGGCCAATGGCCATGTACGACAGCTGAACAAGGTGTTAATGTTCGTTTTCAATCCCTTGCGTGTTTCCTTCGTTATTTAGTTCGTTCAGTCCCGATAAATGTTCTCCTTTTTTTGTTTCGCTTACCGTTCGCACTTTTCTGTGTTACTTGTAAATTTTCCTTCCTTCCGCTCTTTTTATAATTTCTGTTTCTTTTGTTCTTTGGTTCAGTTTTTACCGTCTTCCCTTCTTTTCTGTTTTCTTCTGCCCTTAGCTCGGATTTCTTCTTTCCTTCCGTTCAAGGACAAAAGGTACAAGTGCGACAGATGCTGGAAATCGTACATTTACAAGGACGGCCTTACACGGCATAAACGATACGAATGCGGTATCGAGCCGCAGTTCCAATGCCCGTATTGTCCGCACCGGGCGAAACATAGGGGAAATCTGAAAAAGCACATTTATTCCCTTCATCCGGACTTCTTAGAGCTGTTATCGGATATTAATAATTGACCATGGTTTTCCGGGTTGTTGACTGCGTTGCAGTATAGTCTAATTGTATTTAGTCGTTCAGAAAGTTAATTTTCCATTTTTTTTTTTTTTTGGAAGAGGTAAATATATTTATTTTGTATGTTACGGGCGATGCCCACCTCACCAGATTTCAATATACGTTTTGTTGGGTTTTGTTTACTTGATCCTTATTTTCCCAAAAACGATTTACCATTTTACTCTCATACCAGAGAAACTTTTTATAGATAATTTCGGTTTTTCGGAGCGCTTCAGCCTTTACGCATAATACTCGAATATAAATTTGTAGTAGTATTTTCGGATTGAGAAGAGAAAAGAGACGTAATTATTTTAATTTTCAATGGGTTGTGAGGGGGAGAAAAACCAGGCGACTCGTTCTCCGATTCCTTATTTGCTGGCCAAGCACTTTCGCCTGTTCGGCCTTATCTTCATGGCGACGTGGAGCGATAGGGTCCACAGCGATGACATCAAGACATGAAGAAATGCGACGACAAGGAAAAGGATTATTTTAATTGTTCAATATATTTTATATTTTACCTTCCTGTGTAAAAAATTATGAATGTAGTACATTTTTGAGTTGAAGGGAGGGTGATTCCAACTTGTTGCTATAATATTTGTACGTTATTTCAACGAGCCGACATTTTTCAAGCTTCCGACGTGGGAAATAGTTCTGTGAGATTTTAGACAACTGAAATATAATAGCTCTACTTTGACAATAGTTCAATTTCTGTTCTAAAAAAACCGCCCGAAAAAGAAACATACCCCGATATGGATTAGAACGCCTCGAGTTAGATCAGAATTTTGTGTCTCGTCGATTCTATGCATTTCTGCATTTTTTTGCGGAGTTTGTTTAGAATTTTGTTGCATTTTGGGTTAACATATTGCGATCTATGCCCATGCTCTTATTGAGTATCTTATTAATCTTCATAATTGCCTTTACCACTAAACATTTCAAAGTTTATTGCGAAATTTCCAGAAATGGATTCGCCATTTTTTCGTTCGATCTGGAATGCATAAAAAATGTCTGTTCATTTTGATAATTCTCAATTGCATTTTGTTCTCAGACTCGTATTCTTCGGACGAATCCAGCGCTGTTGAAATTTTTGAAAATGACCCAAGTCCAAAGCCAATCTCGCGTGTCGCTATCGGTGACGAATTCCCGGCGCACCCGATTATCTCGAGTAGCGAAACTCTTGCTGCCATCGTCAAATCGGAGCTCGAACGTGATACACTGCCGTCGAATTCTCCTAGACCAGTTACCACAGGAATAAATGTTCTTCCGACGTCGTCTCTTCAAAAACCGGAAATAGTTAGGAGACATTCGGTATCTAACCAACGGAAGTCTTATTCCTCAGGGAATAATTCGACTTTGAAATTGCGAAAAATAGTATGTCCATCTCCAGAATCATTCGCATTGTCCGAAGTGCTGAAATATCCGGAAATCCCGGACCCTCTGGATGCTCCTAAATCCCAACACACGACTAAATCTCATCCTTTGCTAAAATCTCTTATACTGTCGAAAACG
This sequence comes from Tupiocoris notatus, assembly GCA_037159825.1. Taxonomy (NCBI): domain Eukaryota; kingdom Metazoa; phylum Arthropoda; class Insecta; order Hemiptera; family Miridae; genus Tupiocoris; species Tupiocoris notatus. The sequence continues at coordinate 8,172 of JASJUZ010000342.1, forward strand.
ACCGCACCGAAATCAGACGATGGGTTGAGCTTTCGCCACCTCAGGGATCGTTACGTCCCAATTCTACCCAAACCTACCTCAAACTCTGACTTGACCGGGGTGAACACTCCTTCCACGTCAAGGCGATACAATCAACATTTTCCCATCAGCCAGCTCATCAAATCAAAGCCAAACAATTTATTGTCCTCGAGCATAACTGTCGGTATGCCACAAAATCAAATTCCTTCCGAATCCCCGACGACATCCTACTCCAATCTTTCCAGTCTATCACTTTACCAGCACCTGGTTCGACCCATCGAACCGAGTAAAATGGCCGCTCAAAAAGTGCAGCTTTTTCTGTCCCCGAAAGTTCACAGGCTTCAAGACGACGAATAATCGACGAGGAACGCGAGTGAATTATGCGAATTTTCACATTGTCTCTTCAATAGCGAGAAATTAATGTTTTTTCTAGAATGCTTATGATAATATTATGTACCTTAAAATTTTACATTAGTTCCCAAGTGCGGACTAAGACAATTTTCTTTTTCCAGTAGGTTTTTTTTCTGGGCGATTGATTTCAATATTCCTGCATTGTTGAGACAGCTTAGTTTCTATTCAGTACCTCCCATGCGCCATACTGAACTTGTCTGGTAATTTCTGAATTTTCTAGAAATTTTTGAAACCGTGTGGTAGGTAATTCAGGTGATATATAGCGTATCAAGTGTGAGTTGAAAAATTTTCCGATTGTACAAATGGGAAATTTTGGGATAATTTTTTACTAGAATGTGCGTATTATCGATACCTCGTGTTAATTTCTTATTAGAAAGAAGCTGCAGTTTGCACGTTGTGATTACCAATGGAACGTTACAATTAGAGCGATTTCACTGCTGGTAAATTTCGTATCATTTTTAAGCTCCTAATTTCAATTTTACTCTAGTACATGTGTCTCTTGGAGAGCGAGTAATTAAAAAACAAAAAAAAAAAACAAGTTTATCTTGTGTACGTTGATATATTTTATGTAGAAGAAAGAATGTAATGTATGCTATACCGTTTGGTAAGCTGTAAAAATCACCGTGTTCATCTCTTTTGGGGTTTTCCCTTTATAAAAAATGAATGTTCTGTAATTCAAATAGTTTGATGTTACCTGAATAAATGGAATTGTTTGTCAGTACAATGATATCGTGGAGTCCAATTCGAGTCGATTGCACCGTTTCCCTGTTGCGTATGATAAGCAATGTCGCAATGAAAAGACCGAACAATTTATAATTAAATGTGTCGGCGGGGCACACGATACGTTCTGCAGGTCATTTGTAAGTAGTAATAATCATTATATTATTTGTGTATCCGACGTATCAATAGCAGACCTGAAACAACGATCCCAAAAAATCAAAAACATGGAAGTAAAATATAAAGTATATATTTGTCGAAATGAACTGAGAATTTTTTCCTCCGGTGTAGAATAGCCAACTATTTTTTTAAATCTAATTCAACCTGTTTTTCTAGATCTCGAGAAGAAGGGCCCGATCATCGGGGAGGTTTCGAGTGTCGAGGAGGATTCTAGAATTGGCGATTTCGTCGTCCGGCGAACACCGCGCACGAAAATCATATTCAGAAAACGCGACCCAAAAGAAACCCAACCAAATACTATCTATGAACTGTGACCTTCGAATATCATCGTCTATGTACCTATTAATCTCGTATCCACCGAATGTTTGTCGAAAATGGAATCAGAATGTATTTGCGAAGAGAGAAGACCAGGAGAAAGTGTAATTAATTCTGATGCCTATTGATCGGAATAATGATCGTGAAAAATTAATTAATCTGTCTTTTGAATGAAAGTTGATGTATCAGATCATCAGATTGATCCTGACGCTTGCGTGATGTTTCCGTTCGTTCTTCTGTTTTTCTCAGCCGATTTCATTTCTGATTTGATTCTTTCGATATTTCCGATGCCTGGATTTAACAATGCCCCTCAGCTACTCAGGAACAAAAAAAAAATACAATCTAGTCAACGAACTCAAGTAAACTCTTGAGTCATTAACTAAAATGATTTTTTGAACATTTTAGCCCGATACCCATTCGACTCGATTTAAAATTCAACTACCTTGAATATAGATTGTTAACGAAATGCTGTTCGTAGGTTCACCGTCCCGTTACACGTGTGATAAGTGTTCGGAAACGTTTACGCTTTTCTCGGCTCTGAAACTCCACGCGTCGTGGGCCTGCGATTCAGACTTGTTCAGCTGCGCTTCATGCCCGTTTACGACTCGGTCGAAACAATCGCTTGCCACGCATGCGCGGGTGATCCATGACGACGACTGTTCGAGCAATGATTTTGAAGATGTTTGCCAAAGGATTGAAAACATTTGAGGGTTATTATTTTCGTACTGGGTTATTATTTTCGTTTCGATTTTTTTTTTTTTTTTGTAATGGGGAGAATATGGCTGAATGAGTTAATCTTCTATTGCTGACTTAGCGCTTTCGTTTACTTGAGCATCTTCAGGGCCACCCTAACACAAACAATTTTTGCAGCCATCGTGGGGGTTGCACAGTTTGATTTGTGTTCCCATGGAAATAGCGTAGAACCATTGACATTAGCCGAGACTGGCGCAATCATATAATTTAAATCATGGGCGGGGTTGAAAGTAATCATGTTTGTCTTGTGCTTAGATGACCCTCAAGATGCTAGACGGAGCGAAAGTGCTTGGATAGCAACGATCAATAGAATCCAGTGAATAATTTCCTCATCTATTACTCCATATTTTTGAAAGTTTGTCAAAGTTATTTCTTAAGTTCACCTGTCTATTTTATTTCTCCCCGTGTAGGTATTTGTGAGGAAGGTATGTTGCATTTCACCGAAAAAATTGAGATGGAGTGCTATATTGGCAGTGATATACTGGCAACGCTAACCAGCAATGTCCGAGCAACAACCTTTGTTTTCGCTAGTAACATTGCTTGTTGGCGTTGTCTGTCAGCAACTCCTACTCATTTTTTTTGGTGAAATCCACCATCCGTTTCCTTCAATGTGACTTGCAGACTTGAATTAATGTTCGCATATTTATCTATTATTTTCATCTTTAGTCGCTAGTTTTAGCTTTATACTTTGATGATTTTATCTGAAAGTACTCAATACTCTCTTTTTTGTACTATTGTAGATTTTTATTTGTCTTATTTTACTACCATAATTTCAACTCGTTCTAGAGGTTTATTTTAATTGTAGAAAATTCTAATTGTGAATCGGAGAATCTCGTCCTCCGAATAGGACGAAAGCTATTTTTGAAAGTCTACAACCAGTAGGCAGTTTTACCTTCATGTATATTTTCAATTTCGATAATGTGGGAAGAGCAATGATTTAATTCAACATTCTTCCATACGCTGCAGAGTGATGTGTTGATGTTCAATATTTGACAGTTAATCTTGCGAAATAGCATCATGGTGCGATATTGATTCTGTCATAGTATTTTCATCTTTAAACTGCTCTTTTGATGTGGATTATTCAATAGCTATTGTTCTGAAATGTTTCTAATTAAATTTTACCATTGTAATTTTTACGGTTGTAATCTCAAACCACATTTCTTTCGTTCTTCGAGTACAATTTCATTGCAGTTCGTTTGTCACCATCGAGTTTCGTGGTTTTGGCTGACTTTTCAATATTTCAGTCGAATTCCAAGCTTTATATATCCCATTAAGTTTACTAAAAAAAAGTATAAATAAATTTGGGAAAAAAAAGAAAAAACTGCTGCTATAATTAAAAAAAAACTTTTTAAAAAAAAATAAAACCGACTTCAAAAACTTTGTCTATAAAATACACTCTGAAAAGGAAAAAATAACAAAAATGTCCCAACTTCGCAGCAACTCATTCGCCAACTACACATATTAAGGACTACTTTACTACTCGTATTGACCTGACCACTTCCTGATTGATTGGATCACCTTCCCTAATAATATAAAAATTACTATTTCTCATTTCCCAAATGATTAAAAGATTTTCCTTTCACCTCTGAATTGCCTTCAGATTTATCATCTTTTGGAGTCGGCGCCTCTCTTATATTGTATTGGAAAAGCCTATAGATTCCGAATAAAATATCATGAGTTTTCACGATTCTTGAACGGAGCACATCAGCATTTATGAGAACTGATTATTAACAATATCGATTTGAAGGTGACTATTCACGCCTTTTCCTAAAAACCATTTCAGATTTCTCTAAGAATCTTTACGTCCAGACCCAGACTTATTACCTGGCACCTACTAATTTATCGTAAATTCATATTTATTTGTAGCCATCGGTTATTTTGCCAGAGAGGCGCCGACTCCAAAAGATGATAAATCTGAAGGCAATTCAGAGGTGAAAGGAAAATCTTTTAATCATTTGGGAAATGAGAAATAGTAATTTTTATATTATTAGGGAAGGTGATCCAATCAATCAGGAAGTGGTCAGGTCAATACGAGTAGTAAAGTAGTCCTTAATATGTGTAGTTGGCGAATGAGTTGCTGCGAAGTTGGGACATTTTTGTTATTTTTTCCTTTTCAGAGTGTATTTTATAGACAAAGTTTTTGAAGTCGGTTTTATTTTTTTTTAAAAAGTTTTTTTTTATTTTTCTCTTTTTAGTGACTTACAATTATGGACAGCTCTCTTCACAGAATTTTCCCAAGCTTTCATTATTGTGTTCTTGTCACTTACTACTAACCGTCCAAACTCAATTCATAAGTCCATTGAACGTTGAAGTTCTGAAGTATAATGATTGCCTAACTATTTTCAATGTTATTATGTTGATTGAGAGAGAGTTTGAACCTTTGGAATAATCGATCCACTGATTTGGGTCTCTTGGTCGACATACCGGATACTTTGATCCCATTAATACACCTTACAAAACTCAAATAATTGTCTACACCATTGCTGGTTACTGAATTGCACCAATTCACTCGTTCTTTATTTCTCTAACGATAATAGAGTGATGATTTCCTGAAGCGTATCCGCATTCACACTGAATGAGAGAATCCGAACAAAATTTCAGAAATTCGCCAATCGTTTGTGCATTAAAATGAAGATATTTGGCCTTCAAAACCATGTTATTTATTGAAAATTTAACGCTGAATTCAAATCTTCTAACGAGAATGCTATGACTAACGTAGTTTTTTTTATACAAGCATAAATAGTCCAAAAAACGTGATTTTGAAACAAATTTTTTAGAAATACGGCCTAAAAAGTATCTACTTCTAGTCCAATCAATACCAAATTTGAATCACGTAAACTAGACTCAACTTTGAACAATTTAAGTTTAAAAACTATGGAAAAACAGTTTTCGTTTGGAAGTTATGAGGTCTCAAACACAGGTCCATTAAAACATCGATTGCTCCCTTATTATGCCACCTAAACTTGATTTTTTACCATCGTTAGAAAGCTCTAGCTAAGTGCTTTCAAGTGCAATAGTGTTCATATTTTTTTTCTCGACGTGGTTGGGAACGGTGCTCGAAAAACCTCAAAAAAGTGAAAATCGGCATCACGTTTTTTTTTACACTTTCTTCTCTACACGCTATATTAGAATGCTGAACGAAAATTTGAAGCTAGGCCCTTGTAGGCAGATAAATTATGAACAAAATGACACCAGAAACAAAACAATCGAGCAAGTATTCTAGATGTTATAAGCTTGCAAAGTCAAAACTTCCTTTTTTCGCGAAAATCACGTTTTCCGGCGTTTCTCCGCGTCTGGGGACGTAACTACTGGATGGACTCAATTGAAAAAATTATGGGACCTACCTGGATAGTAACCCTTTCAAACAAAAAAAAAATTAACCCGATCGGACGTACAGGTGCTGAACGCCGGTGGACAACACATACCGAAAAAAAAAAAAAAAAAAAAAAAAAAAAAAAAAAAAAAAAAAAAAAAAAAAAAAAAAAAAAAATCCCGCTAGACGACCATAGTAACCTCCTCCTTGTTTGAAGTCGGTTAAAAATTCGAGGAGTTTTAAGCATCAATGAATGGCATTCAAATAAGTTAGATACTTCATGGCCTTGGTAAGCCACATTTTTTACACTTGCTACTTTCTGTATTATTTACACATATTTCTATTCCGGCAAAAATCGAGTGACAAAACCTATCCAAACTATACATCCAATTTCGAACTAATAATCTCTTCATTTTTTCAGCGGATGGAAACTTCGATCAGACTCTGGTCGTGGAGGTGGACGAGGACAAAAAAATCAAAAGAACTTATTTGCTCAGTGGAGATACGATCAAGAATTTGAATCCACAGAATGACGAATTGGTTTCGATTTTGGAAGTTGAGGATATTCGCAATGATTCAAAATGCATCAGTGGTCGCCCTGTGAATGGATCGGACAAGAATGTGATTACCTTCGAAGGGAAATCCAGCGACGGAATTAAAAAGGCTGGCATCTCAGAATTTATTCCGGATCCCAGTTCGTTAGAGTTTGAGCTCGCTAAAAGAAATGAAGATAGTGATCACAATTGTACAAAAGATGATCTTTATACTCTCGAGATGCTTAATTCGAGCGTTTGTGGTCAACATTCCCTCAGCGCTTCGCGACAGATGGATTGCGATGAGACCGGTATGAACTCTTCTACTAGTTTTTCTCTTATTAGTCTTTTTTATAGGTTGTTCAAACTTTTTTCCGTTCCAGTGTCAACGATGCGCAGTCCGAGCGTCATATTGGGTGTCAAAAATGGTAAACGTTTTGTCGACGATCAAGGTTACACGTATTATCATCACAGCACCGCAAGCTCAAGAAGGTGACCTATTAATGCGGGATCGCTCACCTAGTAAAGTCGATTTTATGACGAACTTCAATACATTTTGATCCTCATTGCAGGAGGCTCAGATGCGTGTTTGCCAACAACCCGCAATTCAGATGTCCTGCCAAGGCGAGTGTCCCCTTGGAGCCGGATGACACGCCAGTTGAATTGATGCCAGCAAATCCCGGCCACAATCATCCGGCGGAAACCAAAGAAACTCTTGGATCTAAATTCATAGTAACCCTCAAAAACAGAGTTCGCAACGAGCCCGGCACGTCTATTCGGGAGATTTACGAAGACGAATGCAAAAAGTTCGTATAAAAACGTATAAAAAAATTGTAAATTTTTTTCCCATGAATGTTATGAAATTGAATTTTGAATTTCTTCCACAGAATCCCAGAACTTGGTCGTGTGCTCCCTACAAACGTGGCTTTACCTAGAATGTGGAGGTTTCGGCGAATTCGTAAACAATTGGTCGAACCTAAGAAAGAACGGAACTTATCTTACAATAGTGGTAAATCTTCAAGAATTTGAATTAATAAGGTCATATATTCATCTCTATAATATTCAATCCAGCTCTAGTGCCTTCTCTCCTCAAGCCTCTTCAGGAATCTAATGTGATGGACAACACAAGCTGATTCCCAACAAGGTGGCCTTGATGGGCGGAAGCGCTGAAGTTGGAATAAGTACACATGATAACTTCGCACCTCTTTTCGACCCCAAAATCATGACCTTATATAATAGTAGCTATGAAAAATATCTTCTACGCTATCTAATGCACCACAATTTAAGAAAATTTTGAAAGTTTCTGTGCTACCATGGTTTACAGTGAGTGACATGTTTTTTAGCACCCAAAGCTTCGACCGAGTTGGAGATAACTCACAGAGGTCGTGTTGTTTATATAGATCACGAAGGTTACCATTACCACCAGCAGTGCTCTACAAAGAACATGAGGTCAGCGATTTTCCCCTACCTCAATTTCCCCTGCCTAATTAATGTTCCGAAATTAATTTCAACATTTCCCTATCAATTTCTCTCGTTAAATCAATGTAGAAATTTCCCAATTGAATTCCCCTACCTTTTTCACATAATTCCCCTATTTCGAAAGCCTCTAACCGCTTTTAGTTAATTATCTTTCTAATCGATACTTTTCTCGCTAATTTGACTAGTAATAGTTATCGTCCCTTACAAAGTTCAAATTCATCCATTTCATACAGACAACTACGCTGCACCTTCGCTCGTAAGTCGGGCGTTGAGAAATGTTCAGCCCGAGCGTCAATGGCGCTCAATCCGCGTTTCGCTCCTATTTACGTCACCGGAAAGCATAATCATCCTCCGGAGGACACTTCAGCGTCCACGTTTCTGAACAATATCAAACGCCGCGCCAGATTGGAGCGAAGCAGTATTCGAGAAATCTACGACGATGAAGCCCTAAGGTTAGTCGAGGAGAACTTGGCATTTCCGAGGTTCCGAGAGTGGTTAATTTTGGAAATAAGGAGATTTGTGGAAATGAGTAACAACTGCTCGTTTGTCATGAAAGTTTCAATGTCTTAGTGAAACAGGAGTCTATTCCCCTTGTGTCCATAGGCCGCAATTCGTAGTGTTACAAAATGTATTTAAATGACCTATCGAGCCGCTTTCACGAATGGTGCGAAAATCGACCCCTTTTTAACCGACTTCAAAAAGAGGAGGTTGACTTGCGGGGTTTTTTCAGTATGCGTTGTCCGCTGGCGTTCAGCTCCTCTGCGTCCAATCGGGTTACTTTCTAAATCAAAGTTAGCGTTATTTCCTTAATTAACACTCATTATTCACTCTATCAACACTCTTATCAAATTAATTTTGCTCCTCGATTTTGAATCAGATTGATCTCTTCTCGATCCCATTCTAATATTACGATGAAACCGTCCATAAGTTAAATTCATCAGTACTAACGCGTTATATATTTTTTTCAGATTTCCGGAAAGCGCTGCAGAATATCCATACGGCAAAGTGAAACGTGCGATGCAACGGCTCAGAAAACAGCGTAACAATAGTCAGTTAGGTAAGCCGAATTGAGTTTTTGCAGGCCACAAACGTCAGACGTTAGCACAAAGACATATCTAGGGAGCAGTCCAGATGCTAACCTCATACCGAGAGCGGCTTTCAATTTTATAAGTAACGCCAAGCTGTGTTTTCTCAACGGAGACGAGCATCGAATGTGAAATGGAGATAGTCAAAAAGCTACATGCGGAAGGCATAGTAAAATTATTATTTTACCAAGTAAATTAGTAAATAATTTCAATACCCTGCAATCTTACATCCTCCCAATTTTATAGTTAGTGTAATTTACGGCAATTTATTGTCCAGCAAAGTGATAAAAATATACGTAGGTAATTGTTTTTTAGAATTCGATTCCCGGAAGCATGAAACGGATTTTGCTAGTAAATGAAAATTAGAGACTTACTGACTGCACTTACCTTGGATTCTCCATTATGAAGTACGTTTGAGAAAGGATGAAATAACTGGACGGTTGTTATGAGGTTTTATTTTTACTAAAAACGTTACATAGACAAAACGTTATTCTCATAAAAACTGAACTTGTGTTCACAATGATAAGTTGTTGCGTGGCAGTTTCTGTGGTTTTGGCTAGGTATGGGGTTATAATCGAAAAAAAAATTATAATCGAAATGTTATGCGATTGACTTGCTCTTGTCACGTCGAACTTCAGGTAATTCAGGGTCGTACGTTGCCTACGGCATCTTCAAGGTCACGTAGGTACCCTTTTTTGTAACGTCATCCGTGACGTCACGCGTGCTTTGGGGATCGATTCACGTCTGACGTTAGTGGCTAGCAAAAAGTCTCTACATAACTCATTCTTTTAGCTATCATTCTTTGTTCTGATTTCAACTGGCTTTAGCTAATGTTCTATTTTTCAAGGGTGCCAATGAGTTTGTCTCATTGGAGTAGTTAAAATTCTCCCGTTCCTTCTGTTTGCAGATCGTGAAGGAATTGAATGCAGCGACGACAACGAATCTGCTAATTTTGAAGAGCTTGTGACAACCGAATGCTCTCAAATTGGAGAAACATCGATTATAAATATTCAAAACCCTGAAATGCCAGTTTCGTCGGCCTTGTTGCAGATTTCGAACACGGCCGTCTACGGATGTCCGTATTGCCCGACATTTTTCGATTGTGAAGAATCCCTTAAAAACCACATTCTAGCTCATTAAATTGTTATTGAAAAGTTGAATATTGAGATTATAATAATTCAACTTGCTAATAGACATTTTTATTGTCTTGACGTTGTCTGATGTTAACTAAATTTTATGTTGCTATTTATTTGTTTCTTACTAGCTAATGATAGTTAAATGTTAATATTCGTCACTGTGTGAATTTTTTTTAGCGATTTTTTTCCTAGTCATTTATTTTAATGTAGTATTTTTGGAAGAAAGAAAAAAAAAGCCCGTTGAAATGGTTTTTATCATCCTTGCCTGTGTTATTCAACTCTTTTACCGTTCAAGTTCGAATTCCAACTGAATTTTTTTCCACAGATTGCTTATTTTCAAGTCGGATTTTTTCTACAATCAGAAGCTATTTTCATTAGGATCTGTGTTCAGATGAATATTTACAGTCTTATCTATCATTCCTACACAGTATTCATAATGATCACCACATATTTGTTTCGCCTTTGGTTTCCTTAGGAAGAAATCAGCAAGGCGCCATTCAAGTGGACAACCGCGGCTTTGTGTGCGGAGCTTGCAGCCGCTCCTACAAGTATAAACACAATCTTCTTTACCACCAGAAACACGGTTGCGGCAAACCGTACCTCTTCAAATGTTTACATTGCGCTTTCTTCGGTCGTCACATAACTCACCTTAGGAAACACCTATTTGCCAAGCACCCGGAGATCATTGCCGAAACATTTCAACAGTAGTCATTTTAGGATAAGCCTGAATCATTAAATTATTTTCTTTGGTGCATGATATTGAGTATTATTCCTTTTAACAGACTTTCGTACATTGAATAATATGAGATTAATACTGCAGTATGTGCGACGAGTGGTTGGTCAGTTTTCACTGTTATCTGGGCGATATACGATTCGACTCATTCACGGTTAATTTTCTCTCAATTTTCTAAAAATTACGCGATTTTACCTCTGTGTAAGTTGCAGAACGGAGAAAGTGTCCTGCTATACAATTAACGCATATTACCATTAATAGTAATTACTTCATTATTCTTGAAGGAGGTCCGTAGTTTTCACCGAGAAGTTTTTACAGTTTATTTCTCGACTCTTTACGTTGTTCAACTGCAGGAGAACCGCAATCAACAAAAGTTCAGACAGTTTCCTTTCTGTTTTTAAACTAATTATGATATCGATTAAATCACTAATAGACGTCAATCGATGTTTTCAGTTAGCAGTCCGGAAATGCTGATTATGGACTATTTCACGACGGAAGTGCGCGGGACGGCCAAGGAAGTAGATGGGGGCGCATTTTTGATTACTTCAATGGCAGAAGATGAACAGAAGAAATCGAAAGCGGTCTCTGTCATCAAGCCGACTCCGTCTGCGGTGAAGGTTCCCAGAGTGAAATGCCGTAGGATGACGGAAATTCTAGAAAGGAAAGACAAATTTCCGAGACTGAATAATGAGGATGCGGCGTTAGCGTGTAGCATTTGCGATTACAAAACCAATCAAGCCAGCCTGATGGTGCTGCACGTCCAACGGCACACGGCTCCGATCATGTCTCCGAAGGCGTACAGCTGCAGGTTGTAGTTGTGATTTTTTTCGAGTGAAAATAATAAATAAAAAGTAATATTGAATGAAAATAATAATTTAGAAACAAGTAAAATGATCATTTATTTTATGGAAGTCGAAATAATTGTTCTTGAGTGTATTAGTTCGAATTATTGATTGCAAATTCTGAAATCTTTTTCAGTATGATTATACATTTTTTTACTCTTTTTACAGAGTTTGCAAATACGATGTGGAAGATCCCATTCGGTTGGCGCTCCATTTGTCGCGCGAACATGAACTGCTCAGTTGCCCTTATTGCGAAAATTTGCCAAAATTCGACGCTTCCGCTTTGCTGGGTTTGCATTTGATAGAAAAACATCCGGTAAAGCTGTATGATTGCTCTTTTTGCGAGTTCTCTTCGTTCGAAGAGAAACGACTGATCAATCATGTTAACGTCGTTCACCGGGATCATCCATATGCTCGCTAACATGCGAATTCACGTTAGTACAAAAATGCTACCGTGTGTCATTTATTCAAAATACATTGGCAACGTGATTTTTCTAATGAAGCCAGTATATTGTATTAGTAGTCATTTTTATTCAAGTATCCGTATTGGTATTTTTGTAAATGAATAAAATCTGTTTTTCTGCGTACAAGAAAAAATGGTCTCATATTGTGGCAACTCACGGTTCCGCAATGCGTGCTGCAATCTCACGACTTGTGGAATATTTTGGTGCTCAGTTCGTCCACCACCTAAACATTGGGACTGATGTATATTTTTTACATCTTTGAATAAAATTCATTTTACTTGGTAATTATTTTCTCTTAACCTACGCTATACTATTGGAACGGCGTTTATTTTTCGTCGACTTAATTGTATAAGTAGGTATTGAAATTCCTTCCACGATATTTTCATTTTTCTACGAATGATATCAATTGAATATGTATGGAAGTGCTTTGCGACAAAAAAACCGCTCAATTTCTGTTACTTATCTCTTATTCTGTGACGCTATTTCTAGGTGACTGGTGTTGAAACCAATTTACGGAAACTGAAGTATTGTCGAGTGCATCAATAGTTGAAAAGGAATTAATCGAATTTTCAACATGAAATATTATAACAATAATGTTAACAATGGAATAAATACATTTCGTAAAAGGCATTAGGCAGCGAGTGTGATGGCGCAGCTTTTTGAATATAATTCTTTTCCATTTTGATATCAGTAGGAAGGATAACATCGTCTCGATACATATACGTTGTGAGTAGTTTCATCATTACGGAAAGGGCTTATCGACGCTGAAACACGTTGGCCTTGCAAGGACCGGCTGAAAATCTACAAACACCGTTTGGGCTAGAGCAACCATAGAAGAAAAACAAAGAAAAAAAAAGGAAACGGCCGCATTCGTGCCACAATTGTCGCTACGTTACCCAAGAGGAAATCATCTCTCAAAAAACATTCAGTCTCTCAGGGCCGGTTTCTCGAACCACTGCTAATCGCGGTGTCAGCCAACCCGTTGTCAAATCGATTTGACACCGGATCAACAAAAAGCGTTTCTCGAACCACAATCACTGGCGGGTTAGCTATCGCCGGGATATCAGCCGCCATCTTGCCTGAACTGCCAAATATTCTCCCCAGACTCGGTTTCGAAGGAATTTCTCGCGAACATCGTCAGTTCGTCAGTTGTTGTTGCTGTTTTCGGTCATTTCGGTGTTTTTCGTATTCGAACTTTCAAGTTCAACGGCCAAGGTGTTCTCGCTGTTTTACTATTTCGAATTTTCCAAACTCTTGTAATAAGCGTTCTTCGTTTTATCATCACGTAAGTGTAAACACGTATTCAAATGTTGGTATAAAACAGAGGACTTTCACTAGTAGGTATTTTATCCAATAGTGTTGTTATTTCAGTGACCGCTAGCAATAGCTAAAAACGCGAGGGGGCCAAACTTTTCGCCATCTGAAGAAGATCTGTTGGTGCAGCTAGTCGCAGCTTTTCGTACTACGCTGGAAAACAAAAGGACGGATGGCACGACATCGAGGGAAAAAAATGCATGGGAGGAAGTAGAGCTTCGCTTCAACGCCCGTAGCACTGTACCCCGATCTGGTAAGTTGGTTATTGCATGAGAATTATAGTTGTGCCTTCACTAATGTTTGGTCTGATATTCGTTGGATAAGGGCTGTAGAAGGTAGTTACAATTATTCACACGTATTATGTAAGGTATCATTAAATTGCTGAGTTATCTAATTCACTGTAATGTTACTGTATCATAATTATTAAACCATACATTACGTATATGAGTTTCATGTATGTTAATGTAACGTACTATTTCTGGAGATTAGGGACTTCCTACATAGTGTAAAAAATAATTGTTGTTTAACTTAACTCACACCTATTAACCACTTGTGAAAAGCTATTCAGTTTCTCATCACAGATCTACATTCTTTGCAGAATCTCACGTGATGCTGTTCGATTTAATGAAGAGCCAGGCGACCGGGCGCATCAGCCACTATGATGACGACCCCCTCGGTTAGTTGGTTTCCGAAGTCGTGGCCTTATCACAACAATTCATTCAACACTGCTGTTATTTATAAATTGTTGTAACTGTTCTGAACGAAATAACATTTTTCTTGTTGTGCTTGATTTTTTACAGATTTTCCTGTTCCAGAGTTGCCTCACCCTACACAGTTTCAGAAGAAAAACACAAGTTCAAGATGGAGACGTTAAAAGAAAAGCGGGCCCTGCAAAGGAAACTTTTGGAGCAGAAGTTGCTGTACCGCAAGATGAAGCTGGAGAAGAAAAATGAATACAACTAACATTACTGATATATTTGTAACTCATGTTTGTACATTAAATTCTATATATTGAATTTAAAGAAAAGCCTATTTGTTGCTGTTCCTGTCCTGCAATCTAATTAATAAAAAATGTAGTTGTACTGAATAGTTACAGCACTTGAAGATAATTTTTGGAAAGAAAGTGTAGTTCTTGGTAACTCAACATTCTTATCAATTGTAGTTATCAATCAGGGATAAGGCCGAATCACTTTTACAAATTCCTTCACCAAGCTTTTGAAAAACTCACTTCTTCCTACAGGGCTTGGAAATACATTCCCTTGAAAAGTTGGTGAACAAACAATTTTAATTCTTCGACTACATCCCTGTTCGATTGCAAAAAATACTTGACAAAGCGTAGATCATCATCAGGAACCATTAAATTAGTAGACAAGTGGAGAAAAGTAAACATTTATTCATTGGTGGTACAGTACATTTTTCAGGGTCGGTTAATACTATTGAAATAAGACAAAAAAGGCTCTCGGCTCCTTCTGACACTTTCAGTAGCTCTGCTGGCACCACGCTATTCATAATTTGTAGTTCCATAGCTTCATATTCCACAATGACACTTGTACCAAATGTGCCGTTCTCAAACCTAGAACAAAACAATGAAAAGGCACAAAAAGGTTAGGGTCAACTCGGCTAACAATGCTGATAAAAACAATGAGCTAGTTATGGTGATGTGCTGACAAATGTTGCATAAACCTGGACCTACATCGCCCTGGTGAAGCCCAAAACGTCAATATTTAGTTTTATGCGCTCCAATAATACTCCTTTTATATAAATTGCTGTTCAATACTAGCTATGGAAATCGGTGCTTTGTTCATCAAAATGTCAGCGTGCTAAGAAGCATGCCCTCTGCGCTGACAGGATTGCCTCTGCGAAAAAAAAGACCAATAATTTAAAAAATGGCATCATGCTGCCCTCACAGGCAACTTACCTACTAGCCGAACATAATTTTTCATAAAAAATGAGCTGTTGAGATATCTTTCTCTAATCAAGTGAAACCAAACTGCAGAAAACAGGTTCTCATCAATTACTAATTAGGTACGTAAAACAGTTGACGAAAGCTACATACCTACGGTCGTTGCAGATCGGCAGTTTATCATTTATGAGGGATAAAATGTATTCCGCGCCTTGTTTCGACAGTCGAAATCTGAAACAAGCTGTACACATTACTACCTTCTTTTGAGGTGTGATGTACAGAAATATGCAATATGTGTTGTAGCAATCAATTATTTACCTGATATGAAATTCTGCGTCCGATCAATCAGGAAAGAATTCAAATCTTGGCCGCAGCTGTCGCTCAGACTGGATTAACAAGACTGGCGAAATCCTCGTCGTCTGTAAGATCTTCTATCACGGCAACTATGTTCGTCTTTTCAACAACAACGAAACAGTTAACTTAGTAAGACGTTACTCTATTCGCGCAACGTAAAAAAATAATGTAAAAAGTAAAACGTAACTCAAGCGCAAACCGACGAGCAATTTCTCGTCAAATGTTTTCGTTGGAATGCAGAACAACTTACTTACCTCGTCTCAATCTGTATCACAATTATCATCCATCGATGCACAATCAATCGCAAATGCGATCACTATTTTGCGTTATATATTTTTTTTAAATCACAATTCGAATAATAGTTCGAGAAAAAACAAAACATCTCGAGAAATGAACTAGTCACTAGAAATAAACAAACGAAACAAAGATGTCCGCTTCCCGGCGTTTCGCCTCAAGGCGGGTGGGGATTCTCGACCAATGAGAGCCCTCGTCAAAGTGCTAATCGTGGGTCCTCGGCCGATTACAGTTATGGCAAACTGACCCGTCGTCAAACGCTAACATTGGTTCTAGAAACGCTTTTTCCGACCCGTTGTCAGTTGACACCGTTGTCAGAGTTAATCGTGGTTCGAGAAACCGGCCCTCACTGTCCCAGACAGATACAGAAAATATTTTGACGCACTGCAAGTAGTAAAAAAAAATATAATCGAGTATTCGAAAAGAAATTGATTTATCATTTAATCAGGGAAATTATTTGCAAGTTTTGGAAAATTTTTAGGATGAAATTGTTGATACTAACGAAATTTTGTACCTGGTTGGTCAATCATTCATTCGACTCGGCTCTGTAAATATAAATTCACTGGACTACTTTTTTTAGCGCGATGTTCTATTCTTGTACACATTTTCAACATTAAATTATTCTTGTCACAGTACTCCTGTGATGAAATTCAAACTTGGTTTAGGTAATGTTATTTCTCAAAAAACAAAACAAAAATTATCTCAATAACGAGCATTGTGATGGTTTGATTAATTATTGTTCAATGACACGGCGTTATTGCGAGAACTGTCGTTAGAAAAATTGTGAACGCCGTGTTTTCTGATTCAGACCGACTAGAAAACCTTGAGCGATTTTGAAAACCGATTGTAATCTTCTTTTCTTACTTGTTATCTGTTTCATTAAAAAAAAGAAAAACAGTTTTTCCTTCTCTTTTTCGAGAACTTGTCCCCGTGGAAAATTCTCTCTGAGGTAAGACCGTCTACCACTCCGGTACCATTTATTTGAAAATTGATCCTGCTTGGCACGAATAACAAGATATTTCGATTTCCCAGGAACGAGAAGACGGAGCCCTAGATTTTCTTGGGAAGAGAAGCAATTCTTCATCGAACTCGTTCGTAAACACCTGGACGTGCTAGAATCGCCGGATCGAGTTAGCAATGTTGCCATCAACAAAAAGAACGAGACCTGGGACCAGATCGAAAAGAATTTCAACGCTACTGGAAAAAGCCCGTGTTTCAGGAACAAAATGCATTTGAAAAAACTTTACGACAACATGAAATCGGCTGCAAGACAGAAACGCGGCTCTCACCAAATTTGCCCTCTCGATTTCAGTCTTCTTGCAATTATTGAAGAGGAGAAGAAAAAATTCGCGCACGTTTCAGATTCAGCGGTTAATTTAAATTTCATGAACTGATTTTTGGGACCAGGAAAGGGTTCTCATAAACTGCTACGAGCCGCCAAATTTTTTCCTTGCTAGTTACTTGTTATTTTCCACTACCGCATCCCATAACGAAATGAAGCAACCACTGTTGTACATTACGACTGAGATAAAAATCGCATTCGATCATAGTAAACATTATTATCTGTTATTTATTTCTCTATCCCTTAATTTTCACGACATGTTTTTCTAAATTTATCATTGTTTTACGACTACGAGACGTTACATACATTGACCATAGCTCCCAATACTGTACAACAAAGAATATTCTTACATCCTATCAAATTATCGAAGATAACAAGAGGGAATATTACACTAGAACGCTAATTGGCTCGTTAGCATTTTTACGACTAATTTTTGACTGGGCGGAAAAGAGGGCAATTTCGTAGGATCGAGCAAATTTCCATTTGAACATACTGCCATATTATTTCTCTTCACCTTTTTTTTGATTTGGTACCTATTGAAGAGATTGAAAATTCACCGAATTTTCCGACAGTACAGTCATTTTGGGTTTACTTTATTTTCGATTAATTTCGACATTTTGTATTTCTAGGATATTGTGTACCTTGCGGTCAGGTGATATGCTTCTCTGGCAAAAGAGGTGGCATCCTCTATACTGACGGATGCGGGAAGATCTACAGAAGAGTTCGCGCCTGCAGAGGCAATTCGCTCTCGTTGTTTTTGAGGTTTGTAATAGTCATTCAATTGTCGCCGTTAGCAGGGTTACGTTTTAGGGTTTAAATGGAGATTTATACTGCATTCAAGATATTGGCAAAAATAGTCGGATAAAGCTAGTAAAGATAACTAGTCGCTATCCGTCTCCCTCCAATTCAAAACTACGTCCCTTTGGCTGACACAAAATATCTGAAAAATTGCGATGCTGTCGCTTTTAGTGAAAAATTTGAAACTGCTTCTTCATATAGTGTCGTTTTTATTATACTTTGTTCGCTGTATCATTTTTCCAGATGCATAGTGCGAGACTGCAGTGGCACTAGTGCTATAAAAGTGATCGCATCCAGCGTTACAATGAAGCATAAAACACCTCATCAGTGCTGACAGCCAAGCAATTCCTGATACGTCCGGAATTTACGTTTCCATCATTTTCCCCTGACCATTTAAGCCAAAAAATGTTTAACTCTTCGAATCAAAAATGTCCCAGGGTCAACTCGCTCAAAATCATTCTAATGAAATTTTCGGTTTTGGATCTAATTGAAATTTCACCATGATTGGATCTTGGAATCATGTGCCAAATTCTTGTCTGTGTGTTTTCAAAACTGGGAGTTGTAAAATTTGACAGCTTTTCTATTCATCAAATCAATTTTTTAAACTATTTTTTTACGTAATTTATTTTTTAAATGTAGTTTACATTGCTATATTTTTCCCTGGATATTTTCAAATTTGAAACTCCCAAGTTTTCCTAGTGCAAATAAGTGACTTTTTGTACGTTTCTATATCATTTTATTGGAGAGTTTTAGTGCATTTTGCATTTTTTGAAAACTTAAACGTAGGAGTATTGGTTATTTCATTAAATCATACGTTTCTTATGGTTACCGCCTTGTGGATGGCGGATTGTTGTGACCATTAGAGACATATGATTTAACAAAGTAACCAAATCTCCCACGTTTAAGTTTTCAAAAAACGCGAAAGTCACTAAAACTCTCTATTGTTATAGTGTAAATTGAATTTTATTGTTTTGTTTAGTGTGTTTCAACCAGATATGGATTTGTGTTTTATTCGTGTTATTTCAGATAAATAGCATACCTAATCTGTCGTAGCGGTGCGATTGTTCTCCAAATATATTCTTGCCTACAGAATAAATGTTTTGCAGTTATTTAGAACGATTTTGTTTCATTTGCGAGCGTCGATATTCACTATTGTATTCAGAAACCAGCTATGAGAAGGCTTCTGTATTTTACTATATTTACTTCATCTGTGAGTAAATTCCCTTTGTAGAAATTTGTGGCTCGATTGAAGCGGTAATTCTTGAATTTTGGTTTGTATATATTCCGGCGCGGGGGTGAATCCCCAATACGCGGGAGTAGTTATTTTTTATGGGTATGCATGGGCGAACGTTTGGGAAATCGATGAATTCGTAGTGTTCCTATTTCTTGATTAACAATCGTAGAATTTCTATTGCTCTTTTACAAACAAAAAATCTGAAGTTGCGTCAGATCTTTTTTTTCTTCTTCACAACATAAATCTGTACTAGAGCTTCCCCGATTATTAAACGTAATACTAACATAGTGAAATTATTTTTCAGTTCATCGCCGTGGGCCAAATTTCTCAATGAGCGACCGGATCCTCTTATTGGAACTGATATTCTGTTATACCAACGTTATAGAAAACAAAGATTGGGGCTGCCGTAGCAAGAAAGAAGTCTGGCATAGAATTGCAAACGAATACAATTTAAGAACCACGTCCGGCGTCCAAAGGGACTTCGTTCAGTTGAGATACCTCTATAACAATATGAAGAGACTGTTCAATAAAAAAATGTCCTCCGGTGAACATATCGAAGAGCCTCAGGGTTTCGAACGAATGGTTCACGATTTAATGGTCAAGCTTACTGGTTGTCGACGAGACGTTTCGTCCTTCTCTCCCTCGAATTCTGGAAGTTAATTATTTTTTACTCGCTGATTTCAGTTAGTTTTTTTTTTTTTTTAAATTTCTGCATACCTACGCGTTGAAGTAAAGCTTGATGTATTCTACCGTACCTGATTTTTTTTTTCTCCTATTCGAATATCACACAAACAACGGAAGCAGATTATAGATTATGCGGTTGTATTGAGTATATTTTCCTCCTCTAATTAATTACTTTCCGTGCTAAAAATGATCATAAGGTCTTGGAAGGCTCGTTATTGTGGTAGGTGATGTCTAATTTATCTTTCGGTTGACACACTGTTCTTCCGCCTTATTCTTCCTTTGCCTTCTTTCATTTTTCTCGAAATTGAGATGGTTGTGCCAGCATTTGAATTTAAGTCGCAACGGCGATCGTTCGAGTTCACTTCAAGAATTTTTGGAATTGTCGACTTAAATCGTGATCTTTGCGGGAAAACGTGTACATTTCGAAGTGTAGTCGGAAAACCGAAAGATGAGTTATAATATTGCTAGAAAGTGCGAAATAGACCAGATTTCAGGCTGAATTTCTGTCAGCAAGTGTATTCGAAAAACTATAAATAAAATCTAAACTGGATCGAAACGTATTTTTGTCACAAAATTTGGAGGATGATTTTAGTCGTGGGTCATATCTAAATTAAGTTAGATTTCCGGCGTCCTGACCCATATGAAGAGAAGAATATTTGTCGAGTTTAATGTTTCTTTTCGGAAGAAAAGCGGAAAATATCTATAAATCTTCGTTTCTTGTCTCGAAGAATTAATTGAGTGTTTTTGCTTTTACCAAACCAAAATAACCAATACTCTCCACGGCCGGTAAAGCCAAATTCCCTTCTGTTTCTCTTCGTAACGAATAATCAATGTTTCAAGCCTAAGATTAAGTTATTAAGTACTCTTGAGCGTCGAAAATTTCGCTTATTTCTGTGTTGCTACAGAATGCTGTGTGCATGGTTGTGTCTCGTTTGATCTCGCTTGTGTCTAGATTTGTCCCCCGTCGCTAGTGTTCCGGCCTCATCCCAAAGCTCCTTGTGAGTTTTTATTGTAATCTGTCGTACTTCCTGTATTTTCAAAGGACTCGAACCCTAATTTGCGTTGATTTATTGGAGTGGAGCGCTAGAAAGAAGTAATACAGCCAGTTTTTTCCTCCGCAGGCTATGAAAAACTTCGCCAATTGCTCACTACGTCCGCGCTTAACGAATTCACGCCAGATATGCAATTTCTCAACATCGATGGCAACGATGGTAAGTGAGACGATAATGGATCGTTTGGAGTTTTGGCCCCCAGAGTGTATTTGTAATTTTATTTATGATACAGTTTATTTTATTTTATTTATTTATTTATTTTTTAATTAAAATGACTAAACATAGTGCTATTATCATAATTATATTATTGATTGTTCAGTCGTCACACTGAATGATAGTTTCTATTCTAGTTGATTTATTGTATTTATTTATATTTTAAATATATTCCGGTGTGGTTCAGAGTAGCGCTGTTGGGCTCATATTTTACCTCCCTGCAGACATTGATACCTCGCGTTCAGTATCGCAGCGTCCCTCAGCGACTGGCAGCTGATCAACAGCGCGATGGTTGCTATGGAACGCGAACGCGGAATGCGACAACAACGTAAAAAGGTCGTCCTTGTTTTTCATGAACTAATTGTACAGCGTCTCTGATGTTAATATAAAAAGTGTACGTTTCTTTGGATATTGTTCATTGCTTATCGAACCAGTTTGATCACATCATTTTTGGTGCCGAAACCCGGGACTCTCTCAACCGTGTGAACGCGCAAGCTTGTCGCGCGGTTTATTATTTTTTGTGTTCTTACGCTCTTCATCGATGCAGACGCGTTCGCAAAACCGCCGTCTCGCAGTCAGCTGTGGTAAGGTAAATCCTCATTTACGTTCTTCGTGCCGTAGCAAGGCACCCGGTAGTGGCAACGTTCGAGCTCGTAAGAAAAATTTATCGCGCGATCACGAAAATGAACCTTTTGATTCCGATACTAATAAAACTGTATCCAATGACAATTCCGTTGCTAGCATTATTGCTAAGGATGTTTCAAATGAAAATTCGCAGGAGCGTCTCGGCTCCTTCATCGACCTGCGTCCCTTCAGTGGTATTTGTAAGAATCTGAACGAGGAACAACATTGCCTAATCAACTCGATCGACGGCCAAATTGGTAAAATGCACATGCTAATGTCGCGTCTGCAAGGACAAATTTCTTCAACTGCACTTCGATGCCACTCTTCATCATTTGATCGCAATATTGAAGCCAGCGAAGAGATTATTGCTAAACTGGTTAGCGCTAAAATTTCTGACCCACTAAACCAGTTCTTGATCGATTCAATAGTTGAAACTCAAGTTATGATGTCAGAGACCCTATCATCTGCTTCCAAGTCGTTGGATTCGGTTGACGCTCCAGAGAAGCCTGCAGTTACCAACGAGGATGACACCCAGGCCACTTTACATCACATGCAATATCACGCCCAATTGATTTCTCAGGTGCCTGTTTTTTCAGGGAATATCCTCGAATTCGACCACTTTATTACATTGTTTGACAGATGCGCAAACAACCTCAAGTATCTTCCGGTTGAACAAAAATGGGAAGCGTTGCGGGCTAAACTTGTCGGACCCCCTTTAGCTCTAGTATCTGGATGCAGCGGTTCGCGATCAGACTACGAGCAAGCCTATTCGGCCTTGCGTCGCGAATATACGTCTCCGTTTCGAAAGTCAATGGCACTGTTGGCACAGCGAGATAAGTTCCCTAAATTACTACAGGACTCTCCTAAATCTCTCGAAGAATTTTATTTCAAGGTATCTTCGTGGGTATCTGCCGTTCAAGAGCTTCCCACAGAGGACCTTTCCGGATTCCTTTTATTCGAAACTATTTTCAGCAAATTGCCCAAAAATATGAGTGATACATTTTGTTCTTCATCATTGCAAGGCGGATTGATACCCTCAGCCAAAGACCTGCTGAGCTTTTTATCAGCCAAGGTGGAATCTATCCGAAATGTTTCGTCAGTACACACTACAGTACAGATGCAGCCAAGCGTCAAACATGGAATTAGAGGATCATTCCTCCCCCGTTCGCCTCGGAGGCAAGAATCTCCCCCCAAATACAAGGCTTTCTCTGTTACGAACTTGGAATCGGAAGATCAGTCCAATCTTGATGAGACTCATTCGTTTATATCAACAAAAGAGGCAAATTTTCCCAGGGCTGCAAATAGACCCTTTAGACCTGGTCGCCCATCGCGTCCGATTGGCTGCTTCCTCTGCAAGAGAGATCACTTTTTGTACCGATGCCCTGAGTGGCTGAATCTTACTCTCAATGCCCGCGTACTTTTGACCGACGCATACAGGCTATGCACCAGGTGCCTGTCGAACAGACATACTGAAGGGTCGTGTCCGTCAGATCGCACGTGTATCCATTGCAGAGACACTCACCACACCACTCTTCATCCTGAACAGTATAGTAGGGAAGACGAAGAACGAGACGTCACCTGCATTCCCGACCGCCCTACTGATTACCGATCGTCAAGGAAATGGAACAGATCACGTTCGCCTTCACCATCAGCTGGAACTGTACATACCTTGTCGCTCCCTACCGCCTCCAACCACGCTGAGCTTGACACTCCCTTCTCAGTTGAAGGAAAGACTACTTCGAGCTATGAACTGGCCAATACTGACCAACTCTCTCACAGCTCACAGAGAAAAGAACCCGACGAGTACTTCAGGCGACCTCCTATAGTGCAATACTCTGGCGTGACCTCTGGATCAAGAAGACCACACGAAGTTCAAAACAATGGTATCCAACAGCCAGGTAAGGTTTATATGAGTCCATTCAGTCCACCACGATCGGTCGATGGTCCCCTCTCTCGATATGATCGAGACTGAGGATCACGCCCGGACCACACCCAGATCCACCCCTCTCCCTATGCCCTTCCCAGGTCCAGCCTTCAAAGGAATATTTCACTCCAAAACTCCCAATTTTCGAACAGTCCAATAAAAAATAATTTGAGGAATCTGAAAGGTGATACGAGAACGTTAGGAAAAAATTTCGGAAATACCATTAAACTAAAATCGTCTAGTAATAATTTACGT
The DNA here is from genome assembly GCA_037159825.1 of Tupiocoris notatus. Classification (NCBI taxonomy): domain Eukaryota; kingdom Metazoa; phylum Arthropoda; class Insecta; order Hemiptera; family Miridae; genus Tupiocoris; species Tupiocoris notatus. The sequence goes on from JASJUZ010000342.1 coordinate 32,142, forward strand.
TCCTGTATTAGATTCTCTCCTCATGTTGCAGTGATTCCGACGGCGATGGTGCAAGTAGGAAATAATGGGACAAATGGGTGTAAAATCCGGGCCTTATTAGACACTGGCAGTGAAACGTCCTTAATTACCTTAAAAGCTGCGAAAGAATGTGGTCTACAGCTAGCTCCTTTTCGTGGCAAGGTTTCTGGGATTGGCGGAGCTACTTTATCGACCATACTGGGCATAACGACCGCATTTGTTAAACTTTTGGATGGGGGAACACTCCCTGTAACTTTCAGAATCTTGAACAAGGTGACCGCTGACCTACCATCAAAAGATCTTCCTCACGATCGGTGGCCTCATCTCTTCAAAAATTGCCTAGCTGACCCTTTCTTCTATAAAAGTGGTCCTGTTGATGCTATACTTGGAGCCGATATATTTGTCAAGGTTCTGAAGGATCGTACAATCGATTCAGTTCGAGGGTCCCCGACTCTTCAATACACTCGTCTAGGGTGGGTGGTTGTTGGCTCATTCAGCTATGGTGTCAGCAGGACAGTGCATTTTGAGAAATTGGATTGTGAACACCGGCCAAGAATTCGCTATACTAATCGCTTCTCAATTATACCAGCAGACGTTCAGGAAAACTCATCAGTCCTCATAGGGCCCAACGCTACAATAATTGACGAAAAAGAAACCGATGATGATTGGGTTGAGGACAATTCAGGATTTTGGGAATTACCAAAATCACAGCGGTCAGTGATATCAAAGTGTGACAGGAATTGTTTGACCAAAAGTGCAGAAGGACAAGCAATTTTCAGCCCTTTATCCAATTCCGATGTTATACCTTTCAATCAAGGTCAAATATGGGAGAAATACTTCCAAGAACACGCGTCCGTTCACAATACCACCACTTCTTATCCTTCTTCCATATCACGTGTATCTTGTGTGACCGGCTGCTTTGACATTTGCCCCTCGTTAATCGAGCTACCCTATACAATAGACACTTCATCAAATGCATCTTTTCAGGCTTTAGCTGCTCGTGTTGACCCAAATCGTGAAATTCAGGACCTATTAACACGAATGTTCCAATTGGAATCTGTTCAAGAGTATTCACCCAGGACGCCTGACGAGCTAAAAGCCGAAGAACTCTTCGCTACTCAATCAAGTAGACTTCCAACAGGACGATTCTGCGTGCCATTACTATTGAAACGGCCAGCCTCTGAACTCGGGGACTCAAGACGTATTGCTCTAAGACGCTTGTTTCAACTTGAGAACCGCTTCAAAAAGAATAAAACATTGGAGTCCCAGTACATCGAATTTATGCAAGACTACCTAACCTCAGGCCACATGTCACCTGTTTCTCCGCCATCTCCTAACCAAAACGTTTACTATCTTCCACACCATGCAGTTTTTCGTCATGACAGTACCACATCTAAAATTCGTGTGGTTTTCAATGCCTCGCAGCGCACAACTACTGGCTCTTCTTTGAATGATATTCTTCACACTGGCCCTAAACTTCTAGCGGACATAGCAGATATTGTCACTAAATTCAGGCAACACCCGTTCGTTTTTACGGCAGACATTAAGCAAATGTTCAGGAATATCGACATCGCACCTCAAGAAAGAGATCTGCTTCGCATAGTCTGGAGACCATCTAGTGAGCTTCCAATTCAGGACTATTGCCTAAATACCGTGACTTACGGAACGGTATCTGCACCTTACTTGGCGAACAAGGTCATTAAGACATTAGCTGAGTCTGACCGTGATAAGTACCCACTTGCTTCAGAGATCTTGAGCAATCGAACGTATGTGGACGATTGTCACGGAGGTGGCCCCTCCATAGATATCGCACTCCAAGCAAGACATGAAATCGTGTCTTTACTCTTGTCTGGAGGATTCGAACTACGGAAATGGGCCGCTAATCACCCAGCTCTCTTATCAGATTTGCCAATTGATCATCTTCTCCCAAACCAAAACTCAGTTGAGTTCTCCACTGATGAGGAAAAATCGTTGAAGGTTCTGGGTCTTCTATGGAATCCATCTACCGATACGTTCCATTATGCCTGCTCCCCTGTAGACCTCATTCGAACGAAGCGCGACCTTGCATCTCAAGTTGGGAGAATCTTTGATCCGCTTGGTTGGCTCATGCCAGTAGCAGTTCAAGCGCGCACTATACAGCGATCAGTTTGCCTAGCACGCTATGGATGGGATGAAAACTTGTCCGCTGACATCTTGTCCCAATGGAGACTACTTGCTCAGGATTTTGAGCAACTTCAGCACCTCTCAATTCCTCGTCTTATGGTTTTCTCTGAGGATCGAGATTGGCTGGTTGGGTTCGCCGATGCGTCAGAGCGTGCTTATGCCGCTGTTATCTATCACGTGAACACATCAACGTCACCTTCCACCATACGCCTTGTACTGGCTCGGGCTCGAATGGCGCCCATTAAGGTTGAGTCATTGCCTCGACTAGAACTGCTAGCTGCTGAACTTCTGAGCAAGGTATTTTCCAAAGTCGCCCCTCTTTTCCCGCACGTCCCAATAGAACGGCAATTAGGTTGCAGTGATAGCACAATCACTCTCTCATGGATCACTGCCGATCCGGCTCCTTTATGGAAGGTTTTTGTTGGAAATCGTGTTGCCAAGACGCTAGCTGGTCTTCCTGCCGATCGTTGGTTTCACGTGTGTTCTTCAGACAACCCAGCTGATCTAGCTAGTCGAGGAGCACTACCGACCCAGATTTCTCAGTCATCATTTTGGTGGTCAGGTCCAAGTTGGCTGAATTCTCAGCCGAGTGAGTGGCCGTGCAAGAGAGTCCGTGCAGATTTGGATGACCCGCAAGTTGCGTCTGAAAGACGTGCAAAATGTCCCGTCCTATGTACTGCCGTTACTAGAGCAGATTGCTTCACACTGGAAGAAAGGTTCAGCAAATGGGTAACCCTCCGAAGAACTGTTGGGTGGATTTTGAGATTCACTAATAACTGTCAACGCACAACAGAGCGACAAAGGGGGACTCTCACAGCCGGGGAGTTACAGAAAGCTGAGATTCTTCTAATTCGCAGGACGCAAAGTAGGAACTTTGGCGACCTACTCAGTGATGTACGCAGCGGAAAGGGGAGACATCGTTTGACAAAAACTCTTGGCCTGTTCATTGATTCGGACGGTATTTTGAGAGTAGGAGGACGTCTTTCGAACAGCGATTTACCTTTCTACACTCGACATCCTGCTCTTCTGCCAAGTGACGCCCATTTGACCAAGATCATTATTTCGTTTGCTCATGAGTTACTACTTCATGTTGGTCCAAGAAGTACACTCGCATGGCTTAGACAAAAGTACTGGGTCGTAAATGGGAGAAATGTCGTTCAACGGCAATTGGCTAATTGCATCAGATGCTTCTCTGTTAAACCGCGCCCATTCCAACCTGAGATGGGGCAGTTGCCTGCAGAACGAACACAATCAATCGCACCCTTTCTAAACGTTGGAATAGATTACGCGGGACCTTTCGACGTCAACTTTACAGGACATAGAGGTACCCGGACCCATCATATGTACCTTGCCATTTTCGTATGTTTTTCAACCAAGGCCATCCATATAGAACCAGTAATGGACTTGTCCACTGATGGGTTTCTTCAAGCATTGGAGCGGTTCGTAGGCCGTCGTGGCGTACCTTCAGTAATCTGGACAGATAATGGCCGCAATTTTCTAGGGGCAGCGAACCTCTTGCGACCTCTACGGCAATGCCTTGACACTGAAGCTCACCGCACTACCCTTGTTGACCGTACTTCAGCTCGGGGTATTCAATGGAAGTTTATACCCCCTAGAGCACCTCATTTTGGAGGATTATGGGAAGCAGCAGTGAAATCGACCAAGCGCCTTCTAAGAATCACGTTACGCGGTCAAACGCCATCGTTCCAAGTTTTCAGTACTCTCATAGTGAGAGTCGAAGCCATTCTAAATTCGAGACCCTTAGCAGCTGATCTTAGTTCGCCAAATGAGCTACGCGTAATTACTCCTGGCCACTTTTTAGCGCAGCGTCCACTCACTGCATTGCCCGAGCTATCAAATGAAGGACGTCATAGCTATTTGTCAGCGTGGAGGTTCGTCAAGCAGTCCACCGCTACATTCTGGAAGCGATGGCAACGTGAATACCTACTGGAGCAGCAACAGATGATGAAATGGAACACACCGTCCAAGCCTCCTTATGTCGGTCAAATAGTCCTGATTCAAGATGATAATTCTCCGCCCCTTCAGTGGCCAATCGGCGTTATTACCACCCTGCATCCGGGACAGGACCACAAGACAAGGGTTGCAGTTGTCCGAACTGCAAATGGTTCCAAGACTAGACCCTTAGTTCGCCTATGTCCTCTTCCAGATGATTCCTTGGGCGTAGCAATTGCCGGGGAGGATGTTCAGTCGTCACACTGAATGATAGTTTCTATTCTAGTTGATTTATTGTATTTATTTATATTTTAAATATATTCCGGTGTGGTTCAGAGTAGCGCTGTTGGGCTCATATTTTACCTCCCTGCAGACATTGATACCTCGCGTTCAGTATCGCAGCGTCCCTCAGCGACTGGCAGCTGATCAACAGCGCGATGGTTGCTATGGAACGCGAACGCGGAATGCGACAACAACGTAAAAAGGTCGTCCTTGTTTTTCATGAACTAATTGTACAGCGTCTCTGATGTTAATATAAAAAGTGTACGTTTCTTTGGATATTGTTCATTGCTTATCGAACCAGTTTGATCACATCAATTGATATTAGATTATCATAATTAGTGATATGTGTTCAATTGTTGATAACTTCGAGTTATTGAATTTTTTTTTTCATGCAAAAGAAAATATTGCGGGCTTCAAGGGTTTTGGCCCTAAAAATAATGTTTTAATAAAGAACACCAATGTACGTCAATTGTGTAATAGGTCTAATAAGACTCACGTTGAAGTACTCCTAATAAGACTACTGTGTGTTGGTTTTGTTTTCGTTAGCTGTGAGGCTATTCTAACTATGGAGTTGTAGTGTCTACGCTGTTACATTCTGTAAAGTGTATAAATATAAATATTTGTTTACCTTGAAATTTTTTTAAAGATTTTGACTAGATCATTCTCCTTCAGACCCTTGAGTATTTTTTGACGTCCAACTCAGTAATATATCACGTCACGTGATTGATGTCAAAGAGAATAAATTCATTCCTCTTTTCTGCTAGAATGCTCTAATTTGACGATGCATATTTGACAGTGAGTAAGTCTTGACAAGTTATTTTCTCAAATGAATTATCTGAATAGGATTTAATTTACTAGGACTGTATTAAAATTTGGAAATAGGATACTGTCAGCCAAGGACTGGTTCCCCATTTTTAATTTATATTCGTCATTTTTATCATTGCAGAGAAACGTTTCAAATGCGACGCTTGCCCCAAGAGTTACAAATACAAGGAAGGCCTGTACACACACAAGCGTTTCGCTTGCGGCAAAGATCCGCAGTTCAAATGTCCGTTCTGCACGTACCGCGCGTATCACAAGGGCAATTTGAAGATACACGTCGTCAAAAATCACCCGGAACGATGTAGAGCGAGTTTGAGACGAATCGACGAGGATAATCACGTCACGTATCCTAACGAGTCTTACATGCGGACCAATTTCAAACCCGACTAACATGTATGGAATGTTAACAATCGTAGATTTTAGTCGCAAATTGCCAAATGTATGTCAAATAGTTTCCCCCGTTTTAAATTTTGTTCTCTGTTTACCGTTGTAATTCAAGTCAGCTGTTAGAGCTTGATTTTTCTTTTTGTTGTTTACCGCCTTGAGTTTCGTTGTTGTTTTTTGATTTATTTCTCAACGATAAGTTGTTGTCATTGCCTTAGGAGGAAAGATCCTGTTCACGCCATTAATTTGATCTATTCATTGTATGTACAACTCGAGTATATAAATATAGATATTTCTTGCCATTGCTAAATAGATAGTTAATCTGTTTTCTATTTATTACGAGTCAATTTTCTCAAGAATTGAAGTCGTTTCGTAAAAAATGTCGAAGTAATTTGCAAGGAATTTATTTTACTGTCGAAAATTATTTCGTTAGATGGTAACGTTCTAATATGATAAGTAGGGAAACAATTTCCAATTGACAAATTTCACCTCGGGCAATTAGAAACGAGAAACCTCTGTACAATCATTACCAGCGTTTACAACTTACTTGATTCAATCAAATTAGATAATCTGAGTCAAAATAATGGTGTACTATGAGTAATTCATATTTTCTAGTTGATAACGATTATAAGCTATTACACTGATGTATTTTACGGCGCACCGACCTTCAAATTAGCTGTACCTATGTTCGCTCATGATTTTGAGTTAATCATCTATGAGAAAAGGCTCAGGTCATTGTTTTTTTTTCCTTAATAGCGACTGAAACAAATTTAGTTGAATATTTACGTCAACAGCTCGTTAATTTAGTTCGTAATACTTGGTTTTATCTCATTTTTCGCTCTAAGTTTTAAATCAAGGAGGAAACACTTGGCGAATTAAATGAATTTACAATCAATACTGTTAAGAATTAATTGTGTGGATAATTTTCAGCCTGGTTGTTTCTAGTTGTTGTCCTAGTCATGAAGAGTATTTACTTCGTAAAACTCAAACCGGGGTTTTTTTCCTTTGGCGCAAATGTACTGAAAAATTATTACGACGGATAATTCTGTTTGTTTAGAATGTTTCTGTGAATTGCAGAAATTTTAGTTTTATTGTTTTTTGAATGACCATACGCATGTGTTGGTAATCTATTGTCAATTTTTTGAAACCGTTTGGACTGACAATTTTTTCAGTGCTCTTGAACTATATGAAATGGACGGCATTGATAACTGCGATGTTGATTATGGTAATATGACCCTTCTTCATGTATGATGTACTAAACGTTTATGTGTGTAAGTATATTTTGTGAAACAAATATAAATAATTTTTATTTTTGCGTTGAAATATTTCGTGCATCATTTCCCTAAGTAGAGGATGCAGGTAACGTAAACAGCATTGTTTTTATTCGCTATTTAATAAATAATATTGAACATCACGAAGATAATTGTAGGCAGTGTGAAGGGATCGTTACTAGATGTCGCCTGATTCTTCAACTTATTCGTGCAGCCAAATTTTCATCCTCTATCCGTTTTAGTCTTAGGTTGTATATTGACTTGACACTCTTGAAGATTCCAGGAACATTATAACATGGAGAATAAGAAAAGAAGCCTGTTCAGTTGATTATTTGCTTGAGTAATACTTACATTTTTAATCGTGGTTTATCTAGCCTGATAGTGGAGGATTTTGCAGCCTTCATAAGTATTTGCAGAATCCTCTTCCTCAAGTACTCTATCTCAGTACAAAAATTTCGGAAACTGACCAAATTTTCATATTCCAGGTGATCTTCCTGGTGTTACTCTCATAGAGAAAATTACTATGGAAGTCGTTGCCTCCGATCCGTGGTTTACAAGGGCTGCTGCGAGTTTCAATTCAACTACCAGTAACCGAACCTAAGTATTTTTTTTCTTCAATATTTCACTTTTGAATGTTTCTTGTGTTTGTGATAGGGACAAAATTTCTTTCATCTCAGTCTTCGCAATCACTTCGCAATATTATTATTTCTGATCTGGTGCAACGATGTCATTATTTTCTCTTTTCAGGCTAAAGTGGTTTTACCGTTTCTGAGTTGCAGTGGAACCTATTCTCTGCCAAAGTGATCAAACGAAGAACAGTAATTGGTCAAAATAATACTGCCGTTTATAAGTGTTATTTCTCTATGTATTCTCCTTTATCTCGATGTCGTTTCAAATTTTTATCCATTTGTTGTGTTTCATTGTTTCCGTCGGCCATACGGTGATGCGATGAATAAATCATTTCTGTATACTTTTTTTGGCTCCTCGTTCATACCTATCCGTATATTATTGTTGAATGTTAGTCAGATGCTTTTTCATTGAATGATACTCACGTGATCAGGGCGTTTGTTTGGTTAATGAGTTGCAGTATAAAGTTTGTGTTATTTTTTCCCTACTCTGCGTCTACTTTCTTCAAGAGTAGCATGAAAAAATTCGGTTCGAATAACTAGATTCCACTCTCAAAAACGTCCCTTTCTCGAGGTTTTTATTGCTACAAATTAGCGGTTCAATGTAACTTTCCTTATTTTAAATGTTGTTGGTACTTTTCTTTACTTAATGATTAATTCTACGGTAATTTATGTGACAAAGTTTTCCTGATCACTTGAGATGTCAACGTTTCAATATTGTGCGAACGATCCTCCCTTAATTCTTCAAAGCTATTCAGAAGCTTTGTTGTACAGAAGAATGGGTTATGAAACGAAGTAGGTTTATTTAAAAAAAAAAAATCCTTTTGCAATGCCTGCTCAAACGTCGGAATTTTCGTTCCGTATATGTTAAATCACTCTTGACGTTGCCATTTAATTTTTATTGCAGATGTATTACCAGCTATTTTTCTAGTTGCAGTAGTAAATTGCTGTGTTGATATTCCATTGCGCCTCTTAAATTTAATTTTATGAGTGTTATAAATTTTCTTGTATCTCAGGTAAGTGTCGGCATGAGAATATCTTTCCTTCCTTTTTTTGCGAACACCTGCTCCCATTCCTGCATTCTATAGCTTCCTGTAGAATATTTTTTGTACTAGATTGTTACGTTGTACGAAATGTGCATTTGTCAGTAGCGTAGACAAAAGCGAATGGCGTGAACCAGATGTAAAAATGAAAAATATAATTTTCTATTGATCCCAATCGAGCTACTTTTCTGCAGAATAATGCATTGTTTTGGTATTTTTGCGGAAAATTATGTAATGAAATTATTTTACCCTTTCCAGGGACGGAGACTACATTTTGTTTTAGTACATATTGAAACTGTTAAAAATTAGCTATGACTGTCAGGTTTTCGATCTGCGCTGGAATCAATTGAATTTCGTAATTTTCATTCTATATCTATTTCACCCATTCGTCAGTTTTGATTAGTTAGTCCTCATTTTTCTTCGCTCGTTATACTTCATGTTTCAGTCAAATTTTCAAAGTGTTCCTTTCCCATGTTCCAGTTCTAGGGCTCGTGCCGTGGAAGAAATTCTTCTGCCCGAATTGCCCTCGATCTTACACCAATAAAGGGTCTCTCCTTCGACACCAACGTTACGAATGCGGTAAAGAGCCTCAGTTCCAATGTCCACATTGTCCCCACCGCTGTAAGATCAAAGACAATTTGAAAGCCCACATAGCAACACAGCATTACGCCAAACTACAGTTCAACCTATAGTCGATTTAGATCTCGTCCCGTGACGACAATCCGCAAAATTCGGCTTGGGTCGATATCATTTATGTGCTTTATTATATTAGAACGTAGTTAGGAAACGGTTGTTACGATTGTAACTTCCTCCTGTACAGGCCATTATGAGGAAACGTCTCTTTATATCATAGTTATATTAAGTATACTTTATAGTCGTATTAGTTTTGTAATACGCAGATTCCTCGCCGACTGTTGATATTGGGTTTTCGCAAGCCACCGTCTCCCCAGAAAAGGAATAAATAATAAATGATTAGGTGTAAATTCGGAGTATCAGTCGCCCAGTTTTTCTCCATCTCAACACCATATCCAAGTCTGTTCATCTATTCCTTAGTACGGTTTTATTCACCGAAAATTCTCTCTGTATATAAAGGCACTGAATGATCTAGGGGATTTTAGGTTCGAAACGCTAGCGTTACTGTTTGATGCGTTCTGGAACTAATATTATCCAATTATTCACGATAAATTCGTGTCATAAAAATTTGTGCCTTCTCAGCCTTAGCGTTAAGAGAGTCAAAAGTATTGAAAAAATTACTAAGCGCAAGTATAGGAACAGCAATTTTTATTGGTCCTCATCTAGCATTGATTATGTTTGAGGTTGTTTATTAGGACATTCCGAAATGGGGCCCTTTGATGGTTGGATATTTCCCCAGAAATTAGAGGAAATCCAGAAACACTAATGCCAAAACGCATTTCTCGTTTCCTATATCCTATTCAAGATAAATTCGGAGGCTTGTGCAAAACCCGTCTAGTAATCATTTGGAGATCTGTTGGAAATTAAGACTAATTCCGCTTTTTCCGCTCCAATTAGCGGGCGAATATTTCCTCCTTAATTACCCTGTACGGCGCCCTTTATTGAGCAATATCGACATGTTCCCTTCCTTTCTTTACTACTTTGTTGTAGCGTTTGTATATTTTGGGAATTTTCAAATTGAACGCATTCCTCAAAGGAGTTCGAACAATTTTTATTGTCCTCCTCAATTCTCAGATAGTTGGACGATGTTTACCTCGTTAGAATTGTGTCGAATTAATCTCCAACTTCGAATGTGTTTTTTTTTTCTGAATGCGTGAAAAAATGAATCCCTCCGATGTTTTAGTTTTATCAATTTCTTGTCTCGGATGGCTTAGTTACTGATTTTTATCGATTATTTATCATCGAGTTGTTAATATGTTATGCGGCAAGTACCTGCATGAAATGAAATAGGTGAAATGTTCGCGAGTTTCAGCGGATGGTATCAATTTTAATGAAACTCCATCACTCAAGTAAAATTAATTACTGGAATTGAAACTGATGAAAATTGATTATATGTTATGATTTTTTTTTAGAAATGATTTCTAATTACGAGGAAGAGTGGGTGATATGTATTTTCCGGATTATCTGTTATAAAAATTGACCATTAGGTTAATAATCGTACTATTCTGAAATCGTACGTGGTGAAATTTCCCTATTTTTTCATTCAGGTACCTCGTGTTGCACGAGCGAACCATCACTCGCTGGGCTATGAGGACCGTAGATCAATCATATTGTACGATCTGCTGTCCGTAAGCGTGTAATTAAATTAGAGTAGAAATATTGTAAATCATGTATCGTGAATTTGTATTTTCTAATCGATAATCCAATAATTGCTGCTGACTATCAATTATATCGCAATAAATGCCATATTTGTCGAGACATTTCGAAAAAATCAACGCCAATACGGAAAAATTCGGTTCAATGCGAGTAAATCTGGATTTTGTACGTTCAGACGATTCTGAAGAATACTGAGTTGATAATTTTCAAACCGTTCCCGTTTTCGCTATTCTCAAATAGAATTTGACTCTTTCGCGAACATCCTCTTATGGCACCTTAAATCAACTTCTTCTGAATTTCCCTGAACGAATCGGGTTTTGGGAGTGAGCGACCGGTCTTAATTGTATCATTTTACTTGCCTACTCCCACCCTCATTCGAAAATTTTTGTAGTGATACCTCTGCTAAAGACCGAATGAGCAAAAGTGCTCGACAAAAGTTGGAATAGAACCCGTGTTTTTTTCCTTGAACCTGTAACGTAATTGGGCATTTCTTGCAAAAATTGTCAGTGTCTTTGGAGAAGAGGGTAAAATATGATAACGTTAATCTGAGCAATGGCGCAGGAAATAACCTATTCTCTTCGCATTAATTTGAATGAGTTGAGTCAGTAAATGTAATTTGGAGAAAACTTCTCTTCCTGTTTCTCGAAATTAACAATTTCGTTTCATTATGCACGATGTATAAATTTTATATTCGAATTTCTGACATTGTACAAAATACATTGATGCTCTTGCTTGCGATTTTTTGTTTCACTTACCTTCAGCGTTGAAATCCTCTTTACTACGGTGAGTATTTTAATTATTTTGTGCTTGGTTGACGTAGTCTATTCTTTCAATTAACAATTTTTTTTTCCTATTGCAGGCCTCGGTTGGAGGACTGCGAAAAAGGCCGACCAACGCTACAAATGCCAATGCGGCCGCGCTTACGTACACAAGGGCCATTTGACTCGACACATCAAATACGAATGCGGGAAAGAGCCGCAGTTCCAGTGTCCCGAATGCCCGTACAAGGCGAAGCACAAAGATAATCTGAAATGCCATGTATACATTAAACACAAGACTCAATTGAGCCCAAATTACTTAGCAATGCTAGCGCCTTCTTTCGACTTTGAAAATTGAGTTTCACTCGTATTGATCGGTAGGTTCAAGGATCTGGATATTTTAGTTCATTATTCAACAATAAACGCCTCTGTACAGGACCCAAGAAAAAAAGAGATCCGACTTCCTCTTACAATGTACATTTTTTACGTTTAAAGCGTTTACAATAGAGATTTTAAAAGACCTGCTCCGCAAATGGCTGTACAGTGTTTTAAAGTTTTGTTTTACCTTGATTACGATTGAAAGGAATTGTATGAATTAAAACTTTTGGGGGTTTGCGATGGTACTAAAAATCGTATACAATTTTTAAGACTCAGTGATTTTTGCGTATCAATAAACAGAAAAAGCCATTTTGTAAAAAAAAAAAATTGTCACTGAACTTGGTACTATCATTTGCCTGCGTAGAATTATTTGTAGCGTATTGTTTTTACTGTTAAATTAAAGGAAAAAAACTATTTGCTTTCTAGTACCTGTTGTTGTTGATTTTTTCAAGAATGCATTTTCTATGGCTGAGTTTTCGTAATAAATGGTTTATTATCGTGATGAAGCATTCGTGATTATTTTAGATAGGAAGCGAGTCAATCTAAGAACACTTACAGGTATGTGCATTTTATAAATGGTTAATTGAGTGTTTTGTTAATTTAATTCATGGGGAAATTAGCTAAAAACTATAAACTGTTGTATAAATAATGATCAAATAATACCTAATGAATAATAAATAAATTGTATACAAATAATTAATGAATAGTCAACAGTTCCTAATAAGAAAATAAAAATAGAAATATATATTACTTTTGAAGTATAGTATTATCGCTTTTTGATTCTGGAACTAATTTTTTTAATCTTGTTTCAGTGTCGCCCTTTGATTGGAAAATGAAGAGAATTGTGTTACTAACCCTGTGTTCAACGGATGGGTTGGCCATGTCACGTAATAACGGCGTCCGAAATGGAAGGATGTATCGACATTCAGCTCAATTACTGTATTTTCAACCGTAACTCCAGTGTTTCTTACACTATACCTTTTCTACCATGTTCTGCAGTAATCGGAAGGAATCTCTTCGAAGTTCCTCGAATAAAATTATTTTCAAAATGTGTTTCATCTATTTAGGACCTATCCGCCTTCTTACTTTTCCGTATTCGTTTTGGTTTATTCACTTTCGTTTGCTTGCTTAGTATTCGTAAGAGGTTACGGCTGAATAATATCGGACCGACGAACGCCGTATTTTGAGATATTTATGCTTGTGTGTGTCATTTCGTTAGTCGCATATTCATTTAATTTTCTATCTAGACAGAGATTTTCTATTCGGGACATTTTCCAATACGTTTTCTTATGATTCTGATCCACATTTGACTCAATTCATTTGGTCCTAATTTTTCTTTTCATCTTGATACATTTGAGATTACTTATCTGGTTTTTTTTTTTAAATAAATATTCTAGAGTGTGTGATTTTTATTTTTAAATTTGAACAGAAGGGTTTATTGCACTTCGGTCTGCGCGGTTATCTATTACCTTGTCATCATAATTCTACTTCACCCTCAAGCATTGTTTGTTACCACGAAAGATTGTTTGAAAATGACTCTTAATTCGAGCAAGTCATTTTTTTGTTTATTTGAGTAATATTTTTTTATTTATTTAGAATCAAACCATTTTTTTTTTTTTAAGTTTGAGTCGAACTATTTTTTTTATTTTGACTCGAAATATTTTCAATTTGGAATGTTTAAATTGATTTATTGCTACTTCTGCATGAGATAATGAAAGCACTTATTATCTCATACCTGGCTTCGTCGGTCCGAATTTTTTTTTCATCGTAATTTGGCGGAAGAGTTGTGATCGATCGTTTTTTAAACGAGCCAAAAATCCTTCCAGATTTGTCCCGTTTTGCAATTATTGGTGCTTGGAAAGCAACATTTGAGCAGTCCGTTTTTCAAACCTTTTTACTATTGAACATTTCGACCGTTGTTTCGACAATTCAAGTCAAAGAAAAGTTTAGAGTTTTTGTCATGCTTCCAAAAAATTATCTTAGTTTCGATAATTTGCTATGGGTATGCATTTACTGCTTATTTTAACTCACCCCTTAATTTTCACTTGATTAGAAATACTGGGTCTTCAATCCGTTTTGGGCTGGGAAAATGTTTCGATATTATTGACTTCCAATCAGAGATATTGACACTGGGTGTTTCTAGGTTTTAGGCGCCATTAGCGTTGTAGTGGGCGGAGCCTGGTCTCCGTTTCCCAACCCATTTCGTGTCTTCAGGCAAGATGGCCTGTCGCCGCTTATTGGCTTGTGGACCCTCTCATGGCGGTCTTATAATGATGAATGATGAGTGATAAATTACTCGGTTTCTTTCACACCGGCCGCATTCGGTTAATAAAAAAAATTACGACTTGCAAGCTAATTTTCCTACTTTTTGAGGGTTATTTTTCACTCTACTGACCTGCTTCTCTGGAACAAGAATAATTATATTGCCGTAGTAAAAAACTAACCAATTTTCCAAAGAACGCCGTCTTTTTTTACTAAAAAAAAAAGTTTAGCACCCAAAAATAAGGGAATAAATCAATTTCCATGCGCCCAAAAGTTTTCACTAATGATTTCCTCTTCCAACTCTTCCGTCATCGGTGTGGGACATTTCTCTTCGTTTTTTTTTTTTTTGTTTTTTTTGTTGGTTTCTCGTTAATGCTGTTTGTGTACAGGTTGGTACACATGGAATTCGATGTTTGAGAATGCCTTCGTCTGCCCGCAATGTCCGAGACGATACAAACGGAAAACTCACCTGAATCGACATTTGAAGTACGAGTGTGGCAAACTTCCGCAGTTCCAGTGCCCGCATTGCAGCTACAAGGCGAAACTGAAAGACAACTTGAAATATCATATTCTCGCTAAGCATTTCAAACGATGAGAATCGCATCGAACCCATGCGTCAAATATAATTCAACTTCCATTAGTATAATTTTGGCGATATGCCTCGACGATTTTGAACGGAAAAATTTCACTTGCAATCTTTCCCGGATTTAATCAGTTAACAAAAGACCTTTCCCGTGACGCAGTTTGGCAAAATTGTTGAATGTGCAATAGACAAAATAAAATGCTGGTTATTTGACGATGACAAGCTAAACACTGAATTTACTCTAGAAATTTCTGTCATCAACTTTGTTTCTTGAATGGTTTTCTACTGAACGTATGAACCGAACAATTTGAATATTTTCATGATGGAGCTTGGTCGCAACAAAGGTTCTCTTGGCATCTTTGTGCATAGTCCGTAGTCCGCGTGTTACATTGACATTTTCCCACCTGCGTCATTATTCCTCGTAGCCCATGGAAGAAGTCTCAGATTACTTAATTTCTCGGTCGATGTGGCACGAATTCTTTTTGCCGGCTGTGAAAATAAATAATGTCTTTTTCATGTTCCGAATTTCGTATCAACGTCAAATCGTGAAGTGCCATTAATTTCGCAACCGACCGTTTTATTCGAATAATACGCCGAATCTTGTTTCTGAACTTGGCCAATCAAAGGTCCAAGGTAATGTGGCTCGTGCACTTAACACTTGAACTACTGTGTTTGATGTGTGAACGTTCATATTTTTGGCCGTATGGAGAAGCTGTATGTGAAAATTCTTTGGAAGAATACCGTTGTGGATTTTCTTCCTTTAGTTTCCTTGCCATTGTGTTCCGCCAATTCATCCCAACCGATGTGTTCTTCATTTTAACGTTATTTTCGCAGATTGAGAGAACGAAATAGTTTTTCAACGCACAATTTTATCATTGCACGCTCTCGATAAATAAGAGTTCGTATACGAACGCGTTCATTCTGAGATTAATAAGATTGGAGTTTTTTTCTTAATATTTCTCGCTTTTTTTGGAATTTCTTCCAATTTTTAACCGACTTCAAAAGAAGGAAGTTACTCATTCTATTCAAGGCTGTCCCTTCCTGTACGGTCTACACGTAAAACAAATTCGAAATGGGTCCACATCGGACGGATTTTTTTCCGCAGTTCACGTCTTATTTTTGTTATCCCATTGTATAATGTAAGTTTTCATGTATTAAGGGAATTTTGTTGGCAAGAAAATCATCGTCTTTACATCTGCGTTTTTTATTCGAGCCTATCCTTTTTTCTATTTTAGGTATTCGAAGTCCCGTTGGAAAATACGGTAATTAAGAATTCTCAGAACTGTAACAATTTGTTATTTTTGTTTTGTCATGAAAACAGTTCTTTTTCTATTGGAAACCTTTTAGATGTTTTTCTGGTGCCTGGAAATTATTACGGATAATTTCTGCAATTGACTATTCGGCTATCGGGAAGCTTTGGTGGCGTATTTACGACTTAATCTTACCCTGCAGGCGTTTTCCTAGAATTAGTGTCACGTTTTCCATTATTTTTTCTCGATTACTGTATAAAATCACCATTACCGTAAGTATAACTAGTGGTAATATTGAATATTCCGTTTCCACAGTTATCTAAATTTCACCTCGAAAAGTAGGTATCTTCACCAATATTAACTGGCATTTCTTTCTCGACTGAAAAAAAATATTTAAAATGAAATACTTCTCCTGAGTTTCCGAGTCACATGATGTGTAAATAGCAGTCTTCTTCAAAAATTTACCTTCGGCCAATGCAACTCTCATACTTGATGGATGTTACATTTTAACTACTTCTTTCTGGGTTTACCGTGAATGTGGGAAAAACAACAAGTTACTCATCGCAGGCATTTACTCCGTTTCAATTCTAATTCCTCTGTCGATTCACATTTTCCGTTACCTTCATTTGTTTTCTATGCAGGTTCTTATTGGATGAACGTGTCGGACCGCTTCCCATGTCCACAATGCCCTCGACGATACATCCGTAAAATTTCACTCAACCGCCATTTGCGATACGAGTGCGGAAAACAACCGCAGTTCGCCTGTCCTCACTGTTCATACCGAGCCAAGCTTAAGAGTAACTTGAAGTATCACATATTAGGCGTTCACCTTCAGGCAAACAAAAAAGATTCCGGAACTTGACAATTTATTCTAATTCTATTTTCATTTTCGCGAGTATTTTTTTGTATTGAAAATTTTCACTGAAATGTTTCTTACATTCGATATGAAAAGAAATATGTTAATAAAGCGACCTCTTTTTCTTTGTTGGACATTTTTCATTCCCTCCGACGTTTTTTAATCTTTCAAGTACGATGCTATCTATGAATAGTATTTTTGGATAGAAACCTCATTGCCCAGATAGAATAAAAATTGACGGCCGCAACCAGTAGTGGCCCTGGGCTTTACTATAGACTTGAAAAAATATAATTTTCTAATTTCTCGGTTATTAGGAAGTTTTCGCTTTTGTAAGGTGTTTTTCCACGGTGCCCGTGGGGAGTACTAGTTACTTTGCAGAATCATACGTCTCTAATAGAGACCAGAATCCACGGTCCAGATGACGTTCAAAATTACGCGTAGCTGCGTATGATTTTATTAAGTAACTACTACTCCCCTCGGTTACGGGGGAAAAACACCGGAAAAAGCAATCACTCCCTAAAAATTGCCCACACCAGAAACTTGATTTTTTCCCGTTGATATTGTGTTCATTGTGCGTCTTCGTTTTCCAGATATCATGTTGCCGTGTGGGACATGTGATAAAATGTACAGATCAAGATCCGGTTTGTACAATCACAAAAGGTACGAATGTCTGGTCGAGCCGTCGTATTTTTGCCAATTTTGCGAGTACAAAAGTAAACACAAACACTCGCTGAAAAACCATTTGAACTCTCGCCATTCGACTAAATATTAAATTGACTCTTGTATTCTCCTTGTTGCAATTATTTTTTATAACATACTATCGTTTGTAATATTTTCTAACGGTTTATTAGTTCATGACTCCATGAGATGCTGTAAAACCTCTACTGGGCAATAAGTTGGCCTACTATACTCAGCATATTTGTTCAGACAGGAATAGGATGTAATTTTTATTCGATAATGGAGACTAAGGGACCCATGAATGAATGTGGAATTAATGCTAAAATATCACTAGCATGTAATGTAATACATTACATTTCCTCAGTTACTATAACTGCATTTTCACTTTTTTTCTGCCGTAACGTTTGAGGGCTAGTCATTAACAGTGGTGAATTTGTGAGTAACAAATTTTTCCTGAAATATTATTCGCGAATAAATTGAGTAGATGTTGTTTTCCTGTTGTTTTTATTAAAATTACATCACTCCGACATTTTATTTATTTCTTATACTCGACAATTTAATGAGCGTATATTAGAATGTTGGTGCTTACGGTGTGGAATTCCTCTAATTACGAAAGAATTATATAATATATTTTATCGTACGTACGTTTTAAAAAAGTTATAATAATGATGGTGTAATTTTACTGCGCTACAGCCATGATCTCATTTTTTTGCGCTAATAACTTTTGCTATTGTATATGTTTTCAAATAACAGATTTTGTGTTGAAACATTGTTGAGATTTCTTGAACAAAATTTAGAAGGAAGTAAATTTTCCCGATGATATTTACATCGTAAAAACCCTGTCGAATTTTTCATTTCTTGAAATTGTAGTGGTTTAAACGAACGGTTCTTGAAATATTCGTTGAATTATCCTTGACTCGTGAGTTCCTTTTTTTGTAAGGACGAAAATGTTCTCTGAGTAATGTGAACATTTGTGACGTTTTGTTATTCTATTAATTAAATTCTATGTTTCTGTAAAAGTCTTCACCTTATTTCTATACGCTTCTGAAATCCTAATTTTGCGGCTGACCGAATTTCGCTCAGGCTGGAAATTTTCTCTTGGGCGTGACTATTTAGGTACCTTGTATTACCCTTTTTTCTAGTCTAAATGCAGAACGGAAATTCCAGACGGCTAATTCTTTCTCGTGATTTTACATCGTCTCCGCTGAAGTTCTCGGAGCTTTGAAAATATGCTTAGGATGCGGGCATTATTCCTCGCATTAAGTATTTTCATCCTTCGGATTCTGCTCTCTAAAACTTTTTTTTTCTTTTCAGCCGATCAAATGAAGCAGACGTTCCCTTGCGACGGCTGTGACAAAATCTACTATTCTAAAGGTGGCTTATACACTCATAAACGGCTCGAATGCGGCAAGCAACCGTCATTTTTCTGCCCTCGTTGTTCTTACAAGACGAAGCACAAACACTCGCTCGTTTCACACGTCGGCTCGCGACATCCAGAATATCTCGGGCTCGTAATCAATAGCGATCAAACGATGCAACCAGCTGTTGGTTCGAATTTCCTGATGTTTCCCGACCACCTCGTTGGCCCGACAGAGAAAGCTGTCGTAGACCATATGAAATCTCTACCATCGTGAACCGAGTTCAAATGAATTACTCTGATTCACACTAGTCGCAAACTGTACAATTTACACTTATAATGCTCGGGAAGCTGGTTCCTTTCAATATCGGCGGAAGTAAAACTTATGATTATTTCTCTTTCTGTTCTGAAACCGTTTTTCAGTGTGATGATAATTTGAGAACCAAGGGTCTTCGGTTATTGGAATCTTGGTATTTTTCTTTTTCTAATTTGTGACCTGTTTTTGTTTAAAAAATTATGAAGCATGAATTATACTTATGTTGAACCGGCGCGAAGTTTACTGTTCTTTGAAATGGCGAAATCGCTTTAGTATTTTTTTCCGTAACCTTAAAGCTGATCTATGGGATATCTCTTGAAAGTCTTCATCACGTGACGTCACTTGCTGTTCAAAAGGTAAGGAAAATTACACCTTTGTCGTGATATTTTTTTTGTAGAATTTTCATCCGAATATTTTATATTGAAATTATCTTTTTATTTGCAGGTTATCCACCAGGAAATATGGTCAACCGTTTCGAACAACCTGTTTCCAACAACCTAGTGAAATTCATACTGAGAAGATTCTAACCGACGATAATCGATTTCGTAGATCAGGTCTTTTCCTACTATCCGGTTCAATGGTGTAGAGGAATCCTGAGAAATTTCCCTTCCGTTCTATTCCTCTGGTGTGCCTTTGAGGTTGCTTTATTATGCCTGCGGCATGGATTCTTTTCAGATGCGAAATAACCGTTCGCTTTTAATTCCTTAAGATGAGGATTTAATACAGTGCCCCCTGGCTCTTCTAATGCTGCACGCTGCCTCGATTAGAGATAAGTTCCGTTCCTCTACTTCGCCCTTTAATCTAATTTAATTTTACAGGTGACGCCTACTTCGTGCAGTGCGACTTGTGTCTAAGGACTTACAAGAACCGTCAGACGCTCACGTTTCACAGGAAGTACGAGTGCGGCGTCGAACCTCAGTTTAGCTGCAATAAATGCCCTTACCGCGCCAAGAGAAAAACCACTCTCAAATACCACATGGCCAACCGTCATGGAGTTTACAAGAACGATAAAACCGAAACCGACTGATTTTATAGTCATCGCGAACGACTGAAAGATTTTTAGTTTGAAAAATATCGTTCGCTTACCCGTAGTGCCTCTTAGGATGAGTTTTGCTGAAGTGAACCAACTCTTCCTTGATGTAATTTTTCTGTGCCAAATCATTTGTCGGTTTAGATTTTATTCATGTGTTACTAGGCGTTTTTACCTTTTTTTTTTGTACTTCTACTTGTTACATTTTCTCGAATATTTCTGGCTGAGAGGTGAACTTGGTGACGGATTCTCCTTTATTTTCTTTCACTGTCGGCTTGAAAAATCACGTTGTTGGGAAGGATCAACTTTGGCCTTGGAATTATAAACGCATGAATTTAAATAGAAGTTTTACTGTAGTAAGAGACGCAAAATTGGTGGCTGAGCCTTATGCTTTTTTCCGATTTTCCCCCTGCAAATTTAGTGTGATTTGACCGTCGAAGCGCCGACATTCCCAATTTAGTCCATCAATTTCATCCTCTCATGCCTTCCAAATTTTTTCTAGGGGGTTTCCATTTTGGTATTGAGTCCTCAGTTCAGTGTAGGTATATATAAATATACATATATATATATTTTTTTTTAATTTTAACGATGAAGTTAGTTAACTTAGTTATTGCTGCGTTTAATTTTATTTTCAAAACCATTTTTTTCATGACTGAACGATTTATTGTTGTTTTTAAATTGTGTGCTTATTTTCGTTGAGTACTTTATAACAAATCTTTTTCAAAGAATTTTCGTTTCTTTCGTTTACCATCCATTTTTGTCGGCGGAAAATTCTGGATAAATCGGTGAGTTTCTCAACACGTGAAGTACATTTATTATCGAGTTGCGGACTAAATTCGCTAATGATGAACTCTCTTTACAGATCCTGGAGCCCATATGTGGTTCTTTTCTTAACTCGTTTCGTCGTTATTCCGTACGTAATATCGAGGTCTAAGCAAACTCAAATATTCGCACAATTCCGGAAAGGGTTTCGTCTAATTCATCGTCCCTTTTCAACTCGAATTTCGGATTTTTCTTTCCAAGCGAGTATGTAATGATTCTGGTCGAATTAATCAATTGATCTTCTTTCTAAATGAATGAGTGTTGAAATTCCAATGCTATAACTTGAAGTTACAAAACTTTTTTTCTTTGTGGTGACTAAAAATAGAAAACAGCTTGCGATGAGACCCTTAATGGTACTTCGTGCTGTGAAATAGTGAGCTCCGGATTACGGTTCTTGCCCCAAAATTTAATGTTAATTGCATACAGTTCTGCGTTTGTTTATATCAGTAAATGCGATAGCTACCTACCATTCGAGTTCGTTCTTCTAGTCAAGACAAATCCAATCTTATGCTAGTGAATTTGCCAGTAAATAAATATATGTTGTAATGATGAACATGTCTCTTGTTTGACCAGTTCCTCAAGTTCGTTATCAATCAGTCGTCTGGTGCAAATTTCGATTTTTTTTCAAATTTTTTCGTATTTTGTTCCCGAGAGAAAAATGTTCAAGCTTTCATAGCCTAAGCAATGACGGTTCTGAACTTTTGTTCATAAAAAATGTGAATTTTTCATAGCTATACGCATAAAAACAATTTTTCACTGTGTTATGAATTTTTCTATGTCCATGCATTAGTTTGAAATTATTCGGTCTTTTATTACATCGCCGAATTCCAATTTTCACATAGCATCTCATTGATTCGATTTTGAGCTCGGAACCTTTTTCTCCTGGAACCTACTGTAGCTTTTCGTTGCAACGTTATCCAATGATGATGAGGAGACAAGTTTACCGTCAAACCATTTTTTTTATTTAGTAAAAATTGTCGCCTAATTCATCTCCCTCTCGTAAGAAGGAATAATGATACACAAATTTCCTTTTTATTCATTCTCAAGTACCTACCAAGCATTTTTTTCTCCTGATTGTAATGAGTTTATTTTCAATTTAGAAGCGCTGGCAAAATAACTTGCATCGAGAAACGACTCGTCTTCGACTGTCTACAGACACAACATTCTTCAACATTATTGGATAATTAAACACAAGCATGTGAGTGTGTTTAGATGCTTTTTGTCTGCTTTCAGTTTTTTAGTAGTTCGTAGTGTTCGCTTTTCTATCGAATTAGACCGTTTCGAAATTTGTCAGCATTCGATTAGCACTGATACGTGCGACGCTTTGCAGGTGAAGCGCACGAATGCCTCGTCTGTCACAAAACATATAAATATCGACAGAGCTTGCGACTTCACGTGCGGTACGAGTGCGGAAAAGAGCCTCAGTTTCATTGTCCGTTTTGTCCGCACAAAGCTAGACAACGAGGGAACCTCCGTATGCACGTCTTCCGGATGCATAAAAACATCGTTCCTCCGCTTTTCTAGTGCGACAAGTTTATGGCTGCTATCGCCGAACATTTGAACCTCTGGACAATTCGACGAAGTAGATATTGATAAGAATTTATACGAGTAGTGATAGAGTAATTAATAGGAATTAAAAGGAGGAATGGTCGATGAAAGCGGCTATAGGTCTAATGTAACCTATTAAGCTAGGAAAGTTCCTGTTTTGTTATCACTATCGAAATCCGCTTGTTTCGATCTGAGCGAAAATACTAACGTTGCTCTAGTCTGTGAACTGTTGAGCGAGTATTCTGAAATCTATCTCTAAAAGAAACTCAACACCATTGCCATAAGATCATTGTTTTTTATGATGAGTTCGACATTCTTATCGCCAAACGGTTATTTTTCGAGCAGAAAACGTACCAGAGTTGCAACATCCATCATAGCATTTCCTTCTTGACATAATACTTTTTAATTGAAAGAAATTAATTTCTATGCTCCGAGAAGTGGATGGAAAATAAAGGCCATTGTGGTCAGGAAATGCCTTATTGTTCTCTGGCTTCTGGCACCTGGAAAAAATGTAATCCCACTCTATTTCTCTTCAAAAGAATAACGCTGTTATGGATACGTAACTTTGCATAATATTCTCCTCGACGTCTGTGGCTGTTATGCCCGTTACTTTCTCGTTATTTTAAATCCATATTGCTTTCTTCGCTCCTTTTTTCCGCAGACAGCAGGAGCTAGAGTTGTCAGAAATTCTAAATTTCTCCACGACAAGATTATAGTACAGATAGCTTCTACGCTCTATCAATAAAAAAAGAAAATTCTTTTTTTAGCTTATTCGAACATGTTGCTGTTGGAATATTGTGATAAAAACTAATAAATTTGATTACTTTCAGCAATGAACAATCCGAAATATAGATCTCACGATATTTAGCGACCATTCCGATGCTCTTGGAGCTACGAATTGTCTATAACGTTTTTCACTCTTTTTATTTTGAGACTGGGCAATGATCTGAAGGAAATCTAGTCCTCGCAGAGTCTTATTGTGAATTATAAGCAAATGGTTACTGTATCTGGTGCATTGTAACATTGTAGGGAGACTTAGATGTATAGCGTTTTTGTAAATTCTGGCGGAAGTAAATAGAGGTAGTGTATCACCATTTTGTAAACCAGTATCTACGTGTGCAGGGAGTACGACCACGAGTAGGGATACAATTTTTATGGAAGATATCTAGTTAGATGTGCTAGTTGCAGCTTCAAGATCGCTCTAGCTTACTTTTTTTTGGTGAGTTAGGTAATTAAAATTGATGATTTTTTCACAGCTTCTTCAGGCAGTTTTTAAGTTCCGTCCATTCTCAATATTAATTTCGCTAGTCAACACAAACCCCTCTACAATTAAGACTGATTTTTCCTCTCGCAAGTTCGGGATCCGTTGAATGTGAAATTTATTCGTTGAAGTCGAATCAATTAAGTTGTATATATTTTGTGCGACTATACTATCCCTGCTGTAGCTTGGCATGATTCGATCGCGGCTCACTTATTGTTGTGAGCTCTTTGTTAATAAAACAAAACCTTATGACAGCTTTTCAGTTACTTCCCTCCTTTGTCACCATCAACCGTCTGTAAGGTGTTAACTTTCGCTGGTTCGGCATGGGATGATCTTTTACATGTTGATGGGTCTTAACGTAGGGAACCAAAATTCGGACGCTGGCAACGAGATTGTTCCAATATAGTTGGCGATGACAATTTATTTTTATACTCATCTCTGTTCGAATCTCACACAATTTTGCAATCCGCTATTTTGGTTTATTAATCAATAATAAAACGTTGTAATCGCTCTGGAAAAAATCAAAATTTGGTGTTTTGAATCCAAATATCGAAGAAAAAAAATTCCGTCAACATTTATCCGGCAAAACTATTAAAGCTAACTCTAACTATAAAAACTCGAGGTTCTCATCTAAAAATTAATCTTGACCTGAAGTATCGATTTGCCTAAAGAATTGAGTAGTTGAATTCTTTAGGCAACTCGCTATCTCAATTTTAACCTTTTTTTTAAAGGGTATATGGGGGATCTGTTTTTTCCGAGGTTTTGGACAAAGGTGTGTTTACTGTTTAGTATCAATTTATATCGATTTTAGAATGCTGAATCGAATGAGTCCATGGGACCATGGAGCTTTGATGGTTCTCGAGCTGTGCAGCTTTTGTTTGGCGTATTCGAGCTTTTCAGAAATTCGGCAAGATGGTATTACTTGAGATTTTTAAAGTGTATCGTGTACTCTTCTAAGGTGTATCGTTAGGCGAATAATTCAACTTTTAGATGACTGAAAACTTGAACATAATCAAAATAACGATGTTGCTGAGGAGTTTCCTTTATGACCTATGTTGTCACAAATGTTTGGGATGGTTTGTATCACAAGTGCATGGTCTTCTCAAATCACAATTGAAGCAAAATAATTATAAACCGCTGTACAATCATTTGCAGTTTTTTCAAGTTCAAATGGAATAACGATGTTGAGTTTAACGATTGTCTAGTCGGCAATTCATGTTTTTTTCTGTCTTAACAACATTTATTTAAAAAATTGATATATTGGAATTTTAACTTAATCGGATTGTATTTTATAAATTGTTGATGATGAAAAGAGCCTAATATTATTGTGGGTGAGATAAATGGACGAAATTGAGTTTCCACTTAAATCCTAACGTTCTAACCCGTTCAGGCTTATTCATTATCTAAATTCTATGCTTCCATTATTAGCATTAGACGTGTTCTGTTGGAAATAATTTGGGATGTTACTTTCTAAATCTGTTGTAAGATAACGCCCATCGTAAACGTTGTCCGCTTTTGTTTGTCCGTTATTTCAATTCATATAAGGGGCTTCGTTGAACTGGTTTTCACTCAGATGAAAGACCCTACCACACTTTCAAGTATCACTTTCCATTAAATAACTTGCGTAAATGGAAGAAAGGAAGAATTCCGTCATTTCTAAAACGTGTACAGTTCTTGTTTTCTCAAACTTTTTCTGGCGCACGTTTGAAGACCGGAAGATCACTTACTAGCCAACCTTGAAGCCGTGGAATGTAAGATAATAATGATTGATTTGTACTGTACATATTCTCTGTTCGTTCGGGTAAGGTGTCTCGTCACTATGTCCCTCACGTTGCAAACTTCCATCACATCCCGCCTACGATTTCCATATGGTGGTTTCCTCTCGGAAATGTTCCATTCTATTTTGCTATCGATGGTTTCAAAAAGTACACTCCTGTGAAAGCACCATTTTTTCTCAACATTTGTAGTCTTTGGTTCAAGAACGAGCGCCATTTGTCGGCAAAAATATCTTGGCGTCCTTCAGCACGCACGTGGCGCTCTTTCTCGTACTTGGAAATCATTTTCGAATAACTGTCCTCGTTCTGGTTTCGATACTTTCCGTTGCTGGAACAGAAATGTTGATAAATTACGAATATCCTTTTTCTATCGTTATCGCAATGTCGCACCTATATCTTGATCCTCTCAAAAAAATGGGTTCGTTTTCAGGTTTTTCTGACGGCCGACGGTTTTATTGCCATTGTGGAAAATCCTACAAATATAAGGAAGGCCTGTACACGCATCAAACTTTTCAATGTGGCAAAGCAGCGAGTTTCACTTGTCCGCAATGCCCTTTCAAGACGAAATTGAAAGGCAGCCTTAAATCGCACTTGATAAACAAACATCTCTCCAAGTGACACAGGTAAGATTTTCGAGGTGAAGTCATCCGATATGAGCAGAAGTATCAATCCTAATGTCGGTTCATAGTCCAACATCGAATCGCTTGGAAAATTATTCTAACCCATCTAGGTACTAACTCGTTGTTTTTTTTTTCTGTTTCAGTTTAATATTATGGTTATGAATGCTCCTCCAGGATTCGCCTCTGACTTGGAGTAATTCGTGAGAATCCTACTTCTGATTCTTCATATTGAAAATTAAATCAAAATATTTTTCAATTCTAAAATGCATTCTTGTTTGCCTCAATTTAGTTTCCCTGTTATTGACCCACTTCAATGTTGCAGAGGAAAAAATTTGCTCGTCCTTCATTGCATTTATTCCGTGCTCACTCTGTCAAAACTGCGATTGTTGTTATTGAATATTTTATTTTATGTTCTCTTTTCGGTTTAACATTATAATCTCTGAAGGGTTGGTTCTGTAAGTTTATCAACATTCTCTTCAGTTGCAAAAAAGTCTCCTGTTAAAATATTTGAGTCTAACTATATTCTATTTTTATTGAAATTGATCTCCAACGATCAGTGTTTTTCTTTATTTTATTTTTTTATTAATTTCTTTACATTGTTAATCAGAAGCTGTTATTTTCTGATTACGTTGTACCACTTAATTTCTCGTTTCAATAAAAAAATGTTAATTGAAATGGTGGATTTTGTATTCCTTGATGAAGGTTAGAGAAATTGATTAATGTGAGTAATCCTCCCAGAGAATTATTTAGAATCCCAGAAAAAATTCAGTCTGACAGCAGTCATAAACGTCAGTCAGGATGACTCCCGTGCACATGACACAATTCACCGTTATACATCGAACGATTTACCGATTATTATTTTCGCTTGGTTGTCGTCGCATCTATTGTCGTAGAGGGGTTGTGAGGGGGAGAAAAACTAGGCGACTTATTCTCCAGGTTTTTAATGGCTGGCCGAGCACTTTCGCCCATTCGGGCATCCTCAGGGCGACGTGGAACCATGAGGTCCACAGCCAGGAGAATAAGTCGCCTAGTTTTTCTCCCCCTCACAACCCCTCTACGATTATTATTTTGTCAGTTCATCACTGCTAAATGTACGATTTATTCGTTCAGTAGAATTGAAGTCGCTTTAACCACTTGCGAGATACCCGAATTTCACGTGTTTCTGAAGATTGCTTTAGATCTCACAGAAGTGACTATAATTGTGGGGTTAAGAGAGTATTCATCTGTAAATCGCCTTGACAAAAACGGACATTGATGATCTTGCTCACGTCGCTGTTCATAGCACTGATCAGTTTCTGTTACAATTCATAGGAATATTTAACCTTTTTAAAATGTCTCCTCTTTTCCGTCCTCAGATTCAACTGGAGAGCGGTTTTTGTGCGATTGTGGAGTGATTTCAATGAACGAATCGCAATTTTACCGCCACGTCCGACAATTCTGCGGTAAACTACCTCGCTACCTGTGCGCCTGGTGCCCGTTCGCCACCAAAACTGAGCAAAGTTACAAAGATCATATTTTCAAAGCTCACGAGACATTTTTGAAAGCGGAGAGATGATGGACTTTTTCTTAGTATGATTCCCTTGTGCGGAAATGGTATTATTTCTTAGTTCCGTATTATATATTTTTGTCGAATTTTTATATTTTATTTGGATGCGTGTAAGATCGCTTTGCCTGTGATATCTGCCAGAATTAGTAATGTGGAAACATCTTTAAAAAATATTTGTAAGTGAATGTCTCCTTCTTCAACAAGTTTTGATTTTTTGTTTTGAGATATCTTTCAAAACAGGTAAATACTCTGCCAAAATTATTGTTGTAATTCCAGTCATGTCGCTACTACTGATAGCTGTTTCTTCTGCTGTTCATTCACAGCCTTGGTGCTGATTCTTGGTCATTAATAAGCGAGAGCGTTTGGACTACGAATTTAATCCGTAAAGCGGCCTTGCCTTTTTCTCTCGCTCCCTAAGGATTTTTTAAACATCAGTATTGATTTTTGCTAATTTCTTTTCTAGGCAAACGACGGTGTCAAACCGATGTTGGAACCGATTCGAAAAATTTGTCATTTTCAATCTTATGGCTACTAACTGATCGAATGCGAATGGCGACTCAAATTGATCAACCGATCGTAAGTGTGTGTATTGACCTAGAACTGAGAGTTATTATTTACTTCAATTTTGGAATATACAATATGTAAGTGATGGAAGTATCTTATTTTTTCTCAGATAAAACTGCAGCAGAAAAACGCGTAAGTCGGCTACATCATTTGAAGATTATTCATATCCGAAGTCTCAGAGAAGTTTTGGTGAAGTCTCAACAAGAACTCTAAATTAGACGTCAAGAACTTTCTTATCCCAGCTCTCGCTTGACGTTTCTGTGACGACTCTGTTCTGGAATTGGAATTGGTTGTATTTTCTCGTTTTTCGCCATTACGTGCGTCCCTCATTTTATTTAACCCTGGTTAGGGAGTTTTGAAAGGCTGAAAACGATCGCTTTCGTTCCCATATGAAAGTACGCCTCATCTTAGTTGAAAAAGTCGCGCCAAAATTGAAAATATTATGCGACGAGATTTTATTTATATTATTTTGGGCGACAATTTATAGTAGAATTGTTGAGAAATTGAATAAAAACTATACACCCGTTCAGTTTCACGCATGCAATCCTACGTGGAGGTACTGAGTGCGATCCAAACCCTATAGATGGATTCGGTGGCGTAGATCACAGCATTTCAAAGCATTCGTAGCTCCTACTCCTCTCCGCTGATGAATTGAAGGTACGTTTCGTTTCACGACCCGATTTCCCCTATCTTCTGTATCGCATGTTGGAACTAACAGTTTTCATTTCATTACTCATCTTGCAAGCGGTAGATAACAATTAAAAAATTAACATGTTCCTAATCTAGTTCGGTTTTGGAAATATCTGCGTATTTTTAATCAAACGCCGTGTTATTTTTCAGGTCCGGACGGACGTTTTTACTGCGGCTGCGGTAGATCGTACAAATTTCGTGAGAGCTTGTCCAACCATGTTCGTTACGAGTGCGGCAAGGAAGCCCAGTTCCCATGTCCCGTTTGTCCATACAAAGCAAAACTGAAATGGTCGTTGAAATCGCATTATTTCAACCGTCACGTGGCCAAAAGCAATTCGAATTAAGACGGTGCTAAATTTCATTCCAGTTTCTCCAACTGCTTGACCGACTCAGCGATTATTCTAGCATTCCGTTTGAGCCAATGAACTAGTATGGGTTTTTAACAAATCAAATGGACATCATTATTTTATTTTATTTATTTTTTGGTACTTCCCGAGAAGGTTTGCCACAAAATACTTGCACTTGAATGATGTCCATCCTACGTTATGAGCGATTTTTAAAATTTGAACATGTTAACTCCTCATTGGGTGATCAATTCAAGCCCTAAGCGTAGCGTTATGTTTTTCTTTTTTTCCACCAAGTACCGACTTATGACTTGTTTGAACCCATACTGGCTCATTATCTGGTTCTGTAGGTGCTTTCGCAATGCAGTGCAGTTCGCCTAAATAAAATAGCAGTCTTGAGATTGAAGAAAATCACGTCCCTGTATCTGCTTGTAACTTTTGAAAATACTTGTTTTAGCATTTAATTATTTCGTCATAGTGTTACGTGCCATTAATAATCTAATCAAACCTTTTCCTCACCCTCTTAAAACTGCGTTTTCCCCCTTTTTTTACTCCCTTCTTCTCTTTATTGGCTTCCTGACTAGCAGTGTATCAACTACCTCAATATCAGTGTTGTTTTGTGGAAAATTTCGAATTTTATCGAATCGACTGGGCGCATTAGAATTACGCTTGTCTAGTAATAGTTATAATAGTCAGCATGTGGCATTTTCGATGGTGTGAATAATATATCGAAATCAGCCGTTGTAAGCTCTCTAGTAAGACTGTTCTTTAATTTGTTAATTACCTTTTTCTTGTGAAACATTTTCTATTTTAATTTTTGACTTGATACCGATACCTCCAATTGATTTTTCGTCATTATTGTGTAGTACCTACCATTTATTATTAATTCGCGTTTTACCATTCGACTGTTGTGTAATAGCTGTGTTGGGTGGAAATCGTTCTCTTAGTTATTTCACTTCGTCATTTGATTTTTGGTTATTTCTCGTCAACTTTTTAGTGGATTAATTTTTGAGTTTATATTTTAGAACTATAGTTACATTTTTACCACGTTTTTATTTCTGAAAACTCTTAGCTAACTCATGTTCGATGTATAGATCTTTTGAGAGGAAAATCGCCAGAGAAATATACCTAAATTCTATCGGTGGAGATTAACCAAGAATAAATGGCCGCCGTTTCGGTTCCCAAGTTGATACTTACAAGTTACATTTAATAGGATCGACAATATCATACGTGCCTTATTAGTATAAGAAATAGATTTATTTATGTTGCGTGGCTGTTGTATGTTCGCGTGTCATTATTTTTGCATTATTATTAATTATTGTACTAGGTTTTATACTGTGTTGAAAATATGTCGACCGTTACGGTAATAAAATAGATCGTGAGTTATCATTTATTTTCATTGTGGTTACAAATCGATGGATCGATCCTATGATGCCGGATAAAATATTGAAAATCTTCGTCATGAACATTCACAAATCACAGATCAGTTTCGATCGATTTTTGATTCGATTCGATTTCGATCGATTTTTGATTATCGGACGTGCTTTAACCTCATTGTTTCTCTTGTTGCAGTCGAACGAAGATTACTGTGTCCGGATTGCGGCAAATCCTATAGGTACAAATGCGGACTGAACAAACATCGACGCTACGAATGCGGAAAAGAACCGCAATTCCTTTGTCCGGAGTGTCCGTATCGCGCTCACCAGAAATTCACCATGAAATGCCACATTGCGAGTAGACATTTAGGAAATTCGATAAGGAAACGAAAATCAGCGGCTAATTGTTCCGACGATGCGTTGTCATTCGAGCGGAGCAGTGATAAATTTATTGTGTCGGGCTCAAGGTTTTAAAGTTAATTTTCACTCGATAGTCTATGCACGTTCAACTGAGGTTGGTTATTCATTCACTTTTGCACAGCTGTTTTGAATTATTTTAATGATTCGCAGCGTCGTTTCATGGAGGCTTTTCCAACCGTTGCTGGATTCGAAAATAGTACAGTTGTGAAGCAAGTCCATGTAACATGGGAATGAAATTAGAATCAGCTTAATTAAATGGAAAAAAAGCGATTTTGGGATTGCAGTTAAACGTTTTTTCCTGACAGTCACTTTTCCTCGAGTAATTAGTATGGCATTAGGAATAAAGATTGCCCACTATATCACGATTGAACAAATGAGTATAATTTTCTCATGAGCTAAAAATTATTCATAGGAAAATTTGTTGAATCGTCCGGTTATGCTCGTTTTTAAAGTCAAAGTTATGTTTTTCAGAGGTACTGTCAACTTGGATAGAGCTTGTATATCTCAATAGCACTCAATTTACTTACGTTATATCAGTACCTAGTCTATTGGTCACGTCAAGTGCCCGCTACTTCATCACTGTTAGTGGATATTTTTGTAAAGTATTTTCCTTACTATTAATCATTTCGATAATAAAAACCGTTCGTCAGAATCATTCGCCTGGACAGTTAATGTATTTCCGATTTTGATGTTCTCCAGACTGTTAAGAAATCGTGATGAGATATTTCGATCATTCCGAGACAAATTAGAAAATTCTCCTCCGGCTGACGGTTTAGTGACCTCAACCTCAAAATAATTTCATTTTTACTTCGTTATCATTGTTTCAATTACAAATTCGTATACATGGAAAACTCTTTGAATGTCCTTCGTTGTTTCCTTTTGTTTTTCCAGATTTACCGGTTTGTGAAGGTCGAAGTTTGAATTGCGCCCAGTTAACTGGAGAATTCAAAGTTAGGTTTAGCTACAGATCAATACCTACCGATTTGTTCGAGCCCTTTTTCTTCATTATTAAGTCAATATTATATTGATATTTATTAAGTTGTGTCCAATGTGATTCTCTAAGTCCAACATTTAAATTTTTCGTCCTGCGACTTGAGTTTTCTCGATTATTGTCCCGTTGGTTTGCAATTTTTTAATTTCTTTCTTTACAATTTTTATTTAATTTTTAAAAGCTTACTATTCATTTATTTTTTGTGACGAGGGAGGACTTCTTTTTTCGCTTCACACTGTTCAATTATTTCAATTTTGAGTTCTCCGTGTGTCGTTCGATTGCTTCTTTTTGTCCCCTCGCTCCTTTGTCTGGTATGTCACTTCTTCCAGCTAAGCTGAGTCGAGGTGGCGTGAAGGATTCGTATTGAAAATTTTCGTCAACCGGACTTCATTCTGCTGCTTGGTTTGTTCTAACATAGTTCAACAACTCATATTATCAAGATTTCACGATTAAGATGATGTGAAGCTATGGAGCTCTCACCGATGTTGAATATCATATTAGATTACTTATGATTTTTCTGTTCCCATAAAAACTTTATATTTTCCCGCGTTATTTATTTTATTTCATTTTTTTTTTTAATTGCCTTAGTTTTGAAATGTGTGCGTGTTCCTGTATTTTGCATCGAGTGCACGTTTCTGTTTATTTGAGCCACCAAATTTTTTACTAGTGTGCATGGGATGAATAGCAAGTTTTACTGCTACAAGGGAATAATTTTTTATTGAAAATTCTTATACCTTAGCTGCTCATAACTAGTTATTCACTTTTTTCCTCCTATTTTTATAAATCGGATAGTTCGCTCTTGAAAGTTTTTTTCTAGCTGTTGAACTTAATTGCGAGTAAAATTGCTCCCCAAACGATCGCTGGATAGCTGCTCATTGCACATGCACCTAAACATGGTTTTCCCTCGGAAACGAATCAATTCCTTGTCCTTTTACGTATTATCATTTTTCAGATGGCGCCTACTTTGGCCGTATTATCGAGGGCCGGTACCATTGCTTTTGTGGTAAAAGTTACAATCGGAAGAACAATTATAGCCGCCATAAGCGATACGAGTGCGGGAAGGAGCCTATGTTCAAATGTACGGAATGTCCGTACAAAGCAAAACAGAAAGGAAGTTTGAGGGCTCACATGAGTGTACGTCACAGGACTTTAATATGATACTCGATTGTATTCGAGCGGTAACTACGTTTTTTCAGTGTTTTTGGTAAATTGTTCATCTCCAAAAAAATATTAATATAATAAAAATTGTTCGCAGTCGTACGAGCTTTACGATACTTTTTCTGCTGTTCCGGACGTTTAATTTTTTATTTTCATCCTCTCTTGATCTCGGAAAAGATGTAACGGAGTGAAGGTGTTTCTATTTGATTCTTGCGTAATAAAATATTTTCATCAGGAATGATTCTTTCAATGGTCCTCCAGGACAGATCTTGAGTCCACATTTGACCTCATCAATGTTAAATATAATTACGAATGAGTCTAGTGATCGTATCAGTGCCATAGCGACTTGTTGATTACCCCCAAGAGTAATTGACCCTCCAACAATTTTTATTTCTCTCGAATGTTGCCTAACAGATT
Source organism: Tupiocoris notatus (assembly GCA_037159825.1). Lineage (NCBI taxonomy): Eukaryota > Metazoa > Arthropoda > Insecta > Hemiptera > Miridae > Tupiocoris > Tupiocoris notatus. Next base: position 65,993 of record JASJUZ010000342.1, read on the forward strand.
TTTCGGCAATTTTCAGGTTTTCTCAACCGAAAGCGGTTTTATTGCGTTTGCGGCCGAAACTACGGCCGCAAAGACACATTGAGAGCGCATCAAAAATACGAGTGCGGAAAGGAGCCGCAGTTCAGTTGCCCTCATTGTTCATATAGGGCGAAAATGAAGTCGAATTTGAAAGCGCACATTGCGCTAAAACATGGTTTGACCGGTGCCAACTTATCGAACGTCGTCGCTTCGGTTTTCAGCTATGTCCACTAATTAAACCGGTTAATTGTCTGTGTACTGTTATGCTATTAATTAATGAAGTACCATTTGAGTAGATGTGGTTTTCGTATAAGAAAACATTCGACAATTCCAATTACACCGCGAGAGTAAAAATCTGAACAATTTTCATCCAGTCGGGATCCATCTCTTTGTCGACCTGATGCTCCTATATTAAAAATTTTACATATTTTTTGCACTTAACAGTTGTTTCCAGCATGAAAGCGATTCGATTTTCAGTTTTTTACTTGTCCTGCGATGCGTTCTTATATCTGAATAAACACTATTGGCCTCTAACGTCTTTTATTTAGTAAAAAACTGTGTTAACCTACTCCTTGATGGTTTGATTAACTTTTCAATGCTGTCTTGAAAAACAATTTTCAGAAGATGAATACGTTTTTGTCGAATCCGCCTAGATTATCTATTCAACGCTATTACCGTCTTGATAGATAATTTTCCAATGGGGAGTACGTTTTTGCCGAATCAGCCTTCGAAATGATTTCCTCCCGTTCAAATATTGGGGAAATGAAACCGGGCAAAATATTTCCCAGTTTCGGTTTATCATTCAGCTCTTTGGGTTTTCATTTCAGAGCTGAGGACTCGATTTTTCTGCCAATGCGGCCGCAATTACGGACGCAAGGATCACCTGTTGCGTCACCAACGGCTCGAGTGCGGTAAACTGCCACAGTTCGAATGCGCTGAATGTACTTACAGAGCGAAGCAGAAATCGAATTTGAAGAAACACGTCGTCCTTAAGCATAGAAAAGTCGGGAATTTTTTTTCCAAAAATTGAAACACCGTGAAATGTTTACGTACTTTAAAATGTTGTTTAAATGTTGAAGTGAGAATAAGCGTTTTTCGCTCTTTTGAACGAACAGTTAGTCACGCGTCTATTTTGTAACGCGAAAGTTTCCTAAGTATCGCCATCCTCTCCCTGTAATTGTTTGTGTTTTGAATTATATATTTATTTCGGTTGAGACTTATCTTCTTATTAAACTGTACTCCATGAGTTAATAGCTTTGAATTTGACAGATTTGGGAGCTTTTCGACTAGTCAAAAGAATACCATTAAAAACGAGATTTACATTTGACAGTGCATTGTTGATAATGTATCTAGTGTATTTGCGAAATCATTATGTCCATTGCCCTAAATGAATAAAAAGAAGAAGTAATAAACGGTAGTTGTTTTTTTGTATTTAAATGTGTATCTTCAATAATGTATAAACGGTTGAAAAATGGATTGGCAATCACTCAGCTGTGTCCACTGATGTTTCTCTTTTGTGAAGGGGAGAAGGTAGTTCGAGAAACGTGATGGAGATCAGTCGGTTTTCCTCAATTCGTTATTTTTCTAACCTTCTTCGGTGTTTTGCGAGCCAGACTCGTGAAACGATTCTTGGACAAGTATTCTCAATCGTCGATTTTATAGGATTTCAATTAGAAAAATACTCGCATTCCGCTCCTAATTTGCCTTTCCCTTGTCAAATGATCCGTGTTTCCAAAAGCGGGTTGGTGAGGGTCTATATGGCTTGCGTTTCGGTGTTACTAACGCGATGAAACGAATTTTGCTTCCAGGGGTTCAGACTCGTTTTCACTGCCATTGCGGCCGAAGCTACGGGCGAAAAGATCATCTCCAACGCCACATGAGATTCGAATGCGGTAAAGAGCCTAATTTCAAATGCCCCGAATGCCCATATAAAGCGAGACAGAAGTCTACCTTGAAGAGGCATATAATCGTGAAACACACGTCGTCCTTCCCTATGTCTATGTGAAGTTTGACGAATAAATTGCGTTTTTACTCGGTTCCTCGCATTCATAAATCCTTACTGTTTACGGGTATCGAAAATGGTTAACCAAACTTAATGTCTTCTTGCAGGGCAAGAAGCTCGATTTTATTGCGGTTGCGGAAGAAATTACACCCGCCAAGATCATCTGCAGCGTCATCTGAAATTGGAATGCGGAAAAGAACCTCAGTTTAAATGCCCTGAATGTCCGTACAAAAGTAAACATAAGACCGCGCTGAAAAGACATGTCGGACTGAAACATGCGTCGTTTTCTCAGTGATTTATTTTTTGTGACGCTTTTCTTTTTCCACTGGGTTATGCATTGCTAATAAATTCCATAGAACTATCTTCGGTTTTCGAGAATTATTATCATCGAGCTGAACCTAGAGTTGGCGAAGATGGGCCTATATAAATCGGATTCAATTTCCAGCGACCGGTTCAAAATGTTTGATTCAGATTTTTCTTAACCGCCCGCCAGTTGGCAAAAAGTGACGCCATTGTATTCCTATCCACACCATGGTCTACTGCACCAAATGCAACTCTCCATTCCTTTTTTCATAAGTTTTCGCTATATTCGGGCAGTTGTGAACCAGCAGACTAAGACTTGCATTAGGTTAGCCTAGCCGTTTGTATTTAAATATACATTATCTTTGACGCGTATTATGTTCCTCCTTTCAGGGCAGAATATTCGTTTCTATTGCGAATGCGGTAGGAGTTATACTCGGAAGAATAATCTGCGCAGTCACCAAAGATTCGAATGCGGGAAACAGCCACAGTTCGAGTGCACGGAATGCCCGTTTAGAACAAAGCAAAAGTCTAATTTGAAAAGCCACGTTGTATTAAAGCATAGGCAATGATGGTCAATTTTTATTTTATTTTTACTTCTTTTTCATGCATAATATACAATTAAAAAAATTATAATTTATAATTCAGTACCTAATTATAATTCACAGATAATTTCTCTTGAAATATTTGTCCAGCCTTAGGCAAAACCTGTCAATTTTGGGGCAAGAATCGCTTGCTACGTTACAATCATTACATTATACGAACATGAAAATTCTAGTGAGAAATAAAGTCAATTATTCTAATATAAACACTTCTGAACAACTTGAAAATAAATGCGATTTGATTCTATAAAGTCCGTCAGGAATAAATCCAACGGATTGCTTCGTTTCTTTAGAAAGCATCAATTTGTGCATTGTATTTTTCGCGTTTTGATAATTACGGTTCTCATTGATTAATGGTTTGTCTCTGTCTGAGTTGAGGATTGTTTCTCTGTGGAAATACTATAATACTATCATTTTCCAGGACAAACGCTTCGTTTCTATTGCAATTGCGGACGAAGTTACAGTCGAAAAGATAACCTGCTGAGTCATCAGAGACTAGAGTGCGGGAAAGAGCCTCAGTTCGACTGCCCCGAGTGTCCTTACAAAGCCAAGCAGAAGTCCACGTTGAAAACTCACGTGGCTCTGAAGCATCGATCGTTTTTTACTTGATTTTGCGAACGAAATAAACGCGAAGTTGTTAATTGCAAAGGAGAGCTAATTGTTTCCTTGAATGATTCCTCAAAGCTAACTGGTTCAATGTTTCTTCTTCTTGAAAAAGCCAACAAATACGGTTAAATAGCTCCGAATATTGTGAATCTATCACAAGCGGCTGAATGGGCCCTTTGGAGTTAAATGAATTTCTAGGATCGATTGATAATCCATCAAGATAATCTATGTGGGTCAAGAGAAAGTGTTTGTGAAATTTCCAATGAATTTTCGTCGTTCCCAAAATGCACCATCCCTGCCCCACTTTTCAGTACGATTTTCATGTCATTTTTCAATCAAAATTACTCGTAATTTCCTCACTCTAACGGAACGAAATATTTTCGCAGGTCCGAAAGTTCGATTTTGGTGCTCTTGCGGTCGAAATTACGGCCGAAAAGACGTCCTCGTTCGTCACCAAAAATTCGAGTGCGGAAAAGACCCTCTGTTCAAGTGTCCGCAATGCGCTTATATGACATGGCAAGAGACGAACATGAAACGTCACATCTATCGTACTCACAAATCATGGATAATTGATGGATTATTTTTTCGCGCAACTCCTCAATAAACTCGTTATCACTGTACTGCGTTTCTGTTGTTCTATATTTTTGGGCGAAAATTTTGAACCAAAAATTGCAATACTTTCGCGAGATTTATTAGCTTGTAATTTGTGGGGTAATTTTAACTTTTCTCTCGCTTCTGATTCAAATACCGTTTTTAGGCCAGTCTATATGGAATGTAGTACAGACAATGTTTAAATCAGACGTTCTCCAACAGGGGTATTATATGTTTGCATCTCAATGAGCAGAAAACCTTGAAAAAATCTTATTACTTTAACAATTTCGTATTAAGCCTTTCAAAAACCCATATAACCTCGGTGAAAAAATTCACTACAAAACACATGGCCTTCGATGGTGCAAACATAGAATACAAAGAAGGATTTCCGATTTAATTGAAACGCTATTGGCAGAAACGAATTTTGTCTCGCTCCTTACTCAGCCGTTGTATTTGTGGCCGTTCTGATTGCAGGAAAACGCGTTCGCTTCTACTGCAACTGCGGGAAGAACTACGCATGGAAACGTCACCTTTCGGCTCACCAAAGATTGGAATGCGGGAAAGAGCCTCAGTTCATGTGTACAGAGTGTCCCTACAAAGCCAAAAGGAAATCGGCTTTGAAGAATCACATGATTCGGAAACACAATTAGCCGAACCGCTGTCACTCTTCTGTTTTTTTCAAGATTGGAATTTTTCTTTGAGCGCCTGTCCAGTTTTCACGGAATTTAGTTGAAATTGAAACATGTGGTTTTCGTCTATAGAAATCGATATTTCCGTTCTTTGAAGTCTATGTTTGGAATTTCACCCCGTAAATTAATTAACAATTGCATCATACTCTTTGTTTATGTTCGAAAAAATTTGAATAATTGTTCCATTCTCGAAAAGGTTAATTGAAATTGGGCAACTCTTCTGCGGACTCGTTCGTCAAACTTAATTGTAATAAATTAGCAACAATGGTTTCCGTTCTTTTGGCTTTATTTATCGAGCAAAACTGAAGACAAGACTGATGGAAAATTTCCAAGTGCTGATGTTTTCCACTGTTATCCTCATGTGTATGAGAATATACTTCATTTGGTACGTAGCATTATCATGTCCATTGTCCGTGATCTCATAAACATTCGTTCTCTGAATAGTGTTCTGCTTTGATCGACGTTACCTTATTTTCTCCAATGCACGGCTCACGCCAAACCGCCCAAAATAAAATAATTACCTGTGGGGATTAGGATTTTTTATTACTTCTGTTTAATTTACATTAATACAACCTAGTGATTTCGTGTTTTATCAGCGACTGGTTAAAATCGTATGTTGATTTTTATTTTCCTTCCAGGGCGAAACGTTCGATTCCACTGCCATTGTGGTAGAAATTATGGTCGGAAGAACCATCTGAAGACGCATCAAACCTTTGAGTGCGGTAAAGAGGCGCAGTTTTCATGTTCCCATTGCCCTTACAAAGCTAGACAGAAGTCAACATTGAAAGCACACGTTCTCCTTAAACATTATTCTTCCCTTGATTAACTATATAGATGCCCTTTATACCGGAAAATATCTCATAATTTATTTCTTGCAAAATTATTAAATTTCATAATTCGACTTGGAAAAATCATTATCAGAAAATACATTCATAAATTTGTGGACGGTGTGAAATTAGGTTTGACTGGATTGTGGTGCTCTCGATTCGCATCTCTTACGAACTCTTCTACCGTTTTGAATTCGCTTAGCTGTCGGCTTAATATTGGTTTTAGAAAATTTTCACAATAAATATTTTTTCATACGAAGAAGTTTTTTTCTTCTTTCATATCCTGGATATGATTCTTTCCGTAGAACAGGAAGTGGATGTCTTATCGTCGTGTACAGTTGCATTTAATGCCTGTTTGATATTCCCCTACTTTTTTCTGTGTCGTGTTATTGTTTCCGTGATGATTTCGATATTCCGGGATTTGCAGTTTACAGAAATAGAAAAAATCAGCTTTCAGAAGTTTAAAAAACTTTTTTTCTGTTTCCCCCATTGAAAATAATGATTGTTCGGTTTTACTATCGTTTGAAGAGAATCGGTTTCTAGATGGTATGTCTAGATTCGGTGTAGACTGAAAATTACTACAAACATAGGGAGCGTTTTCGTATTTTTCACGTGTGGTTCTGATGATCGTAATATTTTTTTTACAGGCGAAGACGGTCGATTCTATTGCGAGTGCGGTAAAAACTACGGTCGTAAGACTCATCTGAGGACGCACCAAAGGTGGGAATGCGGTAAAGAGCCGCAGTTCTCTTGTTCTGAGTGTTCTTACAAAGCTCGACGAAGATCGACGCTGAAAGCTCACTTTCTCACCAAGCATAATGATATTATTACTTCCTTCGGTTGAATACGTTTATATATTTGTTCTTCCTGTAAAATACTTCGCACTTTACCTTGAAATATTTCATTTTGAACGCACCTGTTACTAACATAATATAGAATTTATTGGTTTCTGATATGGTCGCACTGTAAACAGATCATCAATTTATTTTAGAGATGTAATATGATGAATCTGCATTAAATGAATCGCGTGTTCCAAATCACAGTTTATTTTTCATTCCAGTCGTCCTTTTTTTTCTTGTAGCAGTCAACTTGAGTTTTTAGGTTTAGTCGAAGAAGATCGAAAATAAATAGTCAAGTATAGCGGCTTTATATTTTCGTTATTATTATATTTATAAATTTAATTTTCTAGAACTCACAGGAAGTGGACTCATTCTTCCTTCCTTTATGACTTGGCCAGGAAAAGTAATTTATCGATCGAATTTTCTAAGGCAACATTTTCTCGCTAGTTTGATTTGCGTTTAATCGGTTCACTTAATTTAATACGCAGATTATACGTAGAATGGAGAGGAAATTACTGGATTTTAACTCAACACAATCAAACTAGTTTTAGAATTTTAACCTTGAATGTCACGACATGCAAAACAAGTCGGACCTTTCTTTTTGAAACGTATAATCGACCGGTCTTTATGAATCTACCAACCTTACTAAAAACTCCATTATATTGCAAATATCGCTTCGAAAGGTCTGTATCCGTTTCTGTCGTATTACTTATGTCGTGTTCCTACTTTCAGGGAAGAATATTCGATTCTATTGCGAATGCGGTCGAAATTACGGCCGAAAAGACACTCTGCGAGCTCACCAAAGGTTGGAATGCGGAAAACCGCCTCAATTCCAGTGTAAGGAATGTCCTTTCAAAGCCAAGCAGAAATCGAATTTGAAAAGCCACATGATCTTGAGGCACAGACAAATATAGAATTTTATTGAGTAACACACTTTGTACGACGAGGTCGTCGTTTACTTTATTCTCCACATGATCACCTTGAGTCAACGGAGGAATAGACGTCATTTTTGTGAAACAATTAAACTCTTCTTTTTCTCAATTCAAACATTTTCTAAATGTAACCGGTTTTTTTTGTGTGTTCGATTTATTCTGTATTCCGCGTGCTAGTATTTTTCAGAATTCATCGTACTTCGTACATAATTTCCATCACTGTTGGTAAGTTTTTTTTAAACTATTTTTCTCGCGTTTTAGCGCTTCTGAATATTTTTCTGAACCCAATAACATATTTAACGCTATTTCTAACAATACGCGCTATTTTGCAGATTCACAGAGTAGTGACGGTCGGTTTCATTGTCATTGCGGGAAACATTACCGGCAAAAAGTGCATCTCAACTCTCATCAGAGGTACGAGTGCGGAAAAGAGCCACAATTCAAGTGCCCTTCGTGCCCTTATAGAGCGAAGCAAAAGTCAGCTCTGAAAACTCACTTTTTCCTGAAGCACAGCCAAGTTCTAGCGAATAATATTCAACTATAGTGCTTGACATTGTCAATTTGCGATATCCAATTGAGTAAATAGTTATCATGTAAGTAAATATTTTTATCCTAGATTACTCTACCTTTGGCGGAACCAAAGTTATTATTTAAATGTGGATAGTGTGATTGTATTATTTAAAGCTAAATTAATAATGTGAACGTAAATTGAAAATATTCCTATGTCGGATCTTGTCATTTTTTATTTTTGTAATTTATTTCCGAGTGTCTATAATACCCTTTCAACAACTGTTAACAAGTCACGCTTTTTGTCATCCGTATCTGCTCCGTAATCAAATCACCTCTTCCGAAACGCCTAATCCATTATGCTATTCACAATTGAGCTAATACGAGGTGCGAAGGACTAAAATAATTTTTTGTACGGTTTCCAGGTTCGCACGGGTTGGATGTATAAGATTTTGCTATGATATTGGTTGATAATTTTTCAGATGACAGTATTTTTACTTATTAAGTACAGTGATATTGATCTGAGGAAATTCGCTGAACCCTTCTGCCCTCAGGGCACATTCACATCCGTCAAAAATCAGGAACTATTCAGCGGTTAGATAAGACTTTGTTCAGAGGTCTTCGGATCTTAGATGACGCACATTCCTTCCAAAAATATGGAAGCACTGGTTGCCAGAATTTCTTATAGCTCATTACCACTTCTTGCAATCCTTGCGAACCGAATAAATCAATTTCACGTTTGCAGGGCAATCAATTTTTTCCAGCTCAATTTTCAATGCCGACCGCTCAAATCCGCGATTGAATTGCAATTCGTATTTCATCTCTTGCAGGTTTGAACGGCCGTTTCTATTGCCAATGCGGTCGAAATTACAAGCGAAAAGATCACCTGCAGCGGCATCAAAATTTGGAATGCGGAAAAGAGCCCCAGTTCAGTTGCCCTGCGTGTCCGTACAGAGCAAAACGAAGGACGCATTTGAGGACTCACTTTTTCGTTAAGCACAAACAATTCTTCTTTTGATTGATCCGATTTTCGCTGCTGTTTATTTCAAAGGCTTCAAATCATCTTTGAAAGTTGTAGTCCGTATTTGAATAAAAAAATCATTTCAATGGCCTATTTAACGAAGTTTTTGTTTTAAGATTTCACTGCCAATGAAGAAAGACACATTGTCGTGTTTTCCCCGTTCTCGACAATTGGGGCTTGAAATACAGTCACAGTTTATTACGAAAAATTTACAAATTAATGTTTCGAGATGTCGCAGAAAAAAATTCACCGAGCTGCAACTTCGAGAGCTGGTGAATTATTTCCTTAGTCCGCGACTATTTCTAACGTACCTGATCGTTGCTGGTTCATTAGGTTTTTTTTGGGGAGTTTTTTTAGGGAGTTTGACGGAAAAATTGGATTACGATCCGGATTTGGTGTTTTGCGTGACAAAGTTCTCAATAAATTAAATAAAATACCATTTCCAGGTCGACGTTTCTACTGCGAATGCGGAAGAAGTTACACGCGGAACTATATTTTACGACGTCATCAGAGATTCGAGTGCGGGAAAGAGCCCCAATTCAAATGCCCGAATTGCGATTACAGGGCCAAACAGAAAATCAATCTAAAATCTCACATGATTATGCAACACAACATTCTATGATTATTTTAATCGATATTGTCTTCGTGCAGTGCTAAGCAGCATGAAAGGTGGACGGCTCCTCTCCTACATGTTTCACAACTAATTGACCTTAAACATTTTTTCTATTCCACTGAAAATGCTACTTATTCAATTTTTGAACAATTTTTCATGTTTACGCCATTGATTCTCTGAAATGGCCTCGACTCCCTTAATTTTCATGCAAATGCAAATTCGATTCTGCCGTTGGACAACACTCTATTTATTAACTATTTTTATTTTAGGAGAATTGGCGGAAATAAGAGGAGGGAATTGGAGGAAATAAGATGTGAAGAAATGGCAGACATTTTTCCCTTTTTTTTGTATTTTTACTTACCAGGGATTAGCAGACCAATTAATTATGTACAAATATTGAAAGCTAGAATGTACAGAATTATAGGTTTTCATTACATAATGTTAAGATTGAAACAATATGATGAATTTTCATGATCAATAGCGTCAATGTAATGCGTCAAAAGTAATCCATGCTGAAATAATAAATGTAATTTTCATCATTGAGTTGTGCAATCGAGTAGGAAATCCTAAAAAATACGTCAATTTTGCTGCTAGTTTATGCTCCAGAACGGAAGGAAAAACGAAAACTTGGCAGATTTTGGGTTTCATTTTGTATGTTGATCATCTTTGACGGTTGAGTTCATTTTCCATTTACTTACAGCCAATTGAACCGATTAAAACTATTCCCAGCTTTTTCGCCCTGATGCCGTGGCCGGTCAATTGAAATCAATAGTTGTCCCATGACGAAGAGAACTTGAACATATTTTTGGACGACAAATACGCAGAACATTATTATCAGAATCTTAGTAATGTTTGTATGGGACTCGCCACCTTATCGCTCCTCCTTCTCCACATGTAATGTGCGATTATTCTGGTTTCAGATGTGTTCGTCGACGGACGATATTATTGCCATTGTGGAAAACATTACGCGCAAAAGGCTCATCTTCAAGCTCATCGGCGATACGAATGTGGAAAAGAACCTCAGTTCAAGTGCACTCATTGTGTGTACAGGGCGAAACAGAAGTCCAACCTGAAATCTCACATGGCCCTTAAGCACAGTCTGATTTTAAATTAATCTATACGCAGGTGATGCATTCGAATAAAATGCTCGTAGTTCGAATTGTGTGCAAATGTGCGCGTTTGTTCTGTGTAGAGTTATTCTGAACGCTTTATTTCGTACGAATTTTTACATCGGTTTCTTCCTCTCGACAGATCGAATATTCGATGGAAAAATGCTGCAAAAATGATCGTACGGTGGTTTATTATTCCTTTGCTCCGATTACGATTCCATGAGACCATCCATATGTGAAAATAACAGTTCCGAACATTTTGTAAACGTTTTCATATAACAGTAGATTAGTAGGTCTAAGGGAAAAAGCACAACAAAGAATTTTTCTTCGGCGATTATAATTGTTAATTATTTATAAATAAACCATCAATGTAGACACATTAGCTACTCGATTTCCCTTTATTTTCACATAGCTCAACAGCGAGACTTCAGTGCTAATGGCACTTCAGGATTTTTTGGCTTTCTCAAAAATTGATAAATTCAGTTTTCTTATTGCAGGTCGTTTCTACTGCGAATGCGGAAGAAGTTACTGCCGCAAAGATGTATTGCAACGTCACAAAAAATACGAGTGCGGTAAAGAACCACAGTTTCCGTGTCCTTATTGCGCGTACAGTGCGAAACGGAAGATCAACCTGAAATCGCATATTGCACTTAAACACATGATATTGGACTCAACATGATTTATGTTGTTTGTATAATTTGAAAAAAAGAAGATTTTTTGGTCTTTTTACGCTCAACTTGTCAATTTTGATCTGAATAATGCCCGTTATCTTTTGAATACGACTCAAATGTAAATATATTCTTTATTTCTTGCGAATTATTCATATTTTTGAGCCCTCATATTTTGGCTGCGATAGGGTCCGTATTGTTACCAAATTATACCCTCACGCATACTAATTCTTGGAACGAATTGAAATGATTTAATTCAATTTTCCCATTAATTGTTGACTCACTAAAAAGGCAATGTCAAGTGTCAACGAGAATGCGAAATTACTGTTTTGGCTTGTATACGTGAAGGTGTACGATACGAAACCATTGATGCTCAACATGGATCGGTTCGGAGCACGAGTTCCTTTTATTTTATGCCCCCATGTATTCCTATGCTTCTTAAAAAAATGCAGAGGTGCAAGTAATTGGTTGTAACTGATAAATACGAAACGTTCGGGGTTATGATCGTTTTCAACAAATTAGTTACAGGCCAAAAATGTTCCAATTGTGCTGTCACGTGATGGTGTGGTTTAAGTGAGTAAACAGTTTTACAATGATTTGAATAAATGTACTACTCGTTTATCAATCGTATCAACAAAACTGAGATACGCTGTCTAGGTATTTTTTTTATTATTATTTTTCTTCTTTTTTTTGTGAGGAAGTAACGTATAATATTTCAAAGGTATTTAACTGATAGTAACTAGTCTTCGCGGTCTCTTCCTAATTTTTTCCTCTCTATTGTCAGGCGTAGCGGCCAATCCGATCGACGGACGTTTTTACTGCAATTGTGGAAGGTCATACAAGACGAAAGCCAAACTCAACCGCCACAGAAACGTCGAGTGCGGAAAAGAGCCGCAATTCGCTTGCAATTTTTGCCCATACCGGGCCAGATATAGGCATTATTTGCGAATTCATTGTGTCAAAGTTCACCAATTAAGGGTTCGATAATTTACCGTGTTCGATTCCTCTACGGGTTCGATTCCTGAAAAACTGCTCGAATTTATTCGCGAATTTTTTCTTACCTCATTTCCTTCGTTAATTTTGTATGTTATAATTGTATTCGAATTAGGCTAGAAGACCGTGTTAACCGATTATATCAATGTGTAAATGAAGTTATTTTCTTGCAATGATTATTCTGTTTCAAGTTCGCGCTTTTTAAATGTAGAAATAACGATGATTAATCTCATCTAAATATACGGAATTTCTTATTGACTTTGAAGAAACCGTGTCCTATTCTTTTTCTATGGTCGATGTTGAATAATTTGTCCGAGGAAAGATTGGTTCGATTCCGTGTGAGCCAGGTAATTTTTCTGGGTACTCTGGGTTGCAGAAATAAGTACCTAACATTTTCTATCACATACTTAGCGTTGTTGCTAGAAGTGAATATTTTTAGTACCGTTCAAATTGGAATCTCTTCAGTGTTCAGTATACACATTTGGGAACCAACCTAGGTTTTTGTGGATTGTCCTAAATCAAGCAGTGATTCCCTAGGCAGATGATTATCGTATCTATAAATGGACGCATTAAATTCAATATTGTCTAAATGATTGATCCTTTATTCTATCGTGATATCAATGAATATGAGAATTATCGTATTTACAAATCGACGCACTAAATAAAATCGCTATTGAGTAAATGATTGATATTATATCGTTTTATCAATGAATATTACGGTTTCATATTGGTACTTGAAAATCTTTATGTTGGAAATAACTTGGTGTTCGATATTCTATTTTGTTGGAGTTCGTAAGTTGGAGTAACATCGTGTAATATCCAATTTTTTGCCCGAAAGACTCGGATTGTCGTCAGATTTTTGTTCGATACACTTACTCATTCAATTTTGCGAAATTCCTCTCGTTTCTGTTCCTGATGAAGCTTCTCTTTTTGAAAGACGTTAATTTTTTCAAATTATTTTTAACTGCAATTTTTTCATTTATTTTATTTCTCTTGTTTGATTGAGCGGTTGCTGTATGTCCATAGCTTGCCTACCGGACCCTCACGATGGACGTTTTCATTGCTCATGCGGTAGATCCTACAAGGCCAAAGGCAAACTGAAGAGGCATCTGACCTTCGAATGTGGAAAAGAACCCCAATTCCAATGTCAATATTGCTCATACAGAGCTAAACAGAAGGAAAGCCTTAAATCGCATATGGTTCATAAGCATTTCACGTTGCTTATCAATTCATAAAGGGCATTGCGATACGTGTCGTTTGATTTTGTAAGAATTCCGGTGTTTTATGTTTCGATCAAAATACAGTCGATGAGAATAATGCGAATTTATTTCATTTTACGCGTGTTAAGTGAATTTATTCAGTTGATGCACGTTCCGCCCTAATTTGTGGTGCCAAATAAAATTAGGATGCGATTTCGAACGGTAATATTTCCTATTGGCTGAGCGGGCGAGGACGAGGGCAAGAAACAATGTATATCAGTTGTACAAATAGTTATTTATTTTATTACTTTATTTTATCATATAATATATCGGCCACGGTAATGAAATTTGAAATTATATCGCTCCGGTCATAATCAGTTTTTCACTATTTCAGTTGTTTCTTCTAATTCCATGAATGTCATCGATGGACGTTACTACTGCCAGTGCGGAAGAAGCTACAACCGGAGGGAGAATTTACTACAGCACAAGCGGACGGATTGCGGAAAAGAAGCACAGTTGAAGTGCACTTTATGCGATTACAAGGCTAAAAGAAAAGGCCATCTTAAAAGCCATATTTTCTTCAAACACAGCTTTTTCCCTTGAGCGGAATGTGGAAGTTTCATTGGGAATATAAAATTGTATACGATTTCTTGTTACCCTTATCCGGATTTTTTTTTTTTTTAAATGAGTGGCGTTTTATTTGCATAGTTCTTCCACTGATTCAAAGAATCCAAGACGGTTATGTTTACTTTTGTATCATGAATAGGCTTGCTCTGTTTTCACTTATGAAACTCCTTCGGTTCGTTTCTGCTTTCAGGCTTCGCCCCCATTGGTTCCACATTCTCCGATGGAATGTACGTTTGTTATTGCGGCAAAAGGTACAAGTACAAAAACACATTGTACACTCATCAGAAGTTCGAGTGTGGCAAAGGAGCTCAGTTCGAGTGTCCGCACTGTATTTTCAAAACTAAAAGAAAAGGCAACTTGAAGATTCACATTCATTTGAAGCACTTGTGATGGAATACAATTTATACGAAAAATGGACGATTTATATGAAAATTGAAAAAGAAAAAATTTATAAGGTTGTTATTTTCTTTACACCTGGTATACTTTCGAATTGAGTTTTTTAAACCTCGTCAAATTGTCAGTAAAAGTAGTTACCCAATTATTCCTCAGTGTTCAATTGTCAAATGACGAACGTACGCTAAATTTCTTCCAGCTTCGAACGTTTTTGAAACTAATATCCGACAATTTTCGTCCCGCAGGTAGTACTAACGAATCGTGCGTTTTCCACGACGGACGGTATTATTGTACCTGTGGGAAAAACTACGGCACGAAAGGCGCATTGAGGACACATCAGAAATACGAGTGCGGAAAGGAACCTCAATTTCATTGTCCCGAGTGTCCCTATAAATGTAAACAGAAAGGAAGCTTGAAAGCTCACATCGGCTTGAAGCACCGACGGTTGTCTGCGCTGATTCCTCTCGAGAGGAACCAGCTGTAAAATTCACCACTTTGAAAATGAAAGAATGAAATCACAGACTTTTTGTCACTTTTTCATCCCCTGATCGTAATCATGGTTAGAATTTCAAAGATGACACCGATGGTATTACAGTTCCTGGTTTTTCAGGTTCTTCCAACACCTAACTTTACTTTGAATTAAATGCGCCTTTAATTATACATGAATCAGATCACGCTAGTACTTCGTTAGGAGGTAGTTATTTGAGTTGTTAGTAATTTCTTCAGATAAAATTCTCCAGCAATTGTTCTCAAAGGCGAAACCGATTGATTTGTGATGATTACTATTGAATCATGATGAACGACGTAATCTGTAATCATCCGAAAAGTGGCGGTGAGGGTTTTTTATTACTCATGTTACTTCGTTCTGATTGTTTCTTCTCGTGCTGAGTATTAATAACGCTGTATTGTTACAAATTCATATTCATTGTTAACGACACGATCATGTTTTTATTCATGGGGCTGTATACAACAAAAAGAAAAGTTTAATATCTGTAGATAATTTCTCTTTCGATCCTGTTTAAGTATCAATTAATCCAGAAACCTAATTACCTTGATTTTGCGCTCTGAAACCTATTTATTTTGTACCCTTTCAATTTACGTGATGTTCCTATTTATTACTGTAATGACGTTCTATCTTTTTTTACCATATATACGTGGAGCGTCATTGTTGCCTAAAAGGTATCCATTCTATATGACTTATTACAAATCTCTTGAGCGTGTTTAGTTGCTTTAGTTCTATGAAGAACCTTTCAATTTTTGCCATGTTCGGTCACACATAATCAGAAATCAAATAGCTCAATTTTATAAAATGTCCACTGTTTTAAAGGCAGTCTTATGCGAACGAACGTCATGGCGATCGGCGAATTAACGCTGAAACCAATTCCGTCGAGGTTGCATTGGTTTAAAAATGGCCCTACACAATTTGATGAAAGAATCAATTGAGGGAGCTGTCTTTTGAAACGTTAGAAATAAAGAATCACCGTCGAGTTGCGGTGAGAAAATGGCATTTGAATAGAAAAAGGTAAAAACCAATGTTTCCCATCTACTTGAAAACTAGTTTCTCTTCGAGTTACATTATTTTGTGGTCGAGCGACTATAGTTATCATTTATTGTCAAGAAATTTGTCATTTTACTATCTGAATTCCTATAAAATAAGTCGTCATTGAGTAGCCTACCAAACTTGTTATTTCAGAGACCTTTAGGGTTTAGGCATTACGAACATGTATTACTAACACCTAGATGAGTAATGAAGCTATTTTCACGGCGATTGAAAAAAAACTTCATTACTAATCTTAGCCAATCTACTCTTAGAATTTCCCCTCTTGAGAATAATTCAAAGCTTCCTTGAAATTAACATAATTTATGAATATTTCACTAATTTCTGCTATAAATCTGTTCCAGAAGGTTTCACCGTGGACTTCATATTGCGCGACGGCCGGTATTATTGCCTTTGCGGGAAAAACTACGCCACCAGACAAGCGTGGTATACTCATCGCAAATACGAATGCGGGAAAGAGCCTCAATTTCTTTGCAATCAGTGTCCATATAAGACGAAAAGAAAAGGAACTCTGAAAGCTCATATCGCATTGAAGCACCAGAAATTAAACAATGATTTGTTCAATCTCGTCTAACGTATTTTAGATTTCAATTCATTGTTTTTTGGTATATATGTATATTTTTCAATAGTATGTAATAATTTCTTTTTTTTTTTTTGCTTTTATTATAAGCGATACTTGACAAATTTCCATATCGTAGTTCGTACCTATAATAATGGAATATATCTTTTTGGCAGTGGTTAATATAGTCTTATTTCCAAAAGATGTCGTCCCTCGTCCTCGTATAAATAGCTTTCAAAAGCCTTCAACGGCTCTAAGGATGGAAGAAGCAGAAAAGTGAATTCATTATGTACGATCTTCCTTAGAATACCATTTGAGGACTTCGCAATTTCTTTCGTTTTTCAAACCGACAACTTATCCGTTCAAAATGAAATTTTCTCACTTGAAAGTCGTAATTTTGAGCCGACGAGACTTCGATACCGTCAACCATTGTCGTTTCTCAAGTATGATCAACTTTCTCCCATTTTCATTTCAAGTTGCTACTAGATTTACTGCTTTTGTTATGACAATGACCTTTGGCTAGTGGTATTGAGAATTGAACTCCTCGTTATTGACGGTTGATTAAACTGACAATTTTCAGCTGCCGCTGACGATTACGTATTTCGTGACGGTCGCTTTTGGTGCACCTGTGGCAGATCATACGGCGAGAAGAAGAACTACAGAGCTCACAAGAGAGACGAATGCGGCAAAGAGCCGAAATTCCAGTGTCCCCTGTGCTCGTATAAATGTAAAATAAAAAGAAGCATGAAAACTCACGTCGGAATCAAACATAATCTGTTCAAGTTCAACGTTTGATTGAATCGAGAGTATTTGATTGATATACCTACTATTTTTCAATAAAAATTCTTTGATCCCTCAATCTTTTATTTTTGAGTCATTTTTGCCTTTGAAACATAATTTTTATTTGTTGGAACATAAATAGAGTTAATTGAAATAACTGAAAAACTTCGGTATCACTAGATGATATTATTTGGCGAGCAATCAATTTATCGAACTTCAAAAGCCCAATCCTAGAACACATTATAATTGTTTTCCCCATAAAGATCATCAAGTTGTCTGTGTTCTTTGAGGGCGAAAATTCGTTCAGTGCTCAGCCGATTCCAACGAAAGAGGTAACTGAAATTTTCATTGAAGAACGACCGAATAACGTGTTCCACTAGAACCAATCATTGTTGATAAGTGAGGTTCATAATTGAAAAACAAGTGTGTCGCCGTTTTCACTGCGCCAAACTAAGAGAACTGATTTGATGAAGCCAATTTCGTGAACTATGTCTACATTTTTGCGAATCTTACCTGATTTTTCACTGTTTTCAGACGGACCTAGTTGCGGACTTATCAACGGACGTTTTTACTGCGACTGTGGTCGATCTTATAAGCATCGCGAAAGTTGGTACGGCCACAGAAGGAACGAATGCGGCAAAGAGCCGAAATTCCAGTGTCCCCTGTGCTCGTATAAATGTAAAATAAAAAGAAGCATGAAAACTCACGTCGGAATCAAACATAATCTGTTTGATTTCAACGTTTGATTGAATCGAGAGTATTTGATTGATATACTATTTTTCAATAAAAATTCTTTGATCCCTCAATCTTTTATTTTTGAGTCATTTTTGCCTTTGAAACATAATTTTTATTTGTTGGATCATTAATAGAGTTAATTGAAATAACTGAAAAACTTCTAAAAAGGCAATTTTTCTAAAAATACTGATATCAAGCTGATTTTTTCAAGTGTGGATATTGCAATAATTTCTGTTCGAGGACGTACGAAAAGGTCTGCGGTTGCTGGACGTGGTGAAATGATCAATTTATAATATGGCATTGTATTGTTGCAGCCAAATGGGATCTCAGCGCCGTTCATATTGATGGACGGTATTATTGTGTTTGTGGGAAGAGTTACGGCTCCAAGAAGGCGAGGAGAGTTCATCAGAAATTCGAATGCGGTCAAGAGCCTCGGTTCCAATGTCCGAAGTGTCCTCTGAAATGCCACCGGAAAGGAAATTTGAAAGCTCATTTCGTTTTGAAGCATCAAAATTGACAGTTTTTGGGCCTACGAAAATAGTAACGCGCTGGATGAATTATCGACGATTTTTGGTAGTTTTTTTCTCGCAACAATTGTTCGTGCCCAAGAAAAGTCGCTGGTCAGGTTAGTTTCGTCCCCAAGACGCTGGCAAGAGGATTAAAATATATCCTACCTCATAATCAGTTGATGATCAACCCCTGATATTGATTAATATTTATTGCCATGAATCTAGTCATTTAACAATGTTCGCCCTGTTTCAAAATTTCCGTTCAGTAGGTAATTTTGATTTCAGTTTCAATGACGCATCGTACTCACAGCTGAGCGGATTCGAGTTCATATTGATTCGTTTATTTACAATCACCTTCACGAAAGGTCAACATTTTTGTTCGTCTCTAAGTCCGTTTCATTTAGTTAAATAAATTATATTGCGCCATGAAAATTCCATTATCTCCCTCAAACCTACCATGAAAAATGACCTGTGGGAAAAATTTGATGTGCTTATTTTTGTACAAGAATATTGGCGCGGACGGATAACACCTGTATTCTATTTTCAACTTTTATATTCTCCTCTCATTTCTTAATAACATAAAACAATCTCGATTTTTTCACAAAAAACAACTTTCAAACTTCAACTTTTTTACTGTACACTTTATTCATTGTGTATTTTTTTCAGTTTTAAAAGTCGAAAGTTACACAATTTCCGGCGGCCGATTTTTCTGCACGTGTGGAAAAAGTTACAGCACCAAGTGCGCGATGAGGTCGCACCAGAAATTCGAATGCGGCAAGGACCCTCAATTCAAATGTCCGCATTGTCCGTATATCAGTCACCGTAAAGGCAATCTGAAATCCCACATAGGTTCGGTCCATCTCCAATGATGGTATTGAATTATTTTTCATCACGGATTACAGCCTGATATTTTTTCATTTGCGATATGAATAATATTCATGTTGAATAAAATCGTTGAAATTGCGAATTCTTCGATCGTCAGATGTTCACCTTATCCTCGAGTATTATCTGATGTAGTGAAATTTATTAAAGCCGTCTAAGACGAGGAAAAAGTACCCTTTTTATGATGATTCATACATGATTCAATACAAAACCTTCATTGAAAGTGCAGAAGAAATTTTTTGATCCGATTCTTTATTTTGTAGTTTTTTTTTTTTTTTTTTTTTTTTTCTTCTTCTTCTGTATGTTATAGTGTTTTGACGGTTTGTTTGTGCAGTGTGAATTTCAAAAATTGTTCTTCTAGATCGGAAAAGATTGCTCTGGCACGCTTTCCTATCCTTATCGCAAATAGTTTGGGTAAAACTCGAGTTCCCCACGTTTTTTGTGTTTTCCGAGCACGTTTCCTCTGGAATAATTTCTATTACAGCGGGTTTTTCGTATTTTGTTTCAGCCGACATTGTCGACGATTTCAGGCTTTTCGACGGGCGGTATTATTGCGTGTGCGGCAAAAATTACGGCACGAAGGGCGCTTGGAAAACTCACCGGAAATACGAATGCGGCAAGGAGCCGCAATTTCGGTGTCCCGAATGTCCGTATGTTTGCCATCAAAAGGGCAATTTGAGAGCTCATATCAGCGTCAGGCATCTTAATATTCGATAAACCTAATGCATTTAATCGCACCCCTGTTCCTATTGTAATTTAATTTAAAAATAACATTGCTTGCTGTCTTTGTTGATTTATTTAAATCCTTGGATCTCATACAGGTCGTTATTTTTAACGACTTCAAAAAGGAGGAAGAGGTCAGTCGAGTTGACTTGCGGATTTTCCTTCTTTCTTTTCTTCAGTATGTGTTGGCTGCTGGTTTGTGGTCTTGAACTGTTCAAATTTGAGTCTAGTTTTTACACTCAATGTTGATTGGACCCAAAGTAAATATTTTCGACGCCGCGTTTCTAAAGAAATTATTTTGGTATCAAATGTTCAGTTATAATAATTATGGTAGTAGGAAAAAACTACGTCTGCAATAGTAAAACTGCATTAGAAATTGTTATTTTTGCTGTAGAAATTTCGGCAAGTTTCTAAACTTATTCGGATTGTCTCATTCAGCATAAAATAGGACTAGCTTGAGAGAGGTAACTATTAAATGAACCCATTTCCAAACTTGCAGGAATTTTCGTTTGTTGATTTTTAGTTTGTTTATCAATCGTGAAAAAACTCAGTTTTCAGTTGATTCGAAAACGTGTTGTTTTACTTTTAGGAATCGTAAAGGATAAAACAACTCAATGGACAAATTATACCTACCGAATAAAAAATAAATTTGAAAAAATGAGATGAACTGATATACATGATGATATACATTCGATTCGTGTTCTCTTTCCAATCGCCGAGTTTTACTGATTAGAGACCTTTTTTTCTAGCCTGCTCGTTTTCGCGTCCGCGATTGGTCGACGGTCGTTTTTATTGCGTTTGTGGTAAACATTACAGCCGACGGGAAAGCTGGTACCGCCACAGGAAACACGAGTGCGGGAAAGAGGCGGCTTTCTACTGTTCGGAATGCCCTCACAGGACGAAACGCAAATTCAATTTGGCCAAGCACGTGGCCAGTCGACATTGACTGTGATAATATAGAAATTTTTTCCTATAAGATTGATATATAGGAAACTCTCATAATATACTTATTCCTTTCCAAAAGTAGTTCATTACTTGATTTAAAAAAAAAAAAAAAAACTTGGAATCATATACATGGTTCTTTTTGAAAAATAATTGCCTATTATTCATTGTCTAAATATTTTCTTGAAATTTAAACCATTTCGACCTTTATGCTATGAACTCCAGTCTATTCACGTGCTCTAGTCAGCAATGATGTACCTCAATATTTTGGGTTTACCAATCGCACTCGCCCATCTACTTCATTATTGTTATACCTTGTAATTCGTGTTCCTTTCTTTTGGCTGTTATGTGTATTATTCTATGAAGAACGACTATGTACTAGTTTTAGTTTCAAATATTAAAAATACAAATTGAAATTGCTCTAAACAATTGTATTACCATCTTTTCAAATATTACTAACTGTTAGAGAACGAGTTTAACTATTATAGGAGAGTATTCATGGTGATGTGAGTCGTAAAAATCATCACGTAAAAAATAGTTCATGGTCTTTTATAAAAGTTCGCGATGATGATAGCGACGAACCTTCGATTTTCGATACTGATAAAAATCAGTCGCCCAAATTGTCTCACTTCTCTAAGTAATCTTCTAGCTTTCCTGATTTCGGCGATTATATTTTTCGTCCTGTAGTTATTCGAACAAAATGGTTTGATGTTTCTGGGTGGCTCATGGATTCCCCTCCCTCCACCTGAATTTTAACGATTTGCTTCCACTTTACTCGGCAGGTTGTGGTCACTAATTTTACGGGATATGTTTCTTCCACCTCTATTTGTATTTTGAATTCTCCTATTTTTACATCCCTGCTTCTTTTTCCAGTACGTTCGCTGAAAGAAAGACTCCTTCCGTTTAATGCTTCGAACAGATGCGACGTGAATGCGCCGAATCGGAAATATTTTCCAAACGAAGACGGATTTTACCACTGCGCCGACTGCTCGTATCGATCACTGAAAAGCAATAATCTCAAAGCGCACCGTAATCGAAAACATAGGCTGAAATGTAGTAAATAAAGTGTGCCATCTCGTGATGTTTGCCATTTTTGTTTTTAATTATTATGAAATGTGTAAAAAAATCAGCGTTTTTTTCTTCATTCCTCCTTGTAAAAGGTAGAGATCGGAAGTTGAAACGGCTGTATGAACAATCGAAACAATATCGAATTTGACAGCTATATTTGGGCTAGTATGAGTTCCTAGCAAAAAAAACCCAGATTTTTTATTTTGTTGTGGTCTTGAGTAAATATAATGGCCCCAACATATTCATCGAGTGTTTCGAATTATGTTTGGTTGGTGATATTTAATTTTAAGACCTACAAGTATTGAAATTTTTGAATTTCGAAACAGAGTCAACTACTGCAGAGTTCTATAATAGTCGAGTGGTTTCGTATAAGCTATTAGCTTCTTCTTTATATCATCTGAGAAACGATATTTTAGCTCCGGTATTTTGAATTATAAGCAATAATCAGCACAGATTTGCCCTCAAACTGGAGCCAAGAGAAATAAATGCCTTGGGTATTTATCTAAGTATTACATTACTTTTTTGACAAAGTAATGTAATACTTAGTTTTTTATTTATTATTATTTTTTTTATGAAGGAGCATTTTTTCAATGTATAGGTGGTTATTTATTTATTTTATTTTTTCCGTGAACACATTACAGTTTTCTTTAAGATGGGCACACAATTTGGAACTTTAGCTTCCTTGGCGTTGAAATTTTTCTCCAATTTTAATCGCATGAATGTTTCACGTCCGAGAGAATTTCACAGTTTTCTTGGAACTGCCGATTTTTAGCCAGTATTCTCATAAGAACTTGAACTCGCGTATTGTTCGAGTGGCTAACATATTTCTTTATTGCCGTTTCAGCCAAAAATTTAAAACTGAGAATCATTGGAGGTCGTCACTTCTGCAGTTGTGGCAGATCTTATAAGAATATAGAGAGTTACCATCGTCACAAGAAATGGGAATGCGGCAAAGAAGCCCAGTTCAGTTGCCCGCATTGCCCTTACAGGGCCAAACTGAAGTCGAACTTGACTAGGCACATAACCGTTATCCATTTCCGCGATCCGCCCGAATCGATAGTTGAATTGAACTGACATTTTCAATAATGAATTCGTCGTAACTGAACGGTGATATTAAAGTCTGTATTTTGTTTTAGTTTTATCTGTTAAACACGAGTTTTTAAGTTTAATATACATATAAATTCCGGGTTATGAGGATGGTCAGTTGCGCGCTTGTTAACATCTAATTTATTTGTTTGCATTCAGTTGAATTGTTTGAAAAAATTACTTTTATATTTTTTTATCGTTATTGCTATTTATTGTCCCTTGGCTCTGTTTATCATTTGTATTTGTTCCACAGCAGCGAATCTCTATTTAATATTCAGAATATTCGTATGGTTTTACGTAGTATAAACGGATAAAAATAGCAAAAAAGGTAGAAAATTTAAGGAGATTCGATGAACTAATTAGTATCTAATCTTCGTTCATAAATTCCACGAAACTTTTCACCTACAGTAGCGGACACGTAATTAGGCGATTCTGAAAAATTTCGATGTTGCCAGCTTGCAAGACCCGCCGGTTCGTTGATACTAAGCGAAGCAGCGCAACAACGTATCATTTTTCACGTCATTTTTGTACCAATTACCATACACACCCAATAAGTGAGTAACTTCCCATTTTCTTCTACTTGTTTTATTTGGTTATTGAGTAGTCTGTAAAACTGTTACGAACATTGGAAACCAGATGAAATTTCGTTGTGATTTCGCATGATTTTTTGTCAATTTAAATTTTTGCTTGTTTGTCAGATCAAATTCCGAGTGATCTCGAGAACCGGTTTCGTGTTAGTTGGTTGTAAAAATAACAATTTCGCGAGTAAGAAATTTTTTGGCGGGATTTCGTAAGTTATCGCATTTTTCCTTCTCCAAATCACACGCATGATTTCTTTGAATATTGCAAGTGAACATCGTTCGCATTTTCAGGTGCACCCGATCATTCCGCTCTCGTGGGAACTAAATTTATGGACGGCCGTCATTATTGCTACTGCGGCCGATCGTACAGCCGCAAGGACACGTTGACATCCCACAAGAAATACGAATGCGGCAAAGAAGCGTCGTTCCACTGCCCGCATTGCTCGTACAAGGCGAAACTTAAAGCAAATTTGAGAAGGCACATTATTATGAAGCATTCCCTGCGCCACGATTTTTAATTCGGCTCGTTGTAGTTTTGCTAATTTTTTTCAGAATCTCGAAACGCTGTTTGCGTCTTTAAAATTTACAACCGAATATTTCCTGGGATAGGAAGAATTCTATGTATTTCTTTGTTTAATTGGCGAGCACGGGAAATATCGTAGCTCTCAGAGTTTGTTATTTTCCGCCCTTATTTTACTATTCAATTGATCAGTTCTTACAATACGACTGGAAACCCCGGGTTCCTGACTCTTATTTACTGCATTTAGAATAAAGCTTATCTATTTTGTTAGTTTCTACTTACCCGGACATTACAAGCATTTTTTTTTAAATACCTGAAAATGCGGGAAGGAGAAATAATCTTATGTGGTCCATTATTCGTTCTATTCCACGTGCACTGGAGGTCCCTTGTATTCCAGGTTTGGTTTAAAATTGGTTCTGTCGTATTAATCGGCTACATCTTACATTAGTTACATTCTTAGTTACATTTTTTTCAGATTTCGGCTCGAAATTCGTCTCGTATCCGTCGGACGGGCGATTTTATTGCGAATGCGGACGTTCGTACCGTCGGAAAGACACGTTGGTCACGCATAAGAAGTACGAGTGCGGAAAAGAGGCTCAATTCCATTGTCCTATTTGCCCGTTCAAAGCCAAACTCAAAGGGAATTTGAGAAAACACTGCGCCATTATTCATAAAAGTTCACTAGCTCGAGATCAGTATTGATTTCGATTGAACAAACTTATCATTTCCGGTTAATGCTAATTGTGTGAATAGAAGTGCGGTTGAGAAGTTCAGTGTGGACAGTAGCTAGACGTCGCTTTACACGTGTACTTACAAAACATAAATTAAACAACATGAAAATTTAAAAAAGCTCACCCAATTATTGAGACGGATGAATTTTTCCTCAATCGTGTGTTGACCGATTACCTGATTTTCCCTTGGGGCTCGAAACTGAACGTAGAGAGTTTCATTCCAGTTTTAGTAAATATATCGCTGAAGCGTGTATAACATTCCACAAAGTTCGGGACGTAGGGATTGTGGTGGTAACTGTTTGAACATCGAGCTCTCCCCTCGCTAACCCGTTGAAATGTTCTGTCTGTTATGCTACTGGTCAGACATTAGAGCCATTGACATGAACGGCGATTATGTAGAGAAAACGTTTGCATTAGCGTTAAAATAGCAGTTTTTTTTTAAATTATGATTTTTTTCTTTTCTGTAAACTTATTGGTTTTATTTTTCGTTATTACGTTGGGACTTATTCGAACTCTCGAGACAATTTTCAAATTAAGATTTTTTTTTTTACAAAACTCTTCAAAAACAATTTCGCTCGCCTTGCAGATTACGTCAAATACTTGTCCGCCCCGTTTCGTGGTTTGTCGACTGCAATTTTCGATTTATGATTTCAATTTCCATTTTTCAGTCGGACGAGGTTGCGTGTTCATCGATGGACGCTACTATTGCAAATGCGGTCGCTCCTACAAGCATCGGGAAAGTTGGAACGGCCATCGAAGGAACGAATGTGGCATCGAAGCGAGGTTCCAATGTCCCGAATGTCCTTACAAAGCCAAACAAAAACAACATCTCCGATCGCATCTCATTCGAAAGCATAAGAATTCAATTGCGTTCTGAAAGCGAAACGTATACATATTGTTAACACTGCTCATGACAAGGGAACAATTATGTCTATTTACGCTCTATTTGCTCTTCGGAAATGATTATCTGCTTGAATACTTTCGATATTCAAGAGTAGGAATAATTTTTATCGACGTCAAAGTGAATTTGTTACTCGAAATATTTTCATATTTTTCTACGTTCGTATTTCTGTAAATGTTCGAATCAGTGTGATTCTAACTCCTGCTAATCTAGTCGGGGAAAATGTTCACATTTTATGCTAAGATTTTCTATAAAAATGCAGATACAATGCAGTAATAGGTAACCAATATTTTTGCGTTTTTTGACATTTTCCTCACAATAAAGAAATTGAAATTTGCATCTATTATTCAAGGACCGCTCTGTACCATTTAAAAAAATTCGGTATTACTAGGTGATATCATTTGGCGAGCAATCAATATATCGAACTTCAAAAGCCCAATCCTAGAACACATTATAATTTTTCCCTCATAAAGATCATCAAGTTGTCTGTGTTCTTTGAGGGCGAAAATTCGTTCAGTGCTCAGCCGATTCCAACGAAAGAGGTAACTCTGAAATTTTCATTGAAGAACGACCGAATAACGTGTTCCACTAGAACCAATAATTGTCGATAAGTGAGGTTCTTAATTGAAAAACAAGTGTGTCGCCGTTTTCACTGCGCCAAACTAAGAGAAGTGATTTGATGAAGCAAATTTCGTGAACTATGTCTACAATTTTTGCGAATCTTACCTGATTTTTCGCTGTTTTCAGACGGACCTAGTTGCGTACTTATCAACGGACGTTTTTACTGCGACTGTGGTCGATCTTATAAGCATCGCGAAAGTTGGTACGGCCACAGAAGGAACGAATGCGGAATCGAAGCGAGATTCCAGTGTCCCGAATGTCCGTACAAGGCTAGACAAAAACAACATCTTCGATCTCATATTAACCACAGGCATAAACATTTAGACACGCCTTGTTAGCTTTAATCGATTTGTTCATTACGCAGAGTATGCTCGACCAATGCGTGATCGGATATCAATTTGGCACTTTTTCAGAATCTGATATATGCATCAACGTTCCAAATCGACGTTTTCTTGTTCATTATATTTCATAACATTTGACGACCATTTCAGTTATTGATTTGTTAACCGATTAGACGTTCTCTTTTCATTATTCGGTAATTTATGCCAATTTTCAATGTTCTTTGCCAGTTCCGTACTGTAAATTTCATTCCTTACTCGGAATAAATTATTTTTCACAAAGCTGTTGTTATAAATTTATTGATAAAATTGGTTAAAATGATATATTTATATTCATTCATTTTATAACCACGGTGAATTCTACGAAGTCTAGTTTTATATTTTATTAGTAAAACGATACTTGTATTTGGGTGATTTACTTTGAAAATCGAAAAAAAGTTGTCGTTACAAAAAATTGCACTTGTTCATTAATACTATAGCCCTTTCCTATTAGACATCGCTATCAACTTGTCAGCGTTCGAAAATCGCGCGTGGGGTTGATACGAAACGAGCCTGTGTTGGAAAAACTGGGGAATCTATTTCTTTCTCATTCGTATAGTTCAAGGATGATGGAAGTTCTTAGAAGTGAAATAATTACTGAACGTTTCACGATTTTCACGTTTCGAATTGCTCGAAAATGTCGACAGCAGCTTGGAAACCGTTCGTCAAAATGGTCATGAACTTACATTATTTAGAGTTTCTTCATCGCGCGCGGCAAATGGACTTTTTTTGAAGCAGAGAACATTCACTTTTGAGGAGCGGTGGAATTTTTTCTCCCGCAATTGTTATGGCTTTTATTGAATTACCACCTATAAATGAATCTCTCATTCCGAACCGACTCTCTTTTCCTCTGTACGTTTAGTCGTCGTTGGCGATTTTTTTAGTCGACATTTCCGTTCAGCTCGATCTAAACTTGACTCATTTTCACTGCGATTTCCAGGTGACCGCGCCAGGAAACCGATTTTCATGAACGGTCGCTATTATTGCGATTGCGGAAAATCGTACAAAAACCGAGAAAGCTGGTATCCTCACAGGAAATACGAGTGCGGCAAAGAGGCGCAGTTTCAATGTCCTGAGTGTCCGTACAAGGCGAAGTTGAAGAAAAATTTGAAAACGCATATGATTCATAAGCATACAACATTGATCGATCTGTAACCTGCACTTCGAGATTTTGCCGAAAGATGCCCTCAGAGAATCCAAGTTGACGAAATTGTTTTGTTATTAGTAGCACGATTGAAAAGCAGCACATTCCTATTTTGACTAAGGTTAGTGCTGTGAGAAGAATTAATAATATGTGAACTACTGCAATATATTCGAGGAAAATTTTGCATCAGTAACGATTTTCCGATTCCATGAAAAATTACTCACTCAGGATCTTACTCCTATCAATTTAGGAAAACATTCTTACTCTTCGAATCTAGTTTGAAGTTCCGAAGCTGACATAGAACGAACAGAGAACGAATACGAACAAATAGAGTTATTGGTAGAACCTCCAGAATAAAAAAAATTATGCGTTGTTTATTATGCATTGATAATAATGAGTTTTCACTTTCATTTATCGAGCATAATTAAACTGAAAATCATCCATGTATTATGCATAACAGTGATTTCTCCATTTATTGTCTGATGCTATTATCGGAATACTATAATCAATAGAATCATGTACAAAAAAATGTGTGTTATATCTAACATTAATACGTTTGTTTATTTTCTACAGGACCAATGACGGACAAGCAATTCCATTGCGAATGCGGTAAAAGTTACAAACACAGGGAAAGCCTTTATACTCACAAGAGGTTCGTCTGTGGAAAAGAGCCTCAGTTTCAATGCCCTTATTGCCCTCATCGCGCCAAACAGAAGCCAAATTTGAAGACGCATGTAATGATCAAGCATGGAGAAGCTGCTGTTGATTTATGACCCAGTATAAAGGGCGATCAATGATTAAATTTCAAATGAGCGAAAAGAAATACATTTTTTCCCCAATGATTTGACGTGTGAGTTGAGAATTGTTTTTCCCAAAAGTGTAGATTTTCCTTAATTAATTTAGCCAAAAATAGGACATTCTTGATTAGCAGGGTAAAACTAATTTTTACTTAATTGGCAATATATTTGCATTTTTTTTTTTTTTTTTAGCTGACTCTTATTATATTTGTTGAGTTATCGAAAGAAAGATCAAAATGATACGTCTTCCCTGCAGAAGTAGACGTAAGAACAATTCATGTGTAAAATCGCTGTAAATACAATTTGGCTAGGAATCGAGCGATTTTCCATGCAAAATAATTGAAACTATTTTCTATTCTACAGGATCGCCGTCTTGGGGCCAATTTTGTTGCGAATGCGGGAAGAGCTATTGCTTTTTGCAGAGCCTTCAAGCCCACAAGAAGTACGGTTGTGGAAAAGAGTCGCAGTTTAGATGTCCAAAGTGCCCTTACAAGGCGAAGCTGAAGCAACATTTGAAATGGCACTTCGTCTCTCGCCATTGCCGTTAATTCATCTTCAGGATTCTTCTCAATGTTAGCGAATCCAGAGCAAATATTTATTTCCTATTTGTCAAGTGATTATGTTTTCCTTCGGAGAATTTCAATAAATAATTGATAATGAACCGTTCTGTATATCACCCTGTAACCTTTGGTAAAGGGTGATTATATTCCTGTCCTTACGATCGTTATCACACTATACTCTATTGTTCTACTGTAGGATGCCTTTACTGAGTTCTTAGACTTCATATTACTCTCGTGCAATTCAACTATCGAATCGATAATTTTTCATGCGTCGAAAATACAATGTTTTCGTTTGATACTTGCCCCTACGTTACATTCTACTTCCGTGAATGGCATGGATGATGGAAAATCGCGTGTTTTCTGTTTTGGAAAATCTATCTTTTCGAAGGAGCTGTGATATCGCACTTTAAAATGTTTCCTTATGTCCGTAGTTTTCAGATAATCGATGCGTTGTTTTATTTATTGTCGACGTAGCAATTTCAACTTGAGCCGTCTGATCGTGGAATTCTTCTAACTCGATTAATCACTGTTGGCTTCATTTAACTGTGGGAACATTGAAGTATCATATTTTCGGCACTGTCGCTAATCACTTCACGTAATTTCCAAGTTGTCCTTTAACATTTTCCCGAAACGAGGAACGAACATTGGAACTGTATAGTATAATTTGTAATTTATTTCAACTACAATTCATCTCATTTTAATTTCACCGATGAGCCTTCCTCGTTTGAATTTTCGTTTGTGACTCACTCCATTATCGATATTGTTTTTTACCTGCGAGAACGACGTTAATAATTTCCTCTGGAATGTTTCTATTGCAGCAACCTGGTTCGACGACTGCTGGATGCGGGAGGGGCGATTTTTTTGCCCCTGCGGAAAAAGTTACAAGCACAAAGAAAGCTTGTATACCCACAGGAAGTTCGAGTGCGGGAAGGAGCCGCAATTCAAGTGCCCTCACTGCCCTTACCGAGCGAAACTCAAACAAAGTCTCAAGTCTCACATAGGAGCACGCCATTTCACGGCGGGAATTTTAGTCAATCCAAAAACCTGGATAGGCTGATTTTGTAAAAATTCTAAACTTAACACGACAACTTATTATTATTTTGTTGAATTGGGTCCAAATAGTCGATTACTACCTGATTCGATAGTGTCACCAAGATTGTATACCGATTTAGTTTCTAAGATGTGAAATTTTAGATTTTTATTGATTTTGAGATTTTGCCTTTTCTGAGCGATTTTTTTTCAGCGAAGAAATTTAGCATAATTGTTTTAGACCGATTCTTCTGTACGTATAATTTTTCAAATTGGGTATTTCTCGATAGAAAAAATTGAAATTTGTTGTAGTTTGTTGAGTCTTATTTTTCACACAAAAAGGTCGTTTTGGTTAGGATAGTAGATACTGTTTTTTTAGGTACTTCCCGCGATGGTTTTTGAAAAATGCAAAACATACCTCTATAACAAATTTTCGGTAAAAATACTTGAAGTTGTATTCAATTGAATTTTTCTCCACTTCGTGACCTGTCTAGTAAGGAATAGAACTTTTTGAAACAGTAGATTTTTTCCCAAATAAACAGCGATGCGTTTGAATAACTGGGCAGGCGACTGATGGGTTCTCTAAAATATCAATTAAAAATCTTCAATGAATGCGATTTTTCCCTTGACTTCGTTTCTGAATAAAAGTATCAGAAACGCAAATATTTTTCAATAGCTTATTCTAACCTAAAATGGAATAAATTATAGTCCAGGAATTCTGTAGACCCTGAGATAAAATACGAGTCCCCTAAATAGTTGGTATGTGAATTGAACTTATTTCTCCTACTGCTCTTTCTGTAACACGTATTTTGCCTTGTCTCGTAAATTTTATAACTCTTAACTAATTAATGACGTTGTTGAACTTGATTGTAAAATTGTAATATAAACGTTTTGTTTCTATTGATAGTTTTCTTTCGATCCTAGATTTTTCAGATTAAGCTCTCCCGGTTCTGCTGAGATTATGTTGATAGAATTAGGATTTCTATTTAGAAGTTGAGTTAAATCGCTTGGCAACACACAAGGTGGGTAGATTATTCCGTATTAATGAAGTTGTTCCTCTTTTCTGTATTTTTCTTGCTGCCCTTGCTCTAATCTTTGTTCTGTATTCATTCTTGATTTGCAATTTTCAAGGCTTGAACGGTGGACTCAACGTGGATGGACGCTGGTGTTGTCCCTGCGGAAAAAGCTACAAATACCAGGCCGGCCTGTATCGGCATCGGAAGTTCGAATGTGGAAAAGAACCTCAGTTCCCATGTCCTCGTTGTTCTTACCGAGCTAAACAGAAGCCTTCCCTTTCTTACCACCTCGCTGCTAAACATGGCATACGTTCAGGAAAAATGGCGCGTGTGGAAGCTGATATCTGAAAATATACCGTTAACTGGTCAACGTTTCTTAGTGACATTTTTTTCACGAAATAAATTAGAACTTCCCCGTGTATTGAACCGCTTATTGCTTTGTGTTTTTCTTATTTACCTGTCGAATGGTGATGATCAGTTCTACGGCTGGGTCAACGGGCTGAATTAGCACAAGCTATGGCCGCTAAGGCAAAAGTTGCTCGAGCAAAGTAGCTTGAGCAATAGCTGCTCGAGCAACGGTCGCCAGGGCAACTGCTCTAGCTGCTGAAACAAAGAAATAATAAACCCCTGGGTAATCAGTTGAACTGTTTTTTCCTTGTACATGAACCCTCATGGCAGTAATTTCATCCTGCTCATTCGGTATTTTCATTTCGCAGACGAGTATTGCAAAGGCTATTACGTAGCTAACGGACGTTTTAGTTGCACTTGCGGCAAAAGCTACAAATACCAGCCGAGCCTGCGCAAACACAAGAAATACGAATGCGGAAAAGATCCCCAGTTCCTGTGCCCTTGGTGCCCTTATAAAGCTCGCCAAAAACCGAATCTCAAGACGCACATGAAGACCAAGCATGGAGCGGGTTCATGAAGTGTTGTGAAGCTTCGATGGAACATTCAATGTCATTCAAAGTTATTATATTACTCGGGCTGATGTACGATTGGTACTTCATTACAAAATATGTATTTTCAGTTTTTAAATTAGTTTTAATTCAACCGTTTTATCATACTTTACGGTTTTTTGGTCAATAGGCAGTTTTGACTTTTATTGGTGTTTTTCCACGGTCGTTGTGGGAAGTATTGGTTATTTTGTAGAATATACGTCTCTTATGTACTCGATCCACGGTCGATATGACGGTAACCATTGATGCGCATGATTTTACAAAGTAACCCCGGCCACTGTGGAAAAAACCGCTTAAAAGCAAAAATTACCTACTGCGTTTTAAACGTACGTTGAGGGTTTTATGTTGGAGGATTCCGTGCTGTGAAAAAATCCAGTTGTTTTAGAAAAACAGTTTTTATCGCATTCTTCTCCCAGTATTTACGTCTTTAGTTAACGCCAAAATTAAGTGTTTTTCTTGATCGAACGTGCGTAGGATGACATAGAAAATGTTTCCTATGTTCAGGAACGGAATTGATGGACGACTTTTGCAATTCCCTTCATTCGATGGACCTTTTCAGTGCGATTTTTCGATGTTCTTTTTCTTCAGACCTGAAGAGTGCTGGGGATGTCCGAATGGGTTTTTCTCCTCTTTGAGAGTTCATCTAGTAAAAACGTTAAACTAATATTTTTAAAGTTTTCGTAGAATTATGAAAAAAAAGGTTAATTCCTCCGTTAACGTCGTTTCTTTAATTTTACAGCTTATTGCGAAGCGGACGGACGTTTCCGTTGTCCCTGTGGAAAAACATATAAATATCCGTCTGGACTCGGACAGCACATGAAATACGAATGCGGAAAACTGCCTAGTTTCAAGTGCCCGTATTGTTTGTTTCTTTCCAAACGTAAGGCGAACCTCAAAGCCCACGTGGCCCATGTGCATCGCAGATCTCTCCCGGACAACCTGAATACCCGTGAACTATTGCGTGTTTGATGTTGAAATATTTTTTTTTGCGTATTACAAGAACACTTTCAATTTCACGTATGGCTTTGGTTACTTATTAATACGAGGATTTCCATTTCTGGAGATGAATTCGGGGAGCAACCGTCGCCAGCGCAACAGTTGCTCGACCAACTAACCCTACGGCAGGGGTTAGGAGGAGGAGGAAATCTTCATAGTCGTAATGTCGTATTGCTACGCTCCACTCACGCTCCTACAATTGAGAGTGGGGGCGCGAAAAATGCCACCTGGCCTCAAGACCTTTCTTGTCATGAGTGTCGCGCTCCCGATCGCCTCAGAACGCCTGCCAAGGTTAGCCAGAAGGTTCCTCCCACCCCCATCTTCCGATTGTCAGAAGAGCGGGCAGTTTCCATTTCACTATGTGTGTCTGTGTTTTATTCTCACGTTCAGTTGAGCCTCTAAAACAACAGTTTAGGGGATTTGTTACAATTCTGTCAAATATCAAGTTCAGAATTATAAACAGTTACATTTAGGAGGTGTTTGTAGATTTCAAAAGCGTGGAACTCAATGTTATTCGCTAAGCTTTACAAATATTTTCAGGATTCGGCTTGACCTTTGAATTTATTCGCTCTCCTCAATTATTTGTATTCATCCTGTAAAATTAGTGATTTTTTTTAGAGTTTTCTTAGTTCAGTCTGTAATTCCAGCTTTTTTCGCACTCACGACTCTGTTTGTTATTCTTTCAGATTCAACCGTCGGTCGTAATTTTATCAACGGTCGATTCTGCTGCCCCTGCGGTAAATCTTACAAATATCAGGCCGGCCTGAGCCAGCACAGGAAATTCGAATGCGGGAAACTGCCGCAATTCAACTGTCCCATGTGTTCGTATCAAACTAAAAGAAAAGAAAGCCTTAAAACACATTTCGGCGTTAGGCACGGACCGTTTGCAATGCTATGAGTAACCGATTCCATAACTTCGATCTGTGTATCATTAGCTCAACTCTTTGTATCGATTATTGTATCCTAAATTCATTTTGATGGTACCTTCAGTGGCTGAAGTAGTTGACAATTTTTTTTTTTCACTTATACTCACGTTCATTCCGAAAACAATTTTTCTACTCACTGTTCTCCTAATTACACGGTATCGTAAATTAAAATCTTGCGTATTCCGTTTTTCGCCCATGAGGTCCCGAGATTTAAAACGTTTGTTTGTGGAGGAAAAAATTATATTTTCTGCCATATGCGCAGTCCTCTCACTCGACATTTCCTGGTGGATTTCATCGTAATTCTTCGTCCGTTTGTACGTAATTTCGTGAAACTATGAAAGGAAAAATGTGACTTTCTTCTTTGAAATATTGTGTTTTTCTCGAGCTCTTTCGCCGATGGGCTCCATAGTCTCATAAAGTTTGGAGCAACATATCTAGCTAGTGATTTTTAGGTATCCTACTTGGGAAAATGTTCACAGCATTAATATTCTAGGGCTTTAATTGTTAGTTTTCAGAATTCCTTATCAGAATACTCTATGGCTGTTGGAAAAATGTCACATCTTCTACTCATCGTTTTGTCTTTTTTGCATCGTTGAAAAATCTCAGTTCTTATTTTTATCTAAATTTCAATCTCAATTTTTATAATTTTCCCAAATTTTTTTCTAGCTGCTAAATTTTGCTGTACCAGTTGTGGGAAGCATTACAAACACAAGGGAAGCCTGTCGAAACATCAGAAATATGAGTGCGGCAAAGAAGCTCAATTCGCGTGCCCTTATTGCCCACATCGAGCGAAACTGAAAGAAAACCTCAAGGCGCACGTATTGTTTCGACATAAGAACCTCGAATGAGCAATAGATATAAGAATATTACCTATTTGTAAAGAAGCTAGTTTCCGGCGAAGATTACGAAAATATTCGAAATCTGAAATATACTTAATCCCGAATAATATTGTTATCGGTTGCTAAGGATATTTGTGTAGTCGGAATAGAATAAGATGCGTTATTCGAATTAAACGAGGCTTAGTGATTTTCTCTATGTTCGATTTCAATTTTTTCCCTGCTGGAATATTTTGGTTTATGCAATTTTAGCTTAATAAAAGTCACAAACGGGTGTAATCTGTCAATTTCGATTAATGAACTATCCAAGGGGAAGCCAATCGTAAGGAAAAATCGGCGGGGAAGAAGTGGATTTTTCACAGTTCCTGCTTCGCAATATTAATCCAAAGCATTTAAATTTTTTC
This sequence comes from Tupiocoris notatus, assembly GCA_037159825.1. Lineage (NCBI taxonomy): Eukaryota > Metazoa > Arthropoda > Insecta > Hemiptera > Miridae > Tupiocoris > Tupiocoris notatus. The sequence goes on from JASJUZ010000342.1 coordinate 101,766, forward strand.
CAGAACGGTATCTTTTCAATTGTGTCGGCTGCGGAAGAATTTACAAGCATAAGCAGAGCCTTTCCAAACACCTGAAGTACGAGTGCGGCAAAGAAGCGCGTTTCGCATGCCCTTATTGTTCCTACAAGTCGAAGCAAAAGGCACCTTTGAGAACGCATATGGCTAGATTGCATCCTTCCGAAAACATGCATTCATTAATCGATAAAACAATTGAATAAATCTATATATCATCATTTATCAATCTATAAATCAAGTTTTCTTTCAATGGAAACCAACAAAACTGTATTCGCTGAAAAGCTCGTCCTATTATGTTCAGTGATTAATGTTGGCTCAAGAAAGAGTCCTGAGAAACCTAATGATCATTTCGAAAAAAATCTGACAGCTCCAACTGACAAAAACGCAAAATCGAGGTTATCCAGAAGGCGAGTTAGGTCAAGCGAATCAACGTAAATGTTTATAATTGATCCAAAGATAAGCCCCAAATAATGGGGGGAAACAAAAAAATAAATTAAAAAATAGAAACAAGAGGTGGGCAAAGATCTCGTACTTCCATTTTTGATCAACCAATTTTAAAATCAAGACAAGGGCGCTACGTTACTACTCTACTACTGTTTTTGGAAGCTAGCCAGGAACCCCCAAAAACTGATTTGGTTAGTAATTGGGTTTGGTTAATAATTTGGTTTATGGTAATGATTTATTGGTAATGGTTAAGGTAATGATTTGGTTAATAATTTGGCTGTACCGTATATGAGCCACTGGGACAAAATTTTCTGATAATTTCATTGTGTCTCGTTCATTTTTCATTGAGATGTGACGATTTTTGTGACTTTTTAACCACGGATAGTGGCACTTGATTCTGAGCAGACTACTAAGTACTATGACAATTTCTTCCAAATTAGACTTTTCGAAGGAAATTTAGAAATTGTGAAAACCTTTGAGATCAGCTTCGAATGAATAGTTAATACTTGAGCAAATAAACTCCTGCCAATTCGAAATATCAGTTTTCAGCTGAGTTTCACTCAAACGTTCTTGAACTCTGGGTTGGTATAATCATAGAATTTATTATTTTTATTATTCTTCGCCTTCGAAAATTTCTCTTGAATGAACTTTGATGATCGGAAGTCGTTCACTTATTTTGCCAATCAACTTACCCAATTTTCCAGAAACGGGGTTCGTCTGCGATACGTGCGGAAAAAGCTACAAGCAGCGTTCAAGCCTCTACAACCATAGGAAGTACGAGTGTGGCAAAGAGGCTCAATTCGCATGCCCTCATTGTCCTTACCAGGCGAAATTGAAGGGAAACCTGAAGTCGCATTTGGTACTTCGCCACGGCGGATGTGACAAATTCCTTTGAGCTTATACTAATTCATATTAAATGTTCTATCGAACTCTCGTTTAAATTATTCACTGCTATTTTACTGTTATAAGCGGACGAGGATCGCAGTTATTTTGGTTTTGATATTCGATTATATCGTTTCGTTAAAATAAATTATTTCGTTTAACTATTTTTCTCTTTTTTGATCATTTGATGAAGTTTTTTATTTTTTTTCTTCGCTTCTCCAGCTCATTTATAATAAACGTGTATTTATGCCAAACAATATACTTTTTAGTATCCGTTTTATTTCAAGGGTAGATTTTTATGATCTGTGGGAGAAAAATCAGCATTTTTGACCGTCTATGTAACTGTGAAATTGTTATTTCGAGCACTAGTGTGGACTGGATAACCTGTAATTTCCCTGTTTTTATAAATCCCATAAATCACCGTAGTGTCGAATTTTCTCCTTTGCAGACTTCCGTTGCACCAGTTGCGGAAAATTATACAATCACGCGGCAAGTCTCTACAACCACCGAAAGTTCGAATGTGGCAAAATGGCGCAATTCTTATGCCCCCACTGCCCGTACAAATGCAAGCGAAAAGGTTCACTGAAGAGGCATTTATTTTGCCAGCACAGCGTGATCACGGTTTCGCGTTGAAATACTGTCCGTCTTAATTGTTGAAGCATTGGCCGACCTTCGAGTCAATATTTATACAATTATATTAAAACGCACTGCTGCGAAATTTACTATGGCGTCCAGATGATCCTCGAACTGATGTTCGATTTATCGTTAACACTTTGGTTAAGGTTTGGTTCCGGGGTCCAACTGTCCGTTATTTTATTTCTTCTTCCTGAAGAAAGTCCAACTTCTACGTTGACTAATCGTCCATTACAATAGCAATTATTGTCAATTTTCTAAAATAAATTTTTCTTTCTAGCTCCTCGATTCGTTTGCGACGCTTGCGGACGAAGTTACAAGTACAAGAAGAACCTCAACAAACACAAGAACTACGAATGTGGAAAAGAGCCTCGATTCGCATGTCCTCTTTGCTCGTACCGAGCTAAACAAAAAGTCGCCCTCAAATCGCATATCCGAGTTCATCACGAGGCCCAACTTCAAATGTCCGATAGGAAAAAGATCATTTTGGCGTTGCGAGGATGAAATCTCTCGTTTCGGAATATTTTAAAACCGAGCCAATTTTTTCAGTCGACGCATCTTCAGTTGTTTGTGTTCAAACGAAAACATTTTACTTCTTCGTTCAACTCGATAGAAAATAAAAGTTGTTTCCTTACAATGTACATTCTTCAATCAGTTGATGTTTTCAATCGTTTTCGTGATATGTAATAGAAACGATTTAGAAGAAAATTTCTTCTTGTCCCGCACGTCCTTTTCGTTCGAAGTTCAGTTTAATCGTTCGAGTTGGTAATTTAGCTTCGATTTCATTGTGGTGGGATTTTTTTATTTCCAAGTGACAAATTGGTGTTTTTTTTTTCTTTCATTTGATTGTTTCCGTTTTTGATTTGGTTAAAAGGAGATTTTCTAAGCGATTTATTCTTCGAATTATTGACCACAGACGCCCGAAATGGTTATGTTATCCTTGATGATACCCGAACTTGTGAAAGTCCATGACAAAGTCGAAATATTGAATATAAACGGGATTTAGCGGAAATCAAGCGTAAAATGCGCTTAATTATTTATTATTACTACCTCGAATGAAAGAATACGACAGTACGTTTGTATATAGCTTGTAAATACCTCGATATAATATATCGAGCACAATATGTGCTCACGTTGTACTCTTTTGTCGATATTTGAAAGTATCCAGACTGTTTTGGTTAGAAGGTTTTTTTTTGTAAGATACGCCTACAATGCTTTTCAGTCTTGGAGGGGTTTTTCACTCGAACGGTTCATCATCTTCCAAAATAGCATTTCGAGAGATAATAATAATAACGTATTTTTATGTTTAGATTTTTTCTTTGCTTGTTGAGTCATCTGTTGCATAATTTCTTCCAGGCTACCGATTCGGATGTCAGGATTGCGGCAAAACGTACAAGCACAAGTCAACCTTATATGCCCATAGGAAGCACGAATGCGGAAAAGAGGCCCAATACGCTTGCCCCGTGTGTGCTCACAAAACCAAAAAGAAAGGAGACCTGAAGAAGCATTATATAGCTCGGCATACTTAATTATTTGTCAATGTTCATCGACGTTTTCCATTTCGCCATTCCGTTTTCCGTGAATAAACCTGTTACAATTCACCAGTTTCATTATCTCATCTTCCGTCCTCAAAAACAGTGTATTTCTCGGCCCTTGTACTTTTCGATATCCTCATAATATCTTACTACTTTCCTCTGTAGTTCGTGTTTAGAGGAAGAAATTTTCAAGTCGAAATCTGAGCGCAATAAATTCAATTTTCTAATAATTCCTTCTTCCATCTCTCGAATATTTTTGCCTCTTCGTCCAACCGAAGACCGTGTTTTTAATCAACAGAAATAACAACAAGGTGGCCAAAAGTGAAATGTTTGAGTAAATGATTATTTGATTATTTCTCACTCTGCAGATCAGAAAATCGAGAACGGCTCGATGAAAATATCTTAGGCACATACATTAAATGGTATTTTTTTTTTTTTTAATTAAGAAAATTCTTTTTGTAAGTGAACTATCGAGCGTATTAATCCACTAGGCTTTTATGTTCTCTAGTTGAATCACATTACGAAACGAATGATCTGAAATATGATATCTTTCAATCGCAATTTAATTTATCAATATGATTTTTTATCTAGACCGTTACGATTCTTTTCCTGACTTCTAAAACTATCTAGTTTCATTTCTATGTGTTGAGCGTTTCCCTTAAACGTTTGGGCGGAGTCTTCGTATTAGAGAGATTCGGTTCATTGCGTGTCCTTTTTAAAACTTGAACGTGGGAGTTTTGGATTCTTTGTAAAATCATGTGTCTCCAATGATCACCACATCCGACTTCCACTTGGCGGAAACAAAGTAGCAAAAACTCATGCTTTAAAGTTTAAAAGGAAAAAAACGTAATGCACTAAAACTCTATATTAACTGAATAAACGCAGTCATAATAACTCAATTGAATGTTGAAAATGAAATCCTCGTTTGCGTTCTCCGCCCTGACGTTATTTTTCGTCATTATTGTTCAATGAAGGTGTTCTTTTTCCAGCTTTCAAAGATTTGACGGACGAAAAATACGTCTGCCGTTGCGGACGATCTTACAAGCACAGCAGCAGCTACTACAAACATAGGAAATTCGAGTGCGGCATCGAGCCGCAATTCAAATGCCCTCATTGCCCGTACAGGGCGAAAAGAAGGCCGGCGCTTCGAGTTCACATTGGAATTCGTCACGCGCAAATACAGCCGGAATAACGCCTCTCAAAATTTTTGTCGGAAATTTACCTTTAATTCTTTCAAATAGCAACCCTTTTATTTTTTACAATCGATTAAAAAATTCAATTCTTCAATTATACATTATTTTATTTGTTAATTTTTATTTTTTGAGGCGGTTAAATTTTTTTCTTCAATTTTGTCTCAAGCATAGGTCTTTTTGTTCTCATTACAAATTTTCGTATATTGTCATGCCAGATGGGGTTACGTCTTTAGAATCACGTTCTATTTTGCACTTCGTTTGAATTTTTCCATCTTAATTCATTCGGCTTTGGATCGAATATATTTGTGTTAAATCAAAGTACTCAAGAAGACCTGTCTCTATAATTACATAAAATTCTTAGCTTGTAGGTTTTGGGAATCTTATAAAAAGTCTCGAAACAATCGAATTTCGGTTTTTGCTCCTAAGTCGAAAATTTATTGTACTGATCTAGTCCCTTGTAAGTGTATAGGTGTACTAATTTGACCACCTGGCCTATCTCTGATGGTTGAATGTTGAAAATTCCAATTATTTTCGAACGGAATCAAGTGTGGTTTTCCATTGACATCGTTGCTGTTTTCTTTGTGTCAAAAACACCTGCGAGAAGTATTCGTAACATTTTTAGCATTCGCGCCATAGTATACCTGTCTTTGGCTGTTGTATTTGATCGAAAATAAAAATCGTCTGGTCCTATAAACTCGTGCTATATCAATTCGTTGCGTTTGCTCGCTGTTATTTCGATGACTTTTCCACTGTTACTTCGGTTTTTGCAATTTTCTCCTTAAAAGGGGCTTGTGCATACTGATAGAAAGATGCGACTATTATTGACTGAGTTGCTTCTGACTGCAGAAATATTCAAGGTACAATTTCATCATTAATCACATCACTTTTGCTACGGTTGCCCTAAGTTCGTCTTGCCTGTTTTCCAGGAACCGGCCCCTACGTCTGCGACTGCGGCAGACAGTATAAGTATAAAAGCAGCTACGTAAATCACCGAAAATTGGAATGCGGAAAAGAACCACAGTTCCAGTGTCCCCATTGTCCGTACCGCGCTAAGCAAAAGCAAACCCTCAAGTCGCACGTTGGACTTAGACATTTTACTATTTAGAGATTGAAAAGGAAATGATGAAATCCAATCGATTTGATCTTCGAATTAATGCTGTATGACCTATTTTGTTTTACGTCTTAATGATTTCTTCTGCGTTTGCGTGTTCAATGATTCTGTTTAATGTTTCTTGATAGGTTGGTATTTTACTCATTTTATTACCATAATAACCCCTCAGTTACCCACCGTTGACGAATTGACGTAATATAGGAGTGAAACTCGCGTAAATATTGTCGAGTCCTGATAAACAGCTGTAGTACGATTTATGAAGTGAAATTAATTAGAAACTGTTTTTAGGGAAAATCACGTTTCCTATCTGTATTTTCGTTCGTTATGAACAGTCATTTCCTCGCAACATAATATTGTTTAAAATATTGCGCATTCCTCTCGTAGATTTTTTTACATGTCTCTTATGTGTATGAGACTCATCTATTATCACTTGATGTTAGTTACTAACTGATAATATAAATGAAGCTGACTCTATGGATTCTATTCTTTTGCCATAACTCGAATATTCTCTACCTTTCAATCCAGAAATTCTTCCGCGCATGAAGTGTAACTTTTCGTTCCTCATTCATATAATTTTAAATTCCGATTTGTTTCGTGTCAATTTCCCATCTTTTTCAACACTCCAGGCTTCTCCATAGCACGAAGACGAACAGTTTGAGCTTATTTTCAAAGGAAATCATTAATCGAAGTGAAATCATTTCTAGTGTTTGTGTTCCATTTGCGCCCGCCATCCAGAAGTATTAGCGAAAATTCCCTCGATGTTTTAAAATTTGATTTGCTCACAGATTTGAGTTTAATCAACATGGTCGGCAATTGAATATTTTTTTATTGAAAATGTAGAAATATTTTGCTTTTTATTTTAGTCGATTTAAGCAAATTCTCGATGATCTCAACGTTATGTTGGTTGGAGAGTTCGATGTTATTTCTTGGTATCAGTGAACTTAGCCCATATCACTGACAGGGGAGGTAGGGAATTATTTAAAACTTCGGCTACACTCCGTTTTTCGGCGCGTATACCGTATCCTAACAATTAGCTACTGCAACCTGGAAAAAAATTCTGAAATCTGAAAAATTATGCATTCTGTCAGATCTTATTCGCGCATTAATTTTTTGTTCGATATATCGCTTCCGAAATTTTAATTTATAACCTCGTTAAAAACGTTCTTGTTTCCAGCATTTTCGTTCGGCGCGCAGTCAAACGCCAGGAATCACGTTTGCTCGTGCGGAAGAAGCTACAAGTACCAGAGGAATCTTTACTCGCACAAGAAGTTCGAGTGCGGCAAAGAGCCGAAATTCAATTGCCCCTATTGCCCATATCGAGCGAAACAGAAGCAAAGTCTCAAATCGCACATCGTGGTTAGACACATGAATTCAATGTCACCGGAAGTTTGAAATTGTAAACGATTCGTGTTTATTATTATTCTCCCTGCAATTGAATAGGGTGTGCAATTTTTGTTTTGCGTAAATACAGAAATATGTATATAATGAAAATAATTGTGAAGATCTCTGATTTCCCTCCCATCAAATACTCGTCAAATTTCAACATTTTATCATTTTTAGGATTTTTTATATCGATTATCTCGCAATTATTACTGCGGTTAATTTGAACGAAACTCAAATAAAAATTCCGAATTGAGTTCTCCTACTCAATTTTTTAAACCCCTGTCGAAAACGTGCGAATTATTGGAAAATACGATGAGCCCTACTATTTCATTATGATTCGTATTTCGCTTTTCCAGGCGTTCCGCTCGAATGTTCTGATCTTTTCATGGAATCTCCTCTGTTGCCATTGTGGGCATACATAAAAATATAAACACGGCTTGGTCCGTCATCTGACCTACGAGTACGGGAAAGAACCTCTATTCTTATATCCCCACTGTCCGCATGTCCAAACAGAAGCCATATCTTAAATCGCACATCGCTGCAGGATATACTTAAATTATTTTCAAAATTGAAAAGCACGCGCTAATTTTCCCGGTATAATGTGACGACTGAAAGACAATTGGTTGTAATTTATTATTTAAATAACATTCTTTTACGTATGGAAATATATTTTAAAAATGGCAAGAATGTATCGAATTTTTTTTTTATAGCGTACCCTGAATTTAATTTCTAATAATTTCTACTCTAAACTCGATTAATTTCCTTCGACTGGGCCTCTTTTCTAAATGCATCTTACTTCGAAATCACGAACGTTGATTTATTTTTTCCTGTATTCATTGAATTACGCGATGGTGACGTATATTTCACTTTTTCAGACGGTTTGCTCGAAATTTCGAAATCTTTTTCGGGGCCGCTTTTCTGTTGCCCGTGCGGAAAAAAGTACAAATACAAACATGGCCTGGCGAGGCATCAGAAGTACGAGTGCGGGAAGGAACCTCAATTTCAATGCCCTTACTGTCCTCATCGGTCGAAGCTGAAAGAAAACCACAAAGCTCACATCGCAGTGCGGCATGCATCCCTTATCTGATCCACGCATAGAAATCCTGTTATTATATCCTTTAAATTGAATTTAAAAATCTGTTTGTTATTATTAAGAATATTTTTCTCACGTTGTACAAATCGCAATATATTTTTCGTCTAATTTTTTATACATTTTTTTCCTTTTTTTACACCCGGCCAGCAGTATTATTTGCGTTTCCACAGCGAAAACTTTACCTTGCGTTTCAAATATATGTCGATGGATTTTTTTTCTTGCCTGGGTTTTATGATTTTTTGGGCGAATAAAATTCACTAAAACTGGATGGAACTATGATAGCGTAACTTACATTTCGGTCTAGTCCTCAGTAAAAATGATTCTCGATTCGCCGAGACTTCGTTGTCTTCTTCAGCGACTCTTCTCTGCCGTATCCTTTCATCCTCATCTCCGACATCCTGATACTTGAGAATAATAGGGCAACTGATGGAGCTAATTAATGTTAATTCAACTTTTTCCCTTAAATAAAAAATTACTATCTTCATGATTAAATTATCGGGGGATTTTGACCTTCGTCGGTGTCGATTCGACTCTGCTTCATACTGGTTATTGTCTTGCACAAAAAATCCGAACGATGTCTGGCCATTTTTAAATTTTTTTCTCTTACTCCCCGACATTCTCTACTTATTGCCGTACATTTTCAGTTCACCCGGCTCGCCGCCCCGCAAGCATTTTCCGTTGCTCGTGTGGAAAGAACTACAAGTCGAAAAGGAGCTTGTCGAGGCATCAGAAATTCGAGTGTGGCAAAGAACCGCAGTTCCAATGTCCTTATTGTCCTCATCGTTCGAAGTTAAAAGAAAATTATAGAGCGCACATCGCCGTACGTCATACTCATACGCTCCTTTGATGAACTCCTGGGCATTTGTCTACTAGTGTCAACGAATTTATTTATTTTTCAAACGTTGGCGATAAAATATTTATTTCCGTTTTATTGCGTGTATCTATTCACCTTTCTTTGTACTTTTCGTTCAATAATTGAAAGTGAAATTACTATGTGTGGTTAGATTCTTCTAAAGCACAGAAGGTACAACTAAATAGCACAAGTTATTCTTTCTTTCACAAAAATGCTTCGCAAAAGAGATGAATTATTGGTAAAAATGAATCGACCAATATTTAAAGTGCTCGGTTTTAACAATTGATCTTTCACTCAATTGACAAGTCTTTACATTCTTGTCGAAATGAGAATTTGAGGAATCATCGTAAAGCTCAAAAATTTTCGTTTCAGACTCACCTCACAAACGGTTCGAAATTTGGTGGTTCTCCTTCATTACTGTTACTAACGTTCTCTCATATTGCAGGTGGTTTGTTGTCTAGTTGCGTGATGATTGATGGGAAGTTTTGTTGTCCCTGCGGAAAGAAATACAAACATAAGGAAAGCTTGTACGTGCACAGAAAGTACGAATGTGGGAAACGACCTCAGTTCCAGTGCCCCCACTGCCCGTACGAAGCTAAGTTGAAGAAAAGTCTCAAGAAACATATCATCATTCGACACAGGATAATTCCCGATAAACATTGATTTTGACTGAATTGTGAATTCGATTTATATTTTATTACATTTCGGTAATAAAAAACAATTGCCGACTCGCAATTGGTTTTTGGATTCGGGACGTTATACGGCCATTATTTTACCCCAACTGCTGGAACGTCGTAATAACCAATTGTAGCTGGAGACTGACTAACTTCGGGAAGATCTTTAGTGCAGGCTGGGTCATTGAATTGCGAAAAAATTATACAGCTTAATTTTTTAATTGAAATTTTATTGAAACTGCTGAACTATTTCTGGTTTGTACTATCTGTAATCGTTGGAGGATTTTCTCACTCCATTTGAACCTTGTTTTTCCCAAGACTGATTTTTCTTTATATTTTTAGATGATCTCTACAACGGCTGTTGGTTATTAGCCGGGAGATTTTTCTGCTCCTGCGGAAGAAGCTACAAACACAAAGAAAGCTTATACGGCCACAGAAAGTACGAGTGCGGGAAAGAACCGCAGTTCAACTGTCCTCATTGCAATTATCAAGCGAAACTGAAGCAAAACCTCAAGAAGCATATAATGATCAAACATGGAATCGTTCCGTTTATCGTGATGGAGTCTACCGAATAAAGTTGTTATTTGTTATTTCTGTTTATTATTGTTGCTTTATTAATTAATTAATTTTTTTCTGTGTGAAAGACTGTCGCGAAGCTTCTCCTGCGTTCAATTGTTATTTTTGCAGTAGAATAGCGAGGAAATAGGAGAAAATTATGAGGAAAATTAAGTTTAAGATCACTGCCTCAACGAGTGTCTTCGGGAAAAAGCGTTGTACTATAAGCTGAATTTTTATTAATACTTATTCCTTCGAGTTCAGCTAAAGAATAATCTTATTAGTATTTATTAATCACGCTTTAAAAAAACCTAAATACTGACAAAAAAACAAGACATAAACTGACAGCTGACCGAGCACAATAATTAATTAGAAAACAACTGACTAAATTCAACTGATGAAATTAGAGATTTTATTCTTACTTGAAGAAGTACTTTTATGAGAAAACTTGATCGAAACTAGCAATATTATGCGCGCCACTGTTTCATTTCATTCAAACAATACCCTCCTAGCGATTGTTCGTGTATTAATCAGGTGATTTTCATATTTTTCGTTTCAGCTTCTAGATTGAAATACGTCCAGTCAAAGGACGGCCGTTTCTACTGCGATTGTTCCGCTTCTTTCAAGAACAAACGGACATTGTATCGTCACGTGAAATACGAGTGCGGAGTTGAGGGTCAATTCGCTTGTACGATATGCCCCTACAGAGCCAAACAGAAGCAGAACCTTAAATTTCACTTGATCTCTAAACACTACTCGTAATGGAAACTATGGAAAATGAGTCGTAACGGAACGAATAATAAAAATTATCAGCCGTTTGTGAAGTCTGAATTATTTCTGCAATTCCATACTGCTCCACTTCCACTAGGTCGCCTTCAGAAACAGACAGCAAAACAAACAAGTTAGTTCTTTTTCTTTCACCTTACTCTCCAAAATCAGTGATGGTAAAAATTAAAAAAAAAAAAAATTATTATCCAGCAGCTACAATCTGATGCGAAATTCCCTATTTTTTTCACTCCTCGTACTATCTTCTCGGGCTATAATGATTTTGGTAGGGATTAAAAATTACTATAATCTTGAACTGTCAGCTTGAGACTGTGTTCTTATAAAACTAGTCGATTTCGGTTCATCGAAACCGAATAAAATATGTGTGGTTTTTAGAATGGACATTTTTTGTCAGGTTCAGTTGAACCTTTCTCTTATGTCTTATTTGCTAGTAAAATTCAACCTCGCTTGGTCTAAATTCTATGCAACTGTTACAATATAACTGTTTAGAATAGAGACGTAGATAACTGTTGAGAATTCTTCAAGTGCTTCAAATACAGACATTTTTAAATATCCGTCGGTGATTCAAATACAGAAACTCAACATGTGTCTCATTTGGTTACCTAGATTCACTGAATGAGCGATGAATATTATATGAAATCATTGTTAGGTCTTGAGATAATTTTAAATCAATACCTGACATCGGTCGAGTCGATTATTTTTTCTGTTCTTTATCCTTTCGTTTCTAACTGTGTTCGGTTTTATATTTTCAGCCAAACTATTAGCTCGAGGCCCTCTCTACAGGAACGGACGACATTTCTGCCGAGCGTGTGGTTCTTCATTCAAACACAGACGGAGCTGGTGGCAGCACGCGAAATACGAGTGCGGAAAAGAAGCGCAATTCTACTGCCCCGAATGTCCATACAAAACGAAGAGACGAGGGAGTTTGAAATCTCACATGGGCATACAACATTCACTTTACGGCTACGCTGTCGAATAATGAACCTAGACGTTTGTTCGTTTTAGAAATGTTCGAATTTTCTTCCATCAGTAAAGAGTTTGGATGGTTCACGATGCCTTGAAAAATGCCATTTCATGCAGAGAAAAGGCTCTAAAAAGTGACCGATTCGATTTCGGCAGAAAATGTATGGCTGTGGAAATCTTATTATTCCACATCATCTTCACGATCCCCGAATGGGTGAAAGTGCCGGCCCATAAAAATGCGGTCCATGAGTCGCCTATGAAAACAAGAGCTCGTCGCAATCTTCCTCTCGTCCTCACCCTAAACCGAAAAATTTATAATTTTCAGAAAAACAGTTCGAATACTTTTTCGACGATGTATTATTCTGGCCTTCCCTCATCGTTATTGCTCTATAACTCTTCCAGATAGGCACGTACTTCTTGGACGTTTCCAAAATGTTTCGCATCGTGCAATTCTTGTCATAATCCTATTTGTTTTAAGCGATATCACAATTACGAATGAACAAAATTGAAACGATGTCTTCGTTTTTTTTCTATCGCATCCCGAAATGAACAAGTTAGCCACGTAATTCGGATTGTACGCAGTTTTATTATAATAGAGCATTTTGTATTCTAAACAGCTAAGCTTTAGTTTTAAGATAGATGTTAAATTTTGGAAATTGTTGGAGTTGTGTAAACGTCGCCCTAAGGTGTTGTAAGTTATCTGTGATAGGGTTTTCGAACCCATTATTCGATAAGAATTTTCATGAATAAAAATTGTGGGGAAAACAGTAATTGTTTTCATGTTTCTCTCTTCTTTTGGTTTATTAGTCAATAATAAAACATTGTAAACGCTCTCATAAAATAATTCCAAACCACCTCAAAAACTTGATGTTTTACGTTTCAAGGTATGTAGAATCCGACTATCGAATATAATAATTCCTCCTGTCCGCCTTACCCGTCAACACTTTTCTGAAGAGACTATAAAAATTGAATTTTCACCAAAAATCAATCTTGGCCTGACAATGACCCATTCCTTCAGGCAAATCGCTACCTCAATTTCAAGGGCATTTTCGAAGGTGTTAAGGACAACGGTGTGTTTGGTATCAATATCTATAGATTTTTGGACGCTGAACCTAATGAGAGCATAGCGGAGTCGATAGCTATAATGAATCTCGAGTTATTGCAGCTTTAATGTGGCAAGTTTGGGATTTTCAGAAATTTGGCATGAGAGTATAAGTAACTCGAGAATTTTAGGAGCTATAAAAATCGTTCTGTTCTCGTTGGGATGCTCGTCAAACACTCTCTTCAGCTGTACCATTAGGCGAAAATTTAGCTTTTAATATGAAAATTAAAAAAAGGAAAATTATTAAAATTACATTAGTTGCTACGGAATTTCCTCTTCATCTTCACAAATGTTTTAGGTGAAAACGTCAACAAATGTTCGGGATACTATCTCAAATGGTGGCCTTCTTGGATCATAAGTAATTGAAGTAAAGGAACAATAATCACCGTACAGTCATTTGCAACATTTCCCCCCCCAGAAGGCAACTGTAAAATACGAATTTTATATTTTGCTACATTCCAAATATTCCTAATTTCTTGAGACGCGGGTTATTTAATTTATCAAACGGGTTATCTATTTAATGCCAACAATTTGGGGGACTGACATTTTTGGTGTATTGAAAATGCAGACATTAGTGTAATATGACTGGCAATAAATGTGAAGAATCTACTCCTAAAATCTATCTCTCCTGCGTATTGGTCCGTCTTATAGTTGAATATATTGGCCCTATGATTGCAGATTTTACCTACGAAGCCTCAACTGATCGACGTTATCATTGCCCTTGTGGAAGGTCTTACCTAGAAAGGAAGAATTTGAAGCGTCATCTAATGTACGAGTGCGGTAAAGAAGCCAATTTCCAATGTCCTCACTGCTCTTACAAAGCTAAAAGGAAAGGCAGTTTGAAAATACACATTGGCGTCAAACACTGGAGCGATTTATTCTAAGATTTTTCAATAATGACATGTAAAATATATTATTTTTATCAGGCGCTAACTATTGTCGTTTGTAGTAAACCCGTCCATGATTTGTTATGATTTTTTCTCCGACCGATTTCGCCTTTTCACTCCCCTTTTCAGCAATTCGAAGAGTCCGGGTAAGAAAATGAAAAACTGGTAGTTTCCAGTGTTGAGTCAAGATCGGTGTTAACTCATGCGAAGTAGAAGCAATAATGCGATATTTTGTTGTGAGTTTAGATGACAATCAAGGGCTTGAGTTTCCTCTCGATTTTTCCATTCGCATCACGCAGTTTTCGATAACGGAGATTTTTAGTGCATTTTGTGCTTTTTGAAAATTAACCGTAGGAGTTTTGGATATTTTGTTGAATCATACGTTTCTCAACGTTACCGCCTTGTGATGGCGGATTGTGATGACAGTTATGATTCTAGAAAGTAACCAAAACTCCAACGTTTTAGTATTAAAAAAACGCGAAATGCACTGAAACTCCCTCATTAATTTCAGCAGTTACAAAAACTGGCATTATTCTTTGGTGTCCAGATGTTCACGCTGTATTGTACTATTTCAGCGCTTTCATCGCCCCAATCTGCGCCCACTGTCGAGCGTCACGTTTGCGACTGCGGCCGTTCCTACAAGCACAGAGAGAGCTTATCGCGTCACGTCAGGATTGAATGCGGGAAAGAAGCCCAGCGCAAATGTCCTCATTGTCCTTTCGTCACCAAACATAAATCCAGCCTTAGAACTCACATTGGCTTGAAGCATTTTTAAGCGATTTTTTGTTGAAACCGGCGATTAATTTAATCTCAGGAGACTACCATCGATTACTATAATTTCGAGAAAACTATCTCGCATCAAAGGTTGGATATTGTGCCGAGAATCCGGTCATAAATTACTGTCAACGTTGCGATATTATTCAAATTTTCTTACTCTTGGATGGCAGCGATATTGTTTGGCTATTTATTTTTCGTAGAAAAATTCTACGTTGGAAAATGGCGGTTTTTTAGATGGTCTCTTTCTTTATTAAAGTGTTGATTCTGCAACTTTTTCTCCGATTTTCTTAACCCCTTAGTACAGTCGATGCTGTAGTGTTAGATGATCTTTTCAAATTGTCTATTTTCATTATGCACGGCGGTAAATAATTTACAGCGTTTTCATATAATCTCGAGGCACTCTTCGTGATTGGAGTAAGTATTCCGACAAAAAATTCTGTATACTGTCGCCTACAATTTTTCGCTGTGTTCAAATCGTTTTCTCGACTAATTTTCAATTCGTTTTTTACAGGGAAACAAGCTCGCAAACCGAATTCGACAAATTCGCGCTACGTTTGCGATTGCGGCAAATCGTACGCGTCCAAGAGCAACTATTCACGCCATATGAAAATCGAGTGTGGAAAGGAGGCAAAGTTGAAATGCATTTATTGCTCATACGTGACAAAGTACATGTTCTGTCTTAGGAAACATATCGCCTTGAAACATAGTTCATTCAAGTTTCAGGTTTGAAATTTGTCTTTTGTCGATTAATCTTATTACCCTTTGCAAAATTGGAGAGGTTGTTCCCGATTTTAGGTAGAATTGTGTAACCCGTTATTCGACGATTTGTGTATGTATATTTTGTAGTAAGGGCGTATAAGATGGTCAAGAGTTGACCGCTTTCCTGTAAATTCAGTCAACAAGCGATTAGTTTCTTGATTGCAGCTATCAATAGAATTCATGAAAAAAAAACTGCTTCGATGAAATATGTTCAAGTGATATATACTTGCTATGTGCCATAAAGAACACAATCGTAAATGAAAAAAGTTGACATTTGAAAATGAACATTTTTGTATTTTAACAATCGCAAAATTAACTATCATCTCATTTATCGACTCAACACTTCACAATATTGTTGAATAATATTTATATACATTTCGTTCTGACGAAGGGTACGGAATCCCGAGCACTTATCATTGCAGGTCGCAACTATTTCAATAGTAGTCATGTAATAATTGTAATTTAATTTGTTTGTATTTTATTAGCTGTATGATACATTAATAATTTTTATAAAATCAACTATTCAAATCACGATCGTGAAATTATTATTTTGTAACCGTACTCGTAATATTTGAATTTCAGTTACTTTTTTATTGTCAGTGAACTCAATAATAGTTATTATTTGTTCGTTTGTTTGTCGCATTTTCCAAGTGATTGCTGAAGTGAGGAGGGATGAACTTGGTGACTCTTTCTCCATTTTCTTTTCTTTTGCCCATTCGGGCATTTTCAGGGCCACATAGGTCCATCAGGTACCTACGACCTATGTAGCCCTATAGGCAGTATGTTACTGATGGACCTATGTAGCCCTGAAGATGCTCGAATGGGCGAAAGATGTCGGCCAATAAAGAAAATTATGGAATGATGGAAAATTATCGCCAAGTTCATCTCCCTCTCACTCCAGCAATCAGTTATTGTTTGATTAGCCTATTATCTCTATTGAAGGATCTTCTTCTATGTTCCAGTTTTCAATTTTGCCCTCTACTAATTTTTCCTCTAGACTTGGAGTACCAGAGAATTTTTCAAATAAATCTTAATTTTTATATTTTTAAGATTTTTTTATTCTAATAATTATCAGTGATCGTTTATTAGGAATTATCATATATTTATTTTGGATCTATACAGAATTGCAGTGAAATTCCAGTAAAAAACCTGACTATCGCCAAATAGATTTTCTACGAGTATGGTAACATAGCTTAAAATGGCCCTCATGTGACTATTATTGAATTATATCGTTTTCAGCATCTCGTCGGTCTCATTGCAACACTAGCTGACTGATCTTTGCTGACTTTTTCGGAAAACCTTGGAGACGGTTCAGACCAGACGTTTGCCAAGGAATTGCGTAGGTGACGGGTTCTGAGGAGACGTTACCCTCGCAAATAGGGATGATTTCTTATTTGATGGATGCTCCAGACTTTTGGATACCTTGGAACGGCCCATAATCAATTAGCTGGTGTTGTTATGAGACCTACAAACTGTTGAATTTGAACCTCTGTGTGAGGTGACATGAAAAATTTCACATTCGCCCTCGTAACTGTAACTCTTTATCTTACTTGATATTATTATATGATTGTAGTATTCACTATATTTTCCCCTTCGTCTTTTGCAGAAAACAATCTTCGACGCCCTACGTTGGCCAACGGTCGCTATTTTTGCGACTGCGGAAAATCGTACAAATGCAGGGAAAGCTGGTATCGACATGTGAGGATAGAATGTGGAAAAGAAGCGAATCTCCAGTGTCCTCATTGCCGTTTCAAATCAAGATATAATTCTAGTCTCAACAGACACATAGCCACTCAGCATCAGCAGCTGTCGCAGTTTCCATTGTTATCCTAATAAAACGCCAAACTTTCGCCGAACTATCAAAATTGCCTGAACGGCGTTGTTAATATATTTTCTTCAGCCCTGATCCTCTGAATGGATTTCTGTTTGGTAACGGCTTCTTTCGAAACGTGCCTTCCTGTGTAGAACCCTCCACATTGAGGCGTTGGGTTCGATTCCAACTGAAGATTGCCAGTGGCAAGGGTTCGTTAATACGTCCTCTTCATGACAGGTATGTTGGCATGGCGGTTTGTCGGTAATGAAGGTTACTTTGTTTTATTTGGCTCCTAAATTATTCTCAAGTGTTCCTAATTTTACGATGAAATGTCGGCTATTAAGTTGGCGTTGACTCTCTGAAATGCGAAATTTTACTAGTGAATTAAGAACTAGGAAAAATGGATGTAGCTACAAATCAAGCAGCTTATGGAAAACGCGTAGAAATATTTTTCGCCGTCCCTTTATACGCTTTTATACCGTTGCAATTACATTAAATGTTGTGTTAGCTGTCTGGCTTGAAAACTGGATGGCTATTTAGTTCAAGCTAATATTGAATAGCATGAAGAAAGTTCCGTTTGAGTATTTTTTACATTTGGTGGCACGTTTTTAGTCGATCGGTTTGTTTACATAGCTGAAATGACTACTCGTTAACATTCCCAGATGGGTAATTGAGTTCTAAGTTATTTGCATCGATCGTTCGAGACACCCCCGGAGTGTATGTATGTTCAAATTATGCTTATTTGAATTATTGGATTTTCATGTCTTCGTATCGTGCACCCTGCAATTCCTGCAATTGTGAGTATCACTAACAAATGATTTTTTGTGTTCATACTAACTTCCTACAGACGAACTTACTGACAGAAATATTCGCATCAATCGTTGACAGCTGAAATTACTCGTTTGCCCAATAACGACGATTAAACGAGAAGTGTCGAGGTTAATCAAGAAATAAAAAATGATTGGACAGTGGCTTATTATTTCTATGCTACAATTATGATTTAAAAAGACCATACTATTAGTGATAGTATACATCACAAACATTGTAAACGTTTCTAACACTTTGCAACCATCGTAATTGTAATTCATTTCTTAATCATCTAATTTAAAGTTGAATTATTCGCCTAACGACACAGCTTAAAAGTGTTTGACGAACATTCCAACGACTTTAGAACGATTTTTATAGCACTATTACTTTCAAGTTATACCATCTTGCCAAATCTCGATTATATCGCATAATAGCTGCGATAACTTGGGAAACATTCAAGCTATCAATTCCGGTATGGTCTCATTTGATTCAGCGTTCAAAAATTTATAGAAATTGATACCAAACACAACCTTTGACAAGAAAACTGGGAGAGCATTTTGTGGGATAGTTCGATTTTTTTTCTTGAGCAATTGCAATTGTTTCGTATTGAATAATAAACCCAAAGAAAAGTAATAGGCAAACTTAATTCCATTATTTTGATAGGTACTCTTTTGATACTGTTGGATTAGTGTAAAAATACACTCGTCTTATACGCATGCAGAATTTAGTATTTCTCCCTTGTGTTACACACTTAGTTCTTTGTAGAATTTCCTCATGTCTCAGGTGAAATTTGCCCACATGATAATTTCCTCCCTCATCAATCACTGTTCTGATGTGAATTTTCTTCTTTCAGACGGTCGACGTAAACCTTTACTGATCGACGGCCGCTATTTTTGTGAGTGCGGTAGATCTTATAAACACAGGGTAAACTGGAGCCGTCATATAAGGGTCGAATGTGGAAAAGAAGCTCGTCTCTATTGTCACCTTTGTTCGTACATAACGAAACGCAAGTCCAGCCTTAAATCGCATTTGCTACTGAAACATTCGGTCGTATTAGGCCCACCTCTGCAGGCTAGCTAGTATTGTTACAATGTTACGCACTCGGTGTTAGAAGATAAATACACTGATTTCGCACGGATTGTGTTTACTTCCCCTATCCTAACACTTTTCAGAAAATATTCTCGTCGAAACGAATTTTGTTTCTAATCAACCAACTTCAAATTCAGAAGATTACTCTAGTTGATTCACTATTTTTTTAACGCTTTTCTGTGCATAAATTCACTTATGATTTTACTTGGAATTGAAAATGGTACACTGACCTTCTTCCGTCTTCATTTTCTGACACCCAACGCGGATTTATTGACTGTCACTCTGTTGTGTTAGCAATGCAGAAAAACCACGACGCTTCCAAAACTTACTAATCAAAATATACACGTTTTCTCACACCATTTCCAGAAATACGATTCTGTTGGCTTCATTCGGTAGAAAGCGCGCAGAAAATTTCCCCTTGTATTGACGTGAATTTTTCGTTTCAGTCTACCAACGGCCGGAAATCATCGACGGTCGCCACGTTTGCCAGTGCGGAAGGTCGTATAAAAATAAAAGAACTTGGTACCGCCATGTGAAGTACGAATGCGGCCAAGCAGCTCGGTTCAGATGCACATTCTGCTCTTACATGTCGAAACGCTGGGAAAGCATGAAAAATCACGTTGCTGTCGTCCACGGCGTCTCACTCGCGACGGGAAGTTTATAATGTTTTTGGTCGGCGATGAAAATCAAAAATTAAATATAATATGAAATTTGCTCAATTGCGACCGCGGCGAACTATTTTCTGGTCGTTCCGATTCCGCGGGCGAACAAACGAAAAATTCTGTTGACTTTTAACTTGCCTTGGTAAATTTTCTAACGCTGTTCCATTAGTTTTTTTTTTTTTAATAGATAGATTGAGGCAGAAATTTGCCCCTCAACAAATTACCGAATCTTTTCGGCTCTCCTGAAGTAAGCGAATGGCCAAATTATTGAAAATTGAGGTTTTTCTATTTTTCAGAACTCGTTTTTAAATGTTGTTGAACATTGTCGTTGTTAAACATTCCATCTGCTTCATACAAGCTGGTTTTCAAGTTTTAACAGTCTTGCTTATTCAAGGGGCTTAAATAATTAGCCCCAGAACTGATTTTATACCTGAATTCAGCTCATGGAAATCGCTAGGTGCCAATTTTTGAAGACAAAAATTTACTTTTTGTCCACGGGGTCGGATACAGTTGTTACATGACTGCTGAAACTCAAATGAAACTCCTCTATTTTTCCTAATTGACCTCTAATATACGTATTTATGTTTTTTGTTTATTTTTCAATACACATGTGGTTTGGTTGTTGTTGTCTCAGTGTCTCAGTGTACCTCAACTCTGCCTATTGATCCACTTAATTATATTAGCCAATACCTATACTAATTACTCAGTGATCTTACTATAGTTCGAATGATCATAAATGTTGACGTATGTTCTCCATTCTGTGGTAATTTCCCGACCAGAGTTTTTGTGACGAGAAAAATTCGTTTAAGGAAAGGCCTAACCTTCAAAGTTAGTGCCTTTTCTTTTCCAAACTAATGTCTATTTATTTTCAGAAGGCATTTCTCCTCAACGGACGTTCGCTAATGGGCTTTATTATTGCAAATGCGGAAAATCGTACCAATACAAAAGGAGCTTGCTTCGGCACGCCAAATACGAATGCGGCAAAGAGCCGCAGTTCCAATGCCCTCTGTGCCCGTACAAAGTCAAACAGAAACCGAATTTGAAAGTTCACATAGGGATCAAACATGGCGGCATTGGTACCCAGGCGTCCCAATGATAACGAATACCGAATTTTAAGAATACCATGTTTTTTCTGTCGTAATACATTAGAACGAAAAATGAAATTGTGATGGTCTTGGATTTTATTCAGAAATAACCTACGTCTAGTTAAAATGACAGTATTTATGCGTTGGTTTCTCTCGATTTAGGGTTTTTAGCACATCGGACGTATTCGAAGGCGTTTAGATTTTTGGGCCATAGAAAAGGCATCGTCCTTTTTAACCCGAATTTATCTTCGTATCCTTGAGTAATCGCCCGTATTGAAATCGAGCTGCTTGCTATTTTAGAAGTCTTCACGTAAGGGAATCAGTCAGTTATAGAGTATTTGTGTAATCTATCGCTGTTAATTGCTATCATGATTCGTTGAAAAAAATTCATTTTCCCCTTTCGTATCATTCTCGCTTTGGAATTTTTCTAAAAGCGCCATTAAATCTTTTTCCCATATTACGAAGAATGATTTTGTAATGCAATATGATTTCATATCAAGCTTTTCTTTTCAGCGCGAATGCCTTTGCTCGTCGACGGCCGCTATTTCTGCGAGTGCGGTAAATCCTACAAAAATAAGGAGCATTGGTCGCGTCACATAAAGTACGAATGCGGAATCGAACCTCAATTCAAGTGTTCAATTTGCCCGTACAAGGCCAAACAAAGGCATAAATTGAAACTGCATTGCATAAATAGACATGCAATCCTCGATGAGGGTTGCAACTGATGAATACACGGCTTTTAATTGGCGTATGTGCTATTTTTCACCTTCGTTTACCGTCTTTATCCTCAAAAGTCTATTTTTTTAGACTTATTTTTTTTTACTTTTTTCGTTGATTTTTAAATTTATTTGTTTACATGTTGTTATCATTAGGTACTTAATTTTATTTGTGTAATCATTCGTCTTCACTCCTTATTTTCGAGTACAATTTCCAAGTATGAAGCTACAAAATACACAATTGATCTAGTTCAAAATACTTCCTGGCTTTTCAGCATCAGATGTCGTAAATCGTGAGTTTGTCTTTTATAATTTCCCATTCGAAAAATCGACATTTTCACCGGCCGATACAATTTTCATATTGTATTCTCTATATTTTCAGCGCTCATCAATCGCTACCCGGCGTTCATTGACGGGCGACATTTCTGCGACTGCGGTAAATCGTACAAGAATAAAAAACATTGGAATCGTCACGTCAAGTACGAATGCGGAAAAGACCCTCAGTTCCACTGTTCCGTTTGCCCGTACAAGTGCAAACTCAAACATAACTTGGAAACACACGTGATTAACATGCATTGTATTATCGATCCGACATAAATGCGATGAATTATTATACCAGTTTCGATACATCCTTTACACAGCTAGAGAAACCCATTTTGTCCAATTTCCTCCGCTTCTGCATTGCATCAAAGGAAATTCATCGTCATAATTGAGGATGGAATTTTACTAGCCGAAATAAATATTGTTCAATCGAAATCAATCATATTAACCAATATATACTTATATATAGATATCCACAATTTGAAAAAAAAAAAAAAAACTTCCCCTCTTTCCTTGTTAATAATGCCATTTTAATGTTTCAAAAATTTTCTCAGATCGAACCAACCATCCTGTGTTTATAGCTGGCCGGTATTTCTGCGAGTGCGGCAAATCTTACAAAAACAAGGAGCATTGGTCGCGTCACACGAAATACGAATGCGGAAAAGACCCTCAATTTTGGTGTTCTCTTTGTTCGTACAAGACGAAACTCAAACATAACCTTAAGGCTCACGTTATAAATAAGCACTGCAATAAATTAGTGGTGTTATGAGGAGCGTTTCGAGCACTCCGTTTTGTGCCTTGGTCGATGTTCGATGTTTGAAAAATGAGGACGTAGAAGAATAATTTCATCTCTCAAGTTTTCAAAGCTTCGATAATACTGAAAATCGATCTATCTGTTTTGATCTTAGCGATAAAAAAACAACATTCTTTTTGCATTTTGATGCCACTGAATTCATATTATTTTATTTTGTTTTTTAGTGGGACTGAAAGGATTTTAAAGTTCATCATTCTTTTTATAGATTTTTCTATTGGTAGGCGAGCTGTAGAGAATAAGTGCGACCATCTGTCTTGCATATTATTTATATTTTATTCCCGAGCGCTTTTTCCTCTCAAGGCCTCTTCAGGGGACATTATTCTGTAGGTAAAGGGAGTCGCCCTAAAGTTATACAGCAGTGCATCTAGAAATTACTAAGCCGAATGGTTCAAGATTGTGATTTGCAACATTTGCTGACCTTAGATCAAATTAGTTTAGATCAAGTTAATAGATCAAAACATCCATCTACACACATTTGATGCAACACATTGATTGGCAACGTTAAGTGTTGCAAATCATAATGTTGAACCATTCGGCTTTGTAATTTCTAGATGTGCTGTGTAAAACGTTATAGTGACCCATTTTACCTACAAAATGACGTCCCCTGAGGAGGTCTTGAGAGGGGAAAGCGCTCGGGAGAAAATATAAATCATATGCAAGAGAGAAGGTCGCACTTTTTCTCTACCTCTTGCCCATCGACAGATCCATATGGACGACTACTATTTATGAGAGTATTATATTTTGTACAATGAATCGTTTTCTCGAAAAAATATCGAAAGTTAGAGCTCCTATGTTTATCTGATATACTTGAGTTTTAATTTGCTGCTGAATGGAATATTTTTCGACCAATAATTGGAATAATAGTCATACTATGATAAAGTACCTATATTTTTCTGACTTGATTTTTGTATTTAATTTTCACAAAACGTTCCCATGCAGTATTAAGATATTACTTAAAGTATTAAGATATTTGAAAGAAAATAAACGTTCTAGTATTGGAAATACCAATATTTATTTCGTACTCCCCTTAATGCTGTGTAAATTCTTTTAAATCAATTTTACCTATTTTTATCGAGTATTTGAAAAATTTTCGATCTATTTTCCGTAATTATGACACCTGCAGAATTGAAAAATCGTGGGACTTTTTCGGGTCGCACTAGAGGCTCAGGATGTGAAATTAATATCCACAGGAAAAAAATTGAACGTATAAATCGAAAATTTAAAAGATATGATTAGATTTCGAAAAATCTCCTATCAAACTTGATTCACTACCTACGTCAACTCTTGAATTCCGAAGGTACTACCGATGAGCGTTCAACTGGAATATTTGTAAATTAAAGTTGCTCTTCCGTAAAACCTCTGATAGAAATAATTTTCTGTTTCAGAAATAATCAAACGACGCCCTTTATACATGGCCGGCCGGTTTTTCTGTACTTGCGGTAAATCATACAAAAACAAGGAGCACTGGTATCGTCATATTAAATACGAATGCGGAAAAGATCCTCAATTCCAATGTCCGCTCTGTCCGTTTAAAACGAAGCAGAAACAAAATTTGAAAATACACATGGGAAACAAGCATTTCAGTATTGAATTGCAGGGTTAAAATCGTCTTCTCTATTTTGTTAATAAATAATCGTTTTTAATATTTTCAATTTCTTGTCCATTTGATTGTCCTTGGATCGGATCTGATCAACGATGATAGCATGCATCTTTGCCCTGAAAGTCGGTTGTTAGAATTTATCTAATTTATTCAACCGAATTGAGCCAGCTTTCATTCGTCTATGAGATATTATCGCCTAGACGTCTTAGTGCTCGGGTCATTCATGAGACCGGCTATATTCTTTCTTGAATTCTTTCCAGACAGTCTCTATATTTGAAGATTATTTTGACGACAAATTCAAGTGTTCAAGAAAATCTCAGGCCAACTCAAGTGGAAAATTGAACTATTTTATTATTTTTAGTTTGACTCGGGGAACGGAACTCGGTAGCTCTGAACTACTGGATACAACATCCCCCTCTATGAGCACCATTTTGTCGTTCAAGGTCCCCTATTCGCAGGTTTCAGAGAGAGAATGCAAAGCCACAATGAAATCTTCAAGCTATTCATTTTGATTTTGGCAACGCTTCAGGAATTTTGCTCTTTCAAATATCAGATTTCTTTTGGGATGAAAAAATTTCTCGAAGTAATCCCGGACTTGGTATTGAAATTAATTCCATCGACGATGCCGAATGAGCTGTAAATTCTTCGCCTTTTCTCCCAAGATGTTGATCAAAGTGTCAATCTGTTGAGATTGTGATTTTTCAGATTAACCTGAAGCAGATCTATACCTTTGGAATCGTTATATCCGTTTCCCCCATTCGGATACCACAAAGAAAAATTCGTCGAATGGATCGACATGCGTGTTTGTGTCGGAGATCACTATAGCTGGAAGTGTCGATGGCTGTCTTACTGCCATTAGCCTTGAGGTTGACTCAAAACCTTTTTCATCCGTGCGGTCTCGGTTTTGACGTCTTGGATTCTTCTTCTAGCCTTCGAAGGCATTTTAGATTCGATATGTTCATCCAACATGAAGTGTTTTAGGTAATCCCAAGCTAGCACAAGCTAAAAACTGAACTATTTAATTATTTTTAGTTTGACTATGGGAACCGAACTTGATACCTCTGAACTATTGGATACAATACAAATTTACTCGTTTCGAGAAAATAAAAACGATCTTACTTGGGTATTTAGTATTTGGCCGTAACTCAATTCAGACCTCTTGATTTTTTGCAGCCCCTGTCCGTCGCCATTCTTTCATCGACGGACG
Organism: Tupiocoris notatus; assembly: GCA_037159825.1. Taxonomy (NCBI): domain Eukaryota; kingdom Metazoa; phylum Arthropoda; class Insecta; order Hemiptera; family Miridae; genus Tupiocoris; species Tupiocoris notatus. The sequence goes on from JASJUZ010000342.1 coordinate 127,525, forward strand.
TCACGTTTGCGAATGCGGCAAATCATACAAAAATAAGGAAAGTTGGTATCGTCACGTTAAGTACGAGTGCGGTAAAGAGGCTCAGTTCAAATGCTGTTTGTGCCCTTACAAAGCTAAACAAAAACATAGTTTGAAAAGCCATTTGGGCCTTAAGCATGGCAAGCTCGTCGAAGATTTGTGAGGCAAGTGAATTTAATTTTCTTTTGTGTCGAGAATAATATTATTGTAGTTCTTTTTAAATCGTAAGCTGCAATTTTTAGGAAATTATTGGAAGGAGCGTTTTATTCGCTTTCCTTTTTAATGAAAATACTTTGTATTTATTTCAATTCTATGTTTTTTTTATTATGAAAAATCGAATTATTTCAATTCTCTATTCATCTCGTTCGATAGCGGATTAAGGTGCTTCATTAAATTATCCTATTTTCTTCAATTCTGATGTTAATTAATCTGTGTCCCCAACTCGGTAATATGTGTATTTTGTCACTGTATTATGATTAAATCTGACTATGAATGATTGAAAGTGTTGACTAATTAATGTTTTCTCCCCGCAATTTGTTTTTTCAACAGATTCGTTTGAGTTTCCATTTGTATTTATATTTTTATTAGGTAATTACTAAACAAAAAATTACGTATATTGTAGCGTGGTAGGGGTTCAAAAATGAATCTTGAGCTCTACGTTGAAATTTTCATTCCTACAATGAAAGTATTTCCATCTCAAATAATTTTCATTCGTTTTTAAAAATGAATTAATATATGGAAAAAAATTATGTAGATTAAGATATTATTCGGCGAGTTTTGGAATTTCATGTTTGTGTTGCTATCAATCGATTGAACGATCGTTATAAACACGATTGGAACCGTTGAAAGATTCGCCTTCTCTGTCCACACTAATTCCCATGACATGCGCAGGAGACGGAGTTTAATTAATTTCATACTTTGCCTAACTATAATACGATCGATGCGAAATAGTTGTTCAATTCTCATTTCCCCTACGACTGATGTACGTCTGATTTTCCTTCTCTCGATTTTCAGAAAAACGATGGCCCGTTTTCACGAACGGTCGCTACTATTGCTACTGCGGCAAATCGTATCAGCACAAGGAAAGTTGGTATCCCCATTTCAAGTACGAATGTTGCAAAGAAGCTCAGTTTGTTTGTCCCAAATGCCCGTACAGGGCTAGGCAGAAGAAGACGTTGAAGAGTCACCTACTGGTCAAGCACAGTTGTCAATTTTGAATTGAATTTACACTTTCTAAAATTGTGTGTAACGATGACTGAACGGGAAAAGCGTTCGGTGAAATAAAAAAGAAATGATTGACAAATGAACGGCTTATTTATTCTCCCCGCTGCTTTATGGAAGTTACGGGGATGGGCCCGATCATAATTACGATTATAATACCTATAATGGGATAATAATATTAATAGTACCTTGATTCAAGATTGTCATCATTGATCGTATCTGTGATTATCACGTCATTATTATCATTTTCATGTGGTTATAGTGTAATGTTGATCGTATCAGTGATTATATTTATTTATACATTTATTTATAGTTAATATTTTTATCATAACCATTTCATGTGTTATTATTGCGATTGTAACAATTCTCATGTGTGCGATGTGATTCGACTGTATATAATCGTAATCATAGAGATGATTACATTCATGCGAGTAATGTTTTTACGTAACAATTTTGATCTTAATCGTATCTTTCTGTAGTTAAGTTTGTAATATTATCAACATTATCACGATTTCCCTTTCTGGTATTCCGTAATTATGATTATAATCACGCCCGTATCTCGTATTGGTGGTGGTGAAAATTGGTATTTAATTTTTTATCGCTTCTTTTAATATTCTAATACTCAGTTGTGCTAATCATTAACCTAGAAGGAAACCTTTTTGATTTATCTCTCGTTCGTTTTCTAGCTAGTAACGGCACTCGCGTTCCGATATACAAGGACGGCAGGTACTATTGCGAATGTGGAAAATCGTACAAGAATAAAGTGAGCTGGTATCCTCACAGGAAATACGAGTGCGGAAAAGAAGCGCAGTTCCCTTGTCCCGAATGTCCGTACAGAGCGCGGCAAAAACGCAGTCTCAAAACGCACATGGGATTGAAGCACAGTCGAATTCTCATCGGTTTGAGCGACGATTGAAAAATGCCGCTCTAGTCTTTTTTTCATTCTCTGTAATTGTTTTGTAATTCGACGATTTTTGAATTTGAAATTTTTTGAAAGTTATTTAGCGCCGGTTATTCAATTGAATATAGAATTTCGCTAACCCGACACGTCATAGATCGACATTTTTCTACGAAGAACCGAATGTACCAAAAATCTTCGAAATGTTCGACTTTGTTTCTGTTGTGCCGAGGAGGACATATTTTATGTCCGGTAAATGTAGTCCGGTTGAGAGGAAAATATTTTGAAAAAAGTCTCGCTCAGCATCAATATTTCCAGAGATATGTGGCTCCTCAAAATTTCGCGAAATTCCTATCTGTCCCTAATTTGCAGTCAACTATTATTTCCTGAATTTTTCATGGCCGCAGGCTGTTCAAGAACCTCCGACAATGATTATCTTACCTTAGGAAAGAATGTAAACCGGCTTTGAAACTTATGAATTTAATACGAATTCAATATAGGTAATATTTTCTCTCTGACGGCCGCAGTTTACAATGTTGAAGTGGCTTTTGGAAATATTTTGCGCCTTCGTTAATTATTCATCTACGGTTGAACATGTATACGATCGCACCCGAGTCGTTTCTGTGATTCGAAAATAAGCAATTAGGGAAACGACTTTGTTTTGTACCCGGGCTGAGCCATGTTGTTAGTGAAATTTTACGTGTATTAGTCGACGATTTTTTCCCTTGTGCAGTGTAAAAACCATGAATAAAACTTCAGTTTTCGATTATCATTTCTTTCTGTCGCCGGTCTCTCAGGTTTTTTATTTATTTTTTTTTAACCACTTTTATTTGCGCATATTCATATTCAAATTTACATCCTTGGTGTTAGAGGCGATGAATTTCAGTCAATGAAAGGTCTCGGGCGACGGTAAATATTGAAACCTTAATCTCATCTCATTCTAAATCCGAATAATTACCTGTACAATTACTATGGTTATTGGGGGAAAATTAGAACGTTCTCGGTATTGAAGTTTTTCTCTTGGTTCGTAGTTTCTCTGTAAACTTATTTCAGCTCTACGTTCGCGACTAGTATTTTTTATCCAACGTAGTTCACTTTGAAGCAGAACGAGATGTTCGTGATATTTTTTCCCCATTTCGTCGTCCGTTTTTCGTAGTAGTACCAAATCAATTGATTTGGTGATGAAAGATGAAGAAGATTCTTGCTTTCCTAATACCGAATCGATTTTACAGGTTTTGCCAACCCTGTTCAACATTTAAAGGAGCAACGGTTCTTTTGTAGCTGTGGAAAGGGGTATAAATATCAGCGAAACCTAATAGCGCACAAGAAGAACGAATGTGGCCGTGAACCGCGCTTCCAATGTCCCTATTGTTCCTACAGAGCCAAGCAAAAGGTTCATCTTAAAATACATGTTTCGAATAACCACAGCAATTACAAATTGGTTTGATACTCAGGCCGTTTTGACTTTTCCTTTGTTTTTTATTTTGTTTAAAATTAAAAAAAATTCGCATCATTTTCCTGCTCCCGATGCATCACATTGGAGTTTTCCAACTGGTAAGTTTGCTATCCAATTATTCCCCAAATATTCCCACGTTAAACATGACTGTTCTAATTCCAATTGAAATTTTCAGGCTGCTGGATCAAACGAAGCGGCTTTCAGTTGCGAGTTAAAAGGTTCATCTGCTCCTGCGGCAAGAATTACAATTACCTTGGAAACCTTACGAAACACAAAAAGTTCGAGTGCGGTCGCGAACCATTTTTCTAATGTTCGAAATGCGACTATGGTTTCAAGCAAAAGAGCCATCTTAAGACGTATATGGGAATTATTCATAAAAATTGTTTATAGAAGTTCGACCGATTAAAATATTTGCAATTTATCTATATATAAGTATAGTGTATTTTTCAGAACAGGATCGAGATTGTTATTGGGCGGACGATATTTTAATAAAAATTTCTGAATAGACTCCTGAAGCCCTTTTGTTGGCGGAATTCGAACTCTTGACTCGATTCGAGAAGGGCCTCGAGAGAGTGTGACGAGTAGACCGGCAATTCATAGTCGAATGCGTCCTTCAGTTTATGACCATGTGTACAATTTTTAGCGGAAGTTCATAATTATTTTCTAAAATAAAACACTTAGAAGAACATGTCTGAGAGGTAATTTCTGGTGAGAAGGTATTTCTAGGCGATTGGATGTCCCTTTTTCTGACTTGGAGTGGACTGAGGAACTCGCGAGTTGCCAGAGCCTTTTGGCGACGCGTCTGTCTGAGAGACGGGTGTTCCGTCTCGCGTATAGAGCAAACTTGTACTTCGTGGTGAACAGTTGGCCCGTGAATTTTATAGACATTCGATTCGTTAGGTAAATCATGTCTGAGAGGTAATTTCTGGTGAGAAGGTATTTCTAGGCGATTGGATGTCCCTTTTTCTGACTTGGAGTGGACTGAGGAACTCGCGAGTTGCCAGAGCCTTTTGGCGACGCGTCTGTCTGAGAGACAGGTGTTCCGTCTCGCGTATAGAGCAAACTTGTACTTCGTGGTGAACAGTTGGCCCGTGAATTTTATAGACATTCGATTCGTTAGGTAAATCTTCCTCCGTAATAAAAATTTCGATAATTTTCCAGGCGGTTGCAGTAAGAGCATAAGAATTATGGAAATTGATCAACGGTTTCTCTGCGAATGTGGAATATCTTTTTGTTACCCTCGCAGCCTGGAGGCACATAAAAAGTTCGAGTGCGGCCGCCAACCTCAGTTTCAATGTCCCTTTTGTTCGTTCAAAGCGAAGCAGAAGACTCGCCTTGATGATCATGTGGGATTTGCCCATAAAAAATTTAGTTGTTGAATAAACTTTTTCTGTGCGGTTGAATACATCATGTTTAGTGTCAAAACAAATTTGAGAACTTTTTATAAATAATTTGAACTTTTTTTAAATTCAAGTACTTACCGCCATTTTCTCCATGACACAGTTTATATTTGATTTCTTCACTATTTCTATTTTGCATCTATATTGAAACCTTCCATTATAAGGATGGTCCTCGAATTCGTGCGGGAAAAAAGTCTCTGACATTCTACCTTAAGTGGAACCTGATTGCGATTGGTTTATAATAATCATCATCTCCGCAAAAATTTAGATTACCGTCAATGTTTCATCTCGGCTGATTTCACTCGATATCAGTTTGTTGATTTGTCTGTCAATTATTGCGTTCGAAGTTCAATAGGCTAATTTAAATTCAACTGTAAGTTTAAAATATGTATAATTGTCTACTGGTTCTTGCACACTTTCTTGTGTCGTTATGTTGAGGAGGAAGATGGATCAAGTTAATATCCTAGCTTTTATCGGCTTTTGCCCTTTCTGACATCCATATGTGTTGTCGAACCATTCTGTACAGCTCCCAACCTTTGAAACAATCAATCCTTTGTCGCGAAGCTCTGAAGATCCCCTGAAGGGCGAAAGTGCTCGGCTTGCTACCAATGAAAAATCGGAAAGGATTCTTCCAATTTGTCCGTCCCTCAGCACATCAATAGTTCGTGAAAAATATTGAAAAGAATCTCCCAGCGTTCTTATAGAAGCGATTTTTCTCGCTGAATTATTTAATGTTCTATTTTGCTCATAATATTCGTTTTTCAGGTTGTCTTTCCGTTACTGGTGGAGTACAGGAAGATAAGCGTTACATTTGCGAATGCGGAAAAGCTTACGGGTATCGACGGGGACTCTTAGCTCACAAGAAATACGCATGCGGCTGCGAACCTCAATTCTTATGCCCTATATGTCCCTACAAAGCAAAGCAAAAGGTCCACCTTAAAACTCACATGGGACTCGTTCATAAAACGGTTCCGTAAATTATTCAATTCAAAGTGTTGATATTTTTTTCGGACTGATAAATAAATATAATTCATCAGCTGTTTTCTTACTTCTCTTCTAATGATAGCGTATATTTTAAGCATAGTCTCCTCAGAAAATTATTGCGATTTGGCGCTTTTCCTCGTGAAATTTTTCGTAGGGCGCATTTTCATTTATTTGCGCTGGAATGTGTGGATGTTTTTTATATAAGTGGATCCGATTATTAAACTACTGCTAGATAATTCGATATGCGTAATTTCTCAAAATCATTCGAACTAAATCGTCATATTGACTCGAATTTTTTCAGGTTGGTCTTCCGGTCGTCCTGTTATTCCTCTCAAAGATACAAGATTCGTCTGCGACTGCGGAAAAACCTACATACACCAGACTAGCCTCACCAAGCATAAAAAATTCGAGTGCGGCCGTGAAGCTCAATTCCAATGCCCGAAGTGTCCTTACAGAGCTAAACAGAAGGGCAATTTGAAAGCGCATGTCGCCATAGTTCATAAAACTTTCGACGCGTTTCTTTAAGTTGACCCGGTTATAGGTTTGAAAGTGAATTGTATACTGCACCTCAACAATCTCTAACCATTCAATGGTTGTACTAATTTTGTTAATAAAATGAACGACTATTTTATTTGCTGCAAATTGAACGTTACCTTTCCAATTCGGAGTAAACTTTTTTCATCAATAAGAATAAATATTGTTTTGGATGAAAGAAAATCTTCGTCAACTTTCTGCGCACCTAATTGATTTTAGTTTAGATTATAGTTTAGGTCGTTCAAAATTTAAATCGACGGAAAAAAGTAAAAGAAAATTCAGTTACAAATAAAAAGTCCAACAATTAGGTTGAAATAATAGAAGATTAAAAATTTAATCTAAATAAAAAATTGATTAAAAGATGAAATAACTGATAAAAAATCTAAATAAATTTTTTTTATTACAAAAAAATAATAAAAATAAATAAACAAAAAGATCGAAAATGTAATAAAGACGATAACATTTAATAATGAATCAAATTCGAAAATTTAAAATGCTGTTCCAAATTGTTTCAACTTATACTAACTACAGTATTGAATTTGAGTGACGAAACTCAAAATTATTGTTCTGCTCCATCATTCTTTGAATGCTCGATATTTAAATTCTATCGAGAGGGGAAAATTCACGGAACGAAATAGGAAACTGATATCTCGCTACTCATAAAAGGGATGACATTTTTTTATCTTCTTTGTTTCAGATGAGGGCTCTAAATGAGCGTTGACTACCGCAGATCGCAAGATTATCTGATTAATATCTTATTTCGAAATGAATTGTCGCCCGGCTAATTAAATTTCTCTATTGCAGAATTCGATCTAAAGTGCTACAGGTGTTGCAAAACGTTCGGCCACAAGCGCACATTGTATTTTCACCAAAGGTACGATTGCGGAGTCGAGGCGAAACATCAGTGTAGTTTTTGCTCCTACAAGTCGACGAGGAGAGGGAATGTGAAGGCTCACACAATTGCCAAACATTCGAACCTGCTTAGGTAAATCCAGGTGCGAAAATATTTGAATTCAAATTGCCATTTGATCGTATGACAATTTTATATTCCGCTCATATTTTCTTTTTTTTCAGGCTTTCCCCTTTGTCGATCGACCAGTTACGAAACTGAGTCGACCGAATTTCGTAGCGGAATTCGCTCCTCGTCTATCGAAATGCTTTGTTTAGAAGATGACATTGTAATTTATCCGTAGTTTCTTCTACAAGTTGGACATAGCCGTTGGAATCGATTGTTCAAATATAGTTTGTATACCAATAGTTGATTCGACAGATTTTTTTAATGGCTGGTTCAGAAGATGAAGTGTAAATAATTCTAGTTTCTCCTGTTCAATTATACTCGACAATATTTCACGACTCGCCGCATTGAATTTTTCGCCCTATTTCGATCCCGAAAGCATTCTTTTCCGCCTACTGCTTGCTTCAGCTTTGTAAATCAGCTCACTCGCATCCCATTCACTGATCTGTGCGTAGTTTGAGAACACAATGCCGCCGAAACTGGGAAAATAATGGGTTTTGACTCGTTTAAAAGTTGCGTGTAAATTAGATTTCGCTATTAGATTCTCTTTGGAAGAATAATTGAAATTTATACCGAACGAAGTTGGCAAAGATTCGAAATTTGGGTGTTAAATGATTAGCAGATGTTCCGTAGATTAAATAGATGTTATCATTTGGTAAGTTGAATTGACAATTTTCTGTTTGGATCCTTTGATACGTAATTATTTATTCAAGTCAAACTTTTCATAATTTTTTTTTTTAATTTTTTTTTTATTAGTGCTCTTTTTTGTCACATTGAAGCTCGAGTAAATCCATTGTCATGAATTAAATCTAATGGTTTATTATTCCGAAAAGATTCATTTTTAATTTTTTCTTCGTTCAACTCTAATTCGAGGCTTCAATTGTCAATTTCCAGTTGTCGCATTCTTGTAGTTTTTCGTGTTCTCAAACTACGTCAGGACTAGACGTTAAATTTTTCGTATTTCATCGTCGAGTGGATTTATTTTTATTCCTGATGCCCGCAGGTTCGAAGTCGCGAGGGGACGGAAAATTCACCTGTTCGAAATGCAACAAACGCTATCGCCACTACCAGAGCCTTTATAACCATACTAGCTTCGAATGCGGCAAAGAGCCGACTTTTACCTGTGAATTTTGCCCGTTCAAAACCCGTTGGAAACACGGGCTCAAAAGTCACGTGATAAACCGTCATTCGAACAATGTGAACCCCGAGCCAGAGACTTCAGCTACCGCTTTCCTCGATAGTCATTTCCTCGACCAGTTTACAATTAAAGCAGAGCCCCAAGATTGAAACGAGAACGTCTATTGAGTCGTAATTGAATGTGGGTTATAGAATTGAATTGCGCTTTGCGCTTATTACCGAGCGAGCTTTCCCAGCCCTTGGATTGAAACGTGAAAATAATTGTACCAGTTAATAGTCATGTTTTTGAGAAGCGTGGGTCTGAAAAAATTGTGTTTTAAGGGATTATCCGAGTACAAAAAAGTCAAATTCTCTTCCCTCTTATTAATTGTATTAAATTGCGATATAATTTACGAACATTGTTCAACTTTGAGAATATTCGAACGACGTACAACTGTACTCTAGGGAGCTTAAACTCGATTGTCGAGCCGTTATGGTAATTATTATTATCGATAGCTAATTAACAGGACTGCTGATCATGTCAAAAAATATAACGCGCTTATGGTAAGATGCTTTTGTGAACTGTCGTGTGTAACAACGATTGCGTAGTCATGTGTTTAGCCCGTGTATTAGTTCCCGTTAAAATATTATTGTTATATTGCTGATATTCTTTTAATACTGATTATTTCTGTAAAATATTTTCCTTGGTCTGAATAATGCGGAATGTCTGTGCACGATCAAGTGTCGGATATCGGTTTACTGTCCTTCCTATATTGTTGAAATTATAATTTTCCCTTACATCGAATTTTTCGAAAGCTTATCCAATTGATTATAAATATGTATTTATGTTGTTTATACGTACAATGAATTGTAAAATGGAATGCATTACTCGAACTGATAAATTTACAAAGCTATTTTTTTTTGTTCCGTTGACATCTATTCTATGCCTCTTAATCGTGTGTCGCTGAAAATATATTTCGTATATTGTTAGTGTTTGTATAAGGCGGGTCGTTTTCCATACCTTTTCCCTCGATAGAATGCGTTAGCTCGTAGAAGATAACAACTATAGTTATTTTTTACTTCCATTTTTACGTAGTAAACGGAAGTATTGTATCGTATAAAAATTCGAATTCGGAAAGGAGGTGAACTTGGAAGAAATGTTCACAACATTGATTGACATTGGTGTCGCACCCAGTGAACTGCCTTGTAACTCGCATTTTCAGTTATTTTATTGAAGTGCTTTTGAATTTTTGGGTCTCCTTGCTTCAAAAATTAGCTTGGGTCCCCTTGCTAACGCGTTTTTTCTTTTTTTGGGTCTCCTGGCTTGTTTTTCAATGACAGTTGTAGACAACGTTTACAATAACGCTGCGCTACTAGTTTGAGTTTCTTGATTATATGTTCGGTTGTACCTGTTACCGACTCAAACATGGATGTACTGTGTGTCTATGCACACCTCTGGTTTTTAGAGTTATCGCTTTTGTCAAATCTTTCTTCGATCGTTGGCCATCTTTTGATTGTTTGGAATTTTTTCACACCTGACGTTTATAAAGGATGACAATTATTAATACGTAAGAGATGATTATTATCATCTTCTGAGAGCAGTTTTTTTTTTCAATTTAATAATTGCAGTGGAGGATTTGGTAATATAATTATAATTCATGGGACATGCAATATTCACAACGGGAACGTTTTTCCTTTCGTCGAGTTTAGTCTATTCTCGCCGTATGACTCATCATGTGAGTGTGTTTTTAATTATTATTTTTTAAACTGATTTTTACCGTGAGAAATACTCCTCGTTACGGCATTACGATACTACCTATTCCCGTGACAGTACACAAATGAGATCCCATAAAATTCCCCAGTGAATTCGATCTCATGGATTTTTTAGTCCGAATACTTTCGCAAATTGAGGTATTGTCAAAGCTGTGCTTTTGAACACCTTGTGTCGACTAAGCTTTCTGTAAAATTCCTAAAAATTAATTTCAATTCTAACGCAGTTTTTTTTTTCAGGATCGCCCAGGAAAATAACCGTACCAAGAGCTTTGGTAAAATCAATATTCAAAGGCGAACGATTCTCACCCGGATCGGTGATGGTCGAAATCGAAGATAAATCTTCCCCCAGCAAATTTCTGCTCCTCAAAGCCGTTTCGCCTCGCAAAATCAAACCGACGGAAAATAACATTGAAAAGGATGCCTTGCCATCGTCCAAACTGACCAATGTTCGGTCGGTTCTCGAAAACTATGACGGCAAAACTGTAAAAAGCTTGGCCACGAGAGAAGCTCCAAGTAGGTTTTCCGATGTGAAGAAGCCAACTGTGCAATCCTACGGTCTGGCCTACAGTCAAATTCAAAGCCTCTGGGACAATTCAAAATTCGAAGATGAAGAACTCATGCTAACGCCGAGACAGAGTTCGAACTCGGATAAAATTGTCCTCTATGACAGTAGCGCGTAAGTTGCTCTTGTTTCTATAACATTTTCAATCAAAATCCAAATTATTTCCAAATTTTCTGCATTCTGACTCCACCGAAGAAAAATTAATAAATCGCAATTTTTTTTCGATTGACGAACATGAATTCGCAAATTTTGAGTTAAATGGATGTATTTTGATTTTCGTAATGCTGACGTGTTCGACTTTCAGTGGCTCCTGGGACGATTAATTGCAGCCTATCCCGTCGCAGCAACTCGCATTATTACATAGATTTATTCTCATTTTTAGCGGTATGTTAATGGAAGATTTCGAATGATTTGTCGGGTTATTTATCCAAAATATAAAATAAGATTATTTATCATGCCCACCTATTGTCACACTTTCGTAATTATTCTATCCTAGTTTTCCTCTCCTGTAGAATTTTCAAATCCGAACGGTTGTAGAGCGGATCTTGGTGCTAATTATTTTATTTTTAGAATGATTATTATTTTGAAATTATTTTATCCGCCCCGCATAAATGGTCGGTTTTGAATTAACGCAATTTTTCCTAGTTATTTATTCATTATACAATTAGGGGCTGAATTTTTTTTCGTTCACACTCAAACGTAAAATATCCTCGCTTTTTCCTTTGGTTTTCAGGCGGCTATTTCCCGTGTCAGAAGTGCGGAAAATTGTACAAATACAAGGTCAATTTGCATCGACACCTCCGATACGAGTGCGGCGTTGAGCCGAAATTCTGCTGCCGTTATTGCCCTTACAAGGCGAAGCAGAAATCGTCGTTGAAAAAACATTACCAATCGAGACACGTCGTCGTCCACGCTGAAGTCCTTCAAGATCTCTACTCCAACTAGTGACGAAAAAATCAAGTGTTGGCCAAATAATCCGTTTTATTCTCGTTGAAATATATTCTGTAGAAATCTGATCGTTGATGAAATCGATAGCTAGATTCGACTGAATCTTATTCTATATAATGGTTCCAATCTCATTCGGTATTATCATGTTTGCCATTGTAAATCGGTATTGTGCTCGTGTATTTATGTACAAATTAGCGATCCTTTTGTGAAACTGGTGTAAATTAAAATGATGCCAAACGATTCATTCGACACCCTTACCACCGAATTGAATATTCGTAATAGCCTCACCAAGGTAGTGAATATTTTTCCCGCTGGAGGAAATTTGGTTGTATTTTGTCTCACTGGTAGCAGTGTCGACGAAACAACCTACGAACAACCGCTGTTTAAATCAGTCGGAACAAATAGAAAAGTTGTGAAGCTGAGATGGAACGACCTGAAATAAGAAGCAAACCAGACGAAACTTCCACGTTCTTAAAGTACGATGGAGAATTTTTCCGTATAAGTGAGAATAATGGTGTGACGGAAATTGACAGAATGAGGAAATACGAGCGCCCTTCAGCTTCCAAATTCATTACCTACAGATTTTCTTCAAGTAGGTTGTCATACTTAAGCATTTATGGAGTAGTATGAATTCTATACTTCATTCATCGACTTTTACTGCTTAAAATGCCTTCAGATCCAGTTCCTGATTGTAAGTCAGATTTATGCAATTTTACAATGCTCCAAAAATTGCACCTATCCAACTGTTCGATCTTCAGCGACAGAGACTAGTTCTATCAATTTCGATTTCGTCGTTCTGTGCACCTCTAGCGTAAATTTTTTCCATTGCAGGTCGACGACCGTTTTTCTACACTCGAGCTCACGATTGTCCGAATTGCGGGAAAGTGTACAAATACAGGCCGAATTTGCTGCGACATTTGACGTACGAATGTGGCAAAGCTCCGTCGTTTTTCTGCCCAGTTTGTCCGTTCAAGGCGAAAAGGAAAGAATCCCTCAAGAGCCACCTGGCTACCAGGCATCAGCGAGCTTTAGATAAATAAGGGAAATAAGTCCAGGTAGAATTTTTTTGAAGTTTTCTTTTCTGAAGGGATTCCTGAGTAGATTTGAGATTATTGCGATCGCCGTTATAGCATATCGAGCCGTTCATGTAACAATTAACGGACGGAAAAAATGTTTTTCTTATAATCAACAAATCGAAATTGACTATTGTATCCGTTGCTGAGAGTTTTCACCTGAGCAAATCTTTCTAATGATAAATTCCAACATTTTCAGGCGAACCTCGTTTCTATTGCGACGTGTGCGACAAATCGTACAAGGATTATCGAAATTTGTGGCGGCATCGCAAATACGAATGCAACAAGGAGCCGATTTTCTCCTGTCCCGTTTGCGGGAAAAAATTCTACCGCAAATCGAACTTGATAAAGCACGCCGCCAACGTACACAGATATTTGATGTCTTCTTTTTCGACGGAATAAAATGTTTCTTCGTGCCAAACGAGTTTTCAATTTTCATGATCAAAATTCTTGTAAAAGTAGAGTCGAAAACACGAAATGAATTCCAAAATGAATGAAGAAGAAAAGTTGGGGGTTCAAAAAAAGTTTGAAGATAATTTGGTCAGAAATTAGTGGTAGAATCCCTATTGGGTCATGCACCGTACTTCATCACCTTCAAGAAGAATGCTACGATGTCAGGTGCTTCGT
>JASJUZ010000343.1:0-133042 GCA_037159825.1 Tupiocoris notatus
TTTAAGGTGTCAGCCTTCACAAGACAACAAACATTACACTGCTTGATGCGATCAGATAAGCAGAGTTATCAAAGATTTATCCGAACCAAGAATACGCGATGTTATGTCGGAATTGAATTCTGAAACGGATGAATCGGCAGGTGAAATTCACTCTGACTCGCTGCTACTTTATGCAATAATGAAAGACCGCGTAGCATCGGTCCAGGTAGTACAATTTAGGTAGACGAGTAAACGCCTTCGTAGAACTGATGGAAGGGAATTACTGATCGTGATAGAACTGGAGAGAATTCAGAAGGTAGACCCTCGAGGAGGAAAAGGGTCTTTAATTAAGCGATAAAGGGAGCGTTAAGCGTCGCTAATTGGTTTCCACGGCAATGAAAAGGGCGAAAGGCCCAGCAGGAACTTGACTTGAACGGTGTCGATATTTTCAAGGCGGATTTGCTGGATGTTAATCTCAAGTTCGGTGACCTACTGTAATTGTTGAATATAAAACTACTTGAAATACTGAGAGGGAGGAAATAAATAAACTATCACACAACTATAGGTTCGAGAAAGAATGAGGACAAAATTCAATAAATTTTATAACACAAAAAACTGAGTATTCTAAAAACAGATTTTTTCAAAACATTTTTGTTGCTGAAATTTTGATTTATAAATTTATTTTGTCTTCTAAAAGACTAAAAAAACTAAATTTCAAATAAAAAAAAGGAAAAAAGAAAAAAATAATTCAAAAACAATGAAATAACCACCGTTTTGAAATAATAAATTTTTTTCTAAATTCGATAGTAAAAAAAAAAAAAGTTTTCTGATTGTTAGTTTGAGAAAAACGGGCGTCATTTCTAACTGGAAATCGTCGTCAGTAGAAAAGGATAGCAGTGAAGAATTAGTGTCATCCGAGTCCATAATAGCGACGGTTCGCTTATAAAAATATCCGCACGCGAAATAATCCTTTTGCCTGCTCATAATTTCCGCTATCGAATTAGCAGACGTATATTTTTACGTGCCATCGTTCCACGCGATCTTACGTCCGAGGGGACGGTTTAAATACAAAAATCCGACGTCCAACATCGAATTTTCCATAGCTTCCAGGATATTTCGTTTTGGCCTTCTATTTTCTGAGCCGCTGGAAACTTAATTTACTCGGCGACCGCTCGACCGAATTACTTGCATTTCAATGTGACTCGTTCCACCATTTCGCCGCATATATTATACTCGTTTTATCTCATCGCGATATGTTCAGCCTCATCCGTACAAACTTCCCCGTTCGCAACTAACTTCGGCGGACCGCGGTCCAGTAAACTCTAACTAGACACGAAACCTTTTCCTTTTCGCTTTTCCAATTTCAGCTAAGCAGGGTATTCCTATCCAAGAGATACTGTTTTATTCCTTTGAAAGGCTTATTTCTCTTCGGTATCGGTCGACCCTCTTTCACGCTTTAGATAGAGGCTAGAGCTTGGGCCATAAAATACAGAACATTCGGCCCTTTTTAGTTCTTAGAGATGAAAATACTCACACTGAAGAATTATTGAAACAGTGCAATTAAAAATGTGAAAAAAAGTTGTAGAAATTTTTATAGCGCTAGAATTTAGAAATACACACTATTAACAAAAGAGCGCGCTTTCGGAAGCCGCACTAAAGTAAGGTACACTGCACCAAGTTACACCAATAAAGTCACACTATACTAAGTCGCGCTTTAGTTGGTACCATTATTGTGAGTCGGTCTATATTAGGTCACGCTTTAGTGAGCAACACTAATGTGAGTCACACTTCAGTTAGCCTCACTTTAATAAGTCACACTTCAGTTAGTCACACTTTAATAAGTCACACTTCAGTTAGTCACACCTTAATAAGTCACACTTCAGTTAGTCGCACCTTAAAAAGTCACACTTCAGTTAGTAACACTTTAATAAGCCACACGTCAGTTAGTCACACTTTAATAAGTCACACTTCAGTTAGTCACACCTTAAAAGTCACACTTCAGTTAGTAACACTTTAATAAGCCACACGTCAGTTAGTCACACTTTAATAAGTGACACTTTAATAAGTCACACTTCAGTTAGTCACACTTTAACAAGTCACACTTCAGTTAGTCACACCTTAATAAGTCACACTTCAGTTAGTCACACCTTAAAAAGTCACACTTCAGTTAGTAACACTTTAATAAGCCACACGTCAGTTAGTCGCACTTTAATAAGCCACACTTCAGTTAGTCACACCTTAAAAAGTCACACTTCAGTTAGTAACACTTTAATAAGTCACACGTCAGTTAGTCACACTTTAATAAGTCACACTTCAGTTAGTCACACTTTAATAAGCCACACGTCAGTTAGTCACACCTTAATAAGTCACACTTTAATAAGCCACACGTCAGTTAGTCACACTTTAGTAAGTCATACGTAGTCAATTGAGGGGACACATATTTCTATTTACGAACCCGATCACTTTCGCCCAATTGGGCATCTCGAGGGCAGCTTCCATGTAGTATCCGAATAATAGGTAGGTTCATGACGTGCATCATCTTTGGAGACAATTTTAGCAGATACGTCAGAAAGTCTCATAATTGAAACTTTATTAAACGATGATTAAGCTATGCATATATCGTACCTATCCCTTAAAAATGTCCCCTAGTTACTTAAATTAATGCCAATCCTTGAAACGCCTTGTCTTTCGCCTTGAACTCGAAATTCATGTTGCCACCTTGCGCGTTATAGTCGATTTCGATTGGTTCGACGATCGGCAATGTTGCGAATGCTTTCAAACCTTCATCAGCTGTTAGCTTTCTTGAAAGGTAAGTTTCACTTGAGAAGGGACAGCGCTGACAAGTGTTTGGTTTGACCCTTCGCAAGGAAAGACAAGCGTGATACGAGAGTCAAAGACCTATCTTCTGTGAACTTTAGGAGTTTCGTGAGGCAGTCTATCCTTGGGGATCGGTGGATCACCAGCCTGTCGTTGTCGGTTAGTTTCAAAGGATATCCCTCGGTGAACCTTCAGTTCCCCAATTTCCGTCCGTCGAAATTCTATTCGACAAACTCAATTTACTAGGTACCCGCGAGCGCGTTTGGCTACCGCTGGAAGCTCCGCTTTTACAAAATCCACCCTCTTTTTAAAACTTTTCAAATCCTCAACCGATCGATTACGATCTCGAGAACTGATTCACGCCATGATCGGACACCCGTCAGTGGAAATCGAATTCGCAGAGTGTTTCTGGTCTTTCCGAAGATTATTTTAATTATTACGATACCAACGACAGGACGCTTGGGTTTAAATAGAGAAAATCGCCCTTACATTTGAGGTAGCAGAGTTGATATTCAAGGACAATGCTGTCTCTCGGGCAATATTGTTATAGCGAGACGAGATCGAAGGAGTTATCCTATTGGTTTTGAATCTCAACGATAATACATCATCGCTTGGGAATTGTAGTTCTAAGCCAGTGGAATCCTCGCATAACTTGGATTATCGAAAGCCAGTTGCAGAAGCCCCACGTTACAGCCAACAATAGTAACGCTTCGGTAATTCTCATAAATGTCTGCTCTGGAATTTCACTGTAAGTAATCATTTTGTCAGTCATTTTCGTACGTATTTTGTCTGATAAAATTTAATACTATATCGTGAATGGACAAAAAATTTAACAAACTATTATATTTATATAACTTTCAAATATCTCTTAAATATTAAAAACAATAATAATTAAAAAAATAAAGGTCTAGGTAATCCTGGCCAACTGAGGATAATTATTCTTTAATAATCTTACTTTAATCTTCATCTTTCTATAAATTTATAATTTATAGTATAATTTTATTTAAAATTTGGCAATATATTAAATAAATAATAATTAAAATAATAAATAATTTATAAATAAATTATAAAAATAAAATAAAATATATAATAATAATATATAAATAATTAATATAATAAAATATAAAATTATTTATAAATTTGGCAATATAATAAAATAAAATAAAAATAATAATAATCAGATTTAGAAAATAATTTAGGAAAATTTAGCTTTTATGACCCGTTTGCAAGCTAACAATACTTCCCCAATATAATCTATTTCTTTAATAATCTTTTTCTCATGAACTATGGGCTGTTGATTTTGAAAAATGAAACGGAAACGATCAAAGAAATGATACTCGTCTTGACTGTAACTCGAATATTTCAACAGAATTTAAAATTGCATCCCGTCAAAAATATAAAATAGCTATTTTGTAATGCATCATTCAATTATTTCATATTTCGACAAATATCTGGAAACGCAGTTTTCTTTGGAAATCAATCATTTATATTTTTTCTGTTAGATTTCTGTATAAAAATATCTCGAAACCTAAACAGGCCATAAACCTCTGTTGTCCTATAATTTTTCAAATTTACAATTAGCTTGGCAATGTGAGTCGGTAATGGAATGCTATTTTAATCGGTGAAAATTCATCAAAATACGCTTGTGCTTTAATTTGCATGTGCACTTACGAGAAATAGTCCCTCGAGTTTAGGCTTTCCCAAGACATCGTATTAGTGGGCATATGAACTTGAGGTTGAGCGCGTTTGCACGTGGCGCGGCCAAAGGACGAACGCGAACTGAGGGTCCATCCCACCCGCAGCATCTCTCTCAGCATCCTCCCATCTTAGGTCAGCAGCATTACCACCCACAAAGGCTCTGCAGCTGCTCTGCCTAGCTTTCGCTAACAATAATAAATTCTAATTTGACGCTAGCTTTCGGAGACCAAGTCTCGTATTATATTCTAGCGATAGATAATGTTTTAGGTAGCTTCTCTCTAATCTGAAAAATAACTCGATTTTTGAAAAAAAAAAATATATATATATATATATACATTTCATGAGAAATGGGTTTTGAAGTGTTTAGCTCTGAATATTCATTAGCGATGATTAAACCACCACGAGACGCAAAGAAGTCACCTAAGAAATTCTCTTGGCGTTACCTTAATGGGAAAACCTTGGTACCAGACAAACACACAAGAAGACCGAACTAAAACAAAAAAACTCGGGCGTTAATGATGAGCGGAATATGATCGAACAGCGGAGAAAATAATAGAAAGATGAGTTCCCGAGAAACGCTTGAAAAATGGCTAAACTATTTTTCTGGTAAGCCGGCTCTCGTTAAAAATGAAAGTAGTTATATTTCGGCTTCATTTTACACGTTCACTTTCTGAATTCAATCCGAACGAAATCTATTTGCAGCGAGTGATGGGAAAAGATTATTACAAGATATTGGGAATCCAGAAAAACGCTAATCAAGAGGAGATAAAAAAGGCCTACAGGAAACTCGCGCTTGAGTATCATCCAGATAAAAACAAGGCCGCCGGAGCTGAAGAGAAATTCAAAGAAATCGCCGAAGCATACGAAGTGCTCAGTGACGATGCGAAGAGACAAACATACGATAGGTAGGCTTAATTTCGTAATAATTGAATTAATAGAATAATTATTGAAAAATTAATGAGAAGAACGTTTTTTTTGCGTGAAAATTATCGAAATAGGACAAATAGTTGGAGTTAGTTTTTAGTAACTTTGCTCTCGCAAATATTATTTCACTTTGGGTAAACTTGGGAGAAACATAGTCGAACTTCAACACCGAGCGTTCATCTTTTCTGTTTGCCGGCCAAGTTAAGGGAAATTCCGCTAAAACAAACTGATTCGAGAATTACAGTGAAGATGAGCGCACTCTGTCAAAATGCTGAAGGTTTGAGTTCCTTGGTCTCATCGGTCTGATGGAAAACAATTGGAATAGAACGTACGAGACTGATGATCTGATGTTGTTGAATATTGAGAACTTTCATTGATGTAGAGGGCTCCCCAAAAGATCCACAACTGCTGGCCTAATCATATTAAAACTGGGGAATTTCTTCTCCAAGTTTTAGGTCTGCTATCATTACTAATTTGCTCAAATCATTAATTATCCTAAGCCAAATTTTTCGCCCTTTAGATTCGGGGAAGAAGGCCTAAGAAACGATTTCCCTGGCTCGTCAGGTGCAAGATTCGATTTCCAAGGCGATCCTCTCGAAACGTTTGCACGATTTTTCGGCACTGGGAGTCCGTTGGATGGAATATTTTCCGAATTCTTCGGCGGCCCGTCGACTTCCGATCGACCTCAGGGAGCTAGGATATTTATTTTCGAAGATGGAAACTTCTTCGCCGAAGTCACGCCCCGTCAGGATCCGCCGATCGTACGAGAGCTGCCAGTGACGGTGGAAGAGGTCGCCAACGGGTGTACGAAAACGTTCAAAATCACCAAAACCATCGCGGACGGAAATGGAGCGCCTCGGAAAGAATCAAAAGTCCTCGAAGTACGATTTAGACAGCGAATAATATTGTATAAATCTTTGCATGTTATTCTCGAGAATTGATACGCTCAAATTGGTTTCCAGATAAATGTGAGAAAAGGTTGGAAAGCGGGAACTCGGATTGTATTTCCGAAAGAAGGTGACCGTCGGCCGAATCGAATTCCGGCGGATCTTGTTTTCATCATTCAGGATAAACCGCATCCTTTGTTCAAACGCGATGGATCGGATTTGAGGTATTCGGTGAAAATTTCGCTGAAAAACGCTCTCCTAGGGACGCCAATCGACGTGCCCACAGTATCAGGAGCGAAAGTGCAGCTCAAATTTTCCGAACCGATCAAACCAGGGACAGTTCGGATTCTAGCCGGTCAAGGGCTTCCGTTTCCGCATGATACGACAAAAAGGGGTAATCTCATCGTTACTATTGACGTCGAATTTCCGAACAAACTGTCTGAAGCAATGCGGCAAGCGATAATAAAAAATTTTCCATAACGATTCATTTTGGTTTATTGTTCAATAATAAACCATTGAAATCGCCCGGGGGAAAAATGTCTAACGCCCGCCCTCAAAATTTGATATTTTACGTTTCAAGGCATGTAAAATCGGAAGATCCAATAAAAAATTCTTTCCGTTCGCCGTCAACACTTTTCTGACGAAACTATAAAAGCTAAATTCTTAACATTTTCACCAAAAATCAATCTTGGCCTGACAACGGCTCTATTCCTTAACCAGATCGCTACCTCAGTTTTAAGGGTATTTTTGAGGGGGAGAAAATGCGTATTTTCCAACGTTTTAATGGTGTATTTGGTATTAATTATTATAGCTTTTTGGACGCTGAATCGAATGAAGCCATCGCGGGGTCGATAGCTTTATTGGTTCTCGAGTTATCGCAGCTTTTGTGTCGAATTAGGGAGATTTTTAGAAATTTGACATAACTCGACATAACTTGACATAACTCGAGAGTACTTGGAGCTATAAAAATCCGTCTATAGATGGCCATTATTAAGCCTACGATAAATAAAATTCGAAACATGAATATAAAAAACATAGAAAGATTATCCCTTTTATATTTTAATCAAACAAAACTCAAGATCAAATTTATTGGTTGGTTATGTATTAAACACATTTCTTAATAAAGCAGATATACATAAATTGAATAAAATATATCCACTACTCTTGGAATGGTCGTCAAACACTTTCGCTGTACTGTTGGGCAACAAATTCAGCGTTTAATTTGGAAATTAAGGAAAATAAAAATGATTAAAATGACAATAGTTGCTACGGAGTTTTCCCTTATAGTTTTCGGTAGGAATGTTCGGAATAATTACTATCAGAATCTTAAATCATTATTCTTCTTCTCCATTAATCATCTCAAATCATTATTGGAGCGAAGGAATAATAAACCACTGTACAATCATTCGCAGTTTTCTCGTACTCTAAGATTCTAGGTTGGAATCCTTTTCTATTTGAGCATTTGTCGTTATAGAGGAAATAAGAGCAGCAAAAAGGGTGGGTTAACTCTCGAAAAAACTCCAAAGACATGAGAAGAAGGAAAATTCATTTGAAGGAAGTCGGTCACAATTTTCTGAGGAAACTATAATCTTTTAATTCTTGAAATGTTCTCCAAAAATCATTCTTGGTTTGATAATAGCTTAATTTTTTTGCCAAATCTCTGGCTTAATATTAAGGGTATTTTGGAGGGTTTTAAGAGGAACAAAACTCGTATTCAAGTTTTTTTTTTTTTTTTTTTTTTTTTTTTTTTTTTTTTTTTTTTTTTTTTTTTTTTTTTTTTTTTTTGGAGAAATGCGTAATTGGTATAGATTTTTGGCGCTGAATCTAATGAGACCACAAGAGGGTTAATAGCTTTGATGATTTTTTGCAGCTTCTCTATAGAACATTCGAGATATTCGACACGATGGTATAACTCGAGACATTCCAGAACTACAAAAGCCATCCTATACTCGTTGGGATGCTCGTAAAAAAACTCGGTCAAGCAGTATCGATAGACGAATAATTTAACTTTTAATTAGATAATTTAGAAAAATAATTAAAATTATGACAACAAATTCACCCGATGTTCAGAATAACAACTATCTTATGTGGATTGTCTTCTTAATACCTAATCAAAAGAAAAGTAAAGAAATAATAAATCTCTGTACAACCATTTGCAGCCCCTTTTCTCACCCCACAACCCTCTATGAGGAACATCAATCTAGTGTATTCATTTGCAGTTTTTTTTGTGTGAAAATTTTGGCTTCTCGCTTTCGAAGGCGTTTGATTCCATGACGTCCTAGGGTGCGGTCGCTTACGTGGCGTTCCCGGGTGCGAATACGTAAGGAGAGACATAACGTGGGTGGGAACGCCCGGCAAAAGCTGCAAAGGGAGGACTTGTCGGGCGGAACCCCGTGACCTACTAACCTCGTCGCGCCGGCATCCTCGCCCTATCTTCCTCCTCGCGGCCTGGAAAGTCTCGTTTCAAGGCCTGTGAGTTGCGCTGGTTATCGTCCTAGGTCGGGGTCAAATCGAACCCCTGGACCTGGGCGGTGGCTCAGGATTGAACCCAGCAGTTGCAGGATAGAATAGAAAATCGATACTCTTCAACAATCAATTATTGAAAATTGGTCACATAGATAACATTGGTTTCTGGATCATGAATCCTGCAAGGAACGTTTACTGTATTCTGGGTCTGTCGTTCACAATACTATTGACATAATCGGGAGAAAAATATTTTCAAAAATATCTCAAACTGTCATAATGTTGAATTGGCATCAATTTTGATTACAATGGCGATCATCAATAATTATTATACATCCCTAAAAACAATATTTTCAAGTGAAATCAAGAGGAATCGAACAGTGAAGAGTAATGCGATCTAAAAGAAGCGGGATACAGTGAAAGTTGCTGACGCCACAAGCCCAGTCTCACCACAGTGCGTCTACCTTTCATCCCACCTACCGCCCACCTCATGCCCAGGGCTAGAGAACAAGTGACGTCAACAACGCGGTAGCTCTGTTCAGTGGGAATTTCAAACTCTCTAACTTCTCTTGAATCTTTCAAACAAACGGATTTCTGTTCCTAAAGATGAAAACTCTTCCGAAGAGCAAATGAGGAGAGTAGAATGGCGTCGTTTTACTCTTTTTTGTTCCTAATGCCTTCTGCAAAGTGTAAACTTCGCATTTTAAATCAAGAGCTGACCTAATTTTTGAAGAGCCTCTAATGACTCTAAGTAAGTATGATTTGATAGGTACTCTTTGAATCGCATTCTCTCATTTATTAACTCGTTTAATAGATTCTTTTTGGCATGAACGGATATTGGAGAGCTTATACTTCCAGTAGGTGCTGATGGGTGGTGCAATCACTGTTAAATTAGCGCACTTATTCGCTTCTAAGGTATATTTTCTCAAAGACCCAGGTAGTGTAGTTTGTCAGGAAGAGTTTTTATTTGAGTTTCTATTCCTCTATGGCAATCAGACAGCAAAATGAGGCTCATAGTTCTTATCATCAATGATTTGAGATTATCAATATTATAATTATCGTTATCCTTCATCTGTTTTGAAGACGACGGCTCTTTCAAAGAGTAAGACTGAAATGAAGAGTGATGAAATTCAGAGTTCTACTCTTTTTGGTCCGGAAGAGAGTAAACTTTGCTTTTTAAATGAAGGGGTGACGTAAATAATGAGTCCCACTGTCTCTGCCGTAGGTTTTTTTCTCAAGGCTTTGCGAATCATCAATTGATGCTCTTCATAATATGCAAAGAGTTGAAGAAACTTCTGTTCCTAAACACTCTTCAGTCTACTTTGTATCCTACTTGAAATAAAGCCTGATAAGAAGAGTAATTTACTCATTTTGTAAGGTGTCCATAATTGCCATAATTGTTGAGGTTAGTTTACCTAGGTATATCATCAGAGCAAAATACTTCCTATAAATTAGCAAGATAAATGGTGTAAAAAATGATATATTTAAAGTTGACTGTTAACTCACAAGTATATGAGTATGAAATCGAGTTCATAGATAATGAAGAATCTCAAAGATCACAACTCTATGGCGCATAAATAAATAACAATGATGAAAATCTGAAATCAATGATGTTTCACAAAACCAACTTTCATTAGGGTCACCAAAAATATCGAGTTGTGAATAATAAGGCATTGCAAACGGAAATAGTTGTGTATAAAAAACTATAATATTGATAATTTCAAAGTCTATTGATAAGAACGATCGGCCTCATTTTGCAGTCGAATCGCCATGGAGGAAATAATAGAAATATCTAGGTCGTTGAAAAAATATACCTTAGAAGCTTTTAAGTGAGCTAATTTAACAGTGATACCACCCATCAGCACCTTTTGATCGTATAATCTCTACACTTTCCGTTGATGCCAGCAAAAATTAAAGAGTAAAAGAGTCTTCAGGAGCAGGCTCATTACAACACTTTCCTCACTACGTTGAAAAAAAAAAAAAAAAATACTTTGGGAGAATCCTAACCCTAATAAATTTTCAAGCGACCGTTTCAATACAATGCTGATTTCAAAAATTCTCTCACCATCGGGGTTAGTTAAATGATAAAAAATAATCTGAAAATTAAAAAGTTATATTCCATGTCGTTTTAACCAGTTCATATAAAATTTACAACGTCACAAAAATCCTTAAAAATTGTTTCGATAAGAGAGGCACAGAATCTAACGCTAAATGTACAATATTACAACATGCGATGTTTACAACGATCAGCATACTCAATAACTAAATACATAATAATAATTGAAAATTTGTACATTTTACACACTTCAATTTCCTACGATTACGATATATTCTCTAACTAATTCCAGTCTTTACTTGATGGTGTGGCGACTTAATTCGATTTGCTCGCAATTTTTAATTAAATTAACGTTGCTACTAATTTTTTTCGTTCACTTGAAACGGTACAGGTTCGAATTTTCAGAACGGAATAAGTAAATTGCGTCTTCCTATTCGTTGTTGGAGGGTTATACAATGCATCAGAATGTAAACACACAGGAGAAATTCTATGTACAGGGGCTTATAATACAATTGGTAATTATAATTATGCGGCAATACGTCAGTCAATATATACAAGATTGTTTCCGGGTCTGAGTTATAAGGAACATGATTGCTGAACATCCTGGGCGGTTGGAATATGAGTAAACCCTTGTACTAAAGAGAGAAAGTACAAAAACAATAAATACACCTCCAAGTTCCACCATTTGCTTTTCCAAGTGCTAAAAACAGTTGGCCAGCTTTTCTCAGATTAATTTTGATTTTAAAATTAAATACCACCATCTCCTTCAATACAATTCAGACATAATAAATTATGTAAATAAATAATTATTCAGCACCAGGGCAACTCTATCCGAAAATGTTTTAAATTTCCGCCACTTCAAGGATGTCAGCCGGTTTATGCTACGCCCGCAGTCCGCGAACGTTGCTGACCGATATTGACTTGGGAAAATAGATTACTTTCGGTCAGTAACCGGTGCTTGAGGATTCATGCGATTCAGGTCTCAGGTACTGTGCAGGGTTGCCAACTTCTCTGAAGCTCTGAGGAGGTTGACCCTGCGGGGAATCTCGTTGATGCTGCAGGTCTACAAACTGTTGAGGATTAGGCGACCCACGCTGAGCGATGTACTGCGAACTCGGCGATTCCCTTTGCTGAATGTATCCTTGAGGGCTGTTTTGAGTCGGAATTCCTACAACAGGAAGCAAACATCTCAGCAACAAATAAATACAATTAAAGTATCCAGCACAAGGGCAAGTCTGTGCAAGAGAACAGGAGGTTAATGAATAAATAAGTCATTGGCTTTATCCCTGACCCGATTCAGCTGATTTTCCATCGTATAGTTCCAAATTACTTCAGTCTATTTATTCCGCGGAATCGATCTGCCTTGTTAACATCTTGTCATCAAATGGCGTCAGGGCACTGCTCACAAGTTTGAATAAAGGGACAGATTCCCCTAATCATTCAATTTTTCAACGAAGATGGGTGTTGCAGACATTTTGTGCACCATGATGAGCGCCCAGAAGTGGGCTTTCTCACCGTTATAGGTTCCTAGTTCAGGAGATAAGATAACGCACTAGGACCGCGGTTGTATGTTTTTACAATTACAGTTCAGTTTCTTTTTCGCTTAAGAGATAAATACAAGATTGAACCAGTACTTTCTTTTTGGGACAGTTCCCCCATTCAAGCGAACAATGGGTGCTACTTAATCTTGAACGTTGAGAATTTAACAGAAAAGGCTGAAGCTAAGGAACCCATAATAGCTCTTTCCAGAGGAATTAATTAGTTTCACCAGTCATGGTTTATCGGTACCTCAAATTGGAACATACCTAGATCATCCTGAGGCCTTTGAATTTGTTGTTGCTGTATCTGTTGCTGCATCTGTTGCTGTTGCATCTGCTGTTGCTGGTGTTGCTGCTGCTGCTGTTGCTGGTGATGATGTTGCTGATAGTTCTGAACCGGCTGTGGCTTTGGAACGGGTGCGTAATTGGCTGCTCCTCTAGGCGTCGGTTGTCCATTGCTGGACTGATACGAGCCGTATGTAGAATCTCCGGAGTCTGGAGCTTGAGTCCTCTGGCCATAAACAGATTCAGGACGGCCAGGGAGTTTTCTGTAGATCCTGTCGCCAGGCTGAAGTGGCCGGGTACCGTAGATACCCTCACCTGAAAGAATAAGTCAACGATTAATGAAGCACTTAAAATTTTCATGATCAAACTTTGAACTTTGAATTTTAGAAACCACTGGTTTTCAGGCTTCGGATCGTTAGTATAAGTAGAAATGTATACTAAAAAAATATACTCAAGAAAAATGATTCCATAATTTATGTTTTGCCTCACAATATCTTCCAACTATTAGACTAGCTTTGAGGCTTTCAAAGAGCCCAGAAATATGGGTGCCTCTGATTGAGACTAAAACATTTGTAAACCCTAATTAAGAGGAGAAAATTATCGGAGAATTTTTTTAATCGCCATTAATTTTAAAAAACGCCATGTGCCTTACTCTGCTCCAATTTTGTGAAGAAAGTTGCTCCCAAATATAAACCACGAACTATCTTTTTCGAATCGAAATGCTACCAGTTATCCCTTTTGTTTTATTATTCAACTAGGGGCTGAGCGCCCCTGCACAGTGGATAAATTGAACAAAAAGTCGTCAATTCAGATGTTCTAATATACCATAAGATAGGTAATTTAACTGTCCTCATTTTCCCCATGTAATGTACCTATCCATTTTCCAACCGTTTCTGCGTTATTCAACAATATTAGTAGACTATACACGAAAAAATCCCATTTTTCAACTTTAAACGTTCTTTTCATCTATTTTGTGCGAAAGAAATGAAGAATAAAGCATATATTATTGATATACACATAATCAACAATCATTATGTTGAATCTGAGCGAAATCGAAATCAAAAAATTTTTCACGAAAAATCCAAGGGGTCCCCCTGCGATTTCTTTGAACCGATCAGTTAACGATTTTTTACTCCTCTCTCAATAGAGATAAAAATCTGAAATTTTTAGGAAAGTTGTATCTTACCGAGATGTATTTTTGTTATTTTTTTCAATTCTCGGAAAAATCCGCAAGTGGTCCAAAAAAATCAGTCTTTGAAAGCTCGAAAATAGGACTTGAACCATGATTTTCGGGGTCAAAATTCATGTGAATCAATGGTTTTGTTATGCAGGAGTCTTCATTCGAACGCCTTACACACGTACATAGCAAAAAATTTGGTGAAAAAAATTTAAACAGGGCCACAGAAATTATTTTCCGTAAATCGAGTTTTTCACCGGTCGAAATTCCGAGCTCTGCTGGCATCGATAAAGGTGAAAAATTAAATTTTCGTTTTGAGCTATTCTTATAGGAAATTGAACGCTGAATCCACATTTGACGTCGAAACTACGGAAATTCGATGACAACTATAAGTTTCCCTCATTTTTAGTACTACACCGTTGATATCGAAAAATCTTTGCAAATACTTAAAGTTCTGTTCAGTATCATTTTACTGCTCATTCTCACAGAAAATGGGACGTAGAATTCGAATTTGAAGTGAAAAAAATCAAATTCTAACAATTTTTTCGAATTGCAGTTGAATTTCATCGCTCCTCGAACTGCTCCTTCATTCGAACTTTACTGCCAACGCTCTCAAGCGCAGTTATAGGCAACAATGTTGAAACGTGGAAGCTTTCCTGTCTACCAACAGATGGGAGAACGTCCTTCGCTAACCGTGAGCCAGCATTGACCGCAATTTTTTGTCAATCTCTTGCTACCCTTTTTTACTTCCGTGTTTACTAATAGTCCACTGAAGAAACGAAAGAGCGGGATCGTTTTTATTTTTTGATGTTGTTTAGGAAATCAAATGCAAAAATCAAAATATTGTTAGAGTGGACAAGTGTGTTGTCAACGGTAATTACTTTGAAGTTGACCAAAATTTAGCGTAAAAATATTGAATAATAGACGTTTTACAAGGACATTCCTGTTACTTTTTGGTTCCCCCTCGTATTTGTTGATATTATGTCTGTTTACCGAGCCTTTGCTGATTCTGGGCGTTCTGGTTGGTTGCAACGGTGTTCGTGCCGGTGGACGATACTGAATTGAGCCTCATCGGATACAAGCTCTGAGCTGGTACGAGCGGTCCAGGTCTTGGTGGACCATTTTCTGTCCTGTGAAGCATTGGCGGGCCGGTCGATTTGCTGTAGACGCTTTGAGATCGGTTCAGATTTGCTCGGGTCAACGGAGGCGATTTGCAGTACATGGATTTCGTACCTCCGTACAATGGTTCTTGTACTTTGCAGGAAGGCGAACCGTAGACGCTGGACTGTGCCATATTGGCAGCGCAGTAGCCTTGACCACCTGCGAGAACAATTGACAATTAAAAAAAATTCCAGTGCCAGTTACACTGCAATGAGGATGCCAGTGTAAATTCTGCACATAATGCAGTCACAACATCGCTCCACTTGCGGATCATTGCACGTCAGTAGTGCACTAGTGCAGCGTAGTGTTGAATAAAGCGTTTACATGCCAAAATCAAGCCTCAACCGTGAAGTAGATAGGCGTTTTTACATTAGCAAAGGAGAAGAAATTAACCCAGTTCAATAACCGCAGGTGCACTTATTGATTTTCTTCCAGGGGATTTTTATAACAGTTTTAAATTATGCTGTGGTAATCTTACAGTTGAAACAAGCTCAACCTTGGCAAAATATGGTTAACAAACCATTCCATTAACCAGTTTTTTCCTATGATGTACATCTTTTCTGGGTTGTAAAACAAATAACACATTGTTCCAGGTTAGACTGCGTGCACGTGGACCATTGAGTTTAAGTGGCCTTACATGAAGCGAGCTTGATAATAAGCCAGCGAATAAAAAGTTAACTAGCTGCTAGTCCAATTCTCCTCATGGAGAGAGTGAGCATTAGGGTTATCTTTGCTCTAAGGGAGTTCGAGCAATGTGTGCTATACAGAGTTGTAGCAATGGCCAATTACTAATAGTGTCTTTAGACGCAGGAAACCCCTTGCAATTCTGTTGGATCGACCAGCGGTCCCAACAGCCCCTTAAGTTGATGAAGATGATCAATTATGTATCACGCAAGGATAAGATGTAATATTTATGATTTTAGTAGAAGTGTGTAAGCTGTTAGTGATATGAGTTTCACATCAACGTATGAAAAGTCCAAGATGTAATTTAAAAGACGTGAATTGTGAGCTGTATGATGTGAAAACATTTTTATTTATCGACTTCGTGTTTTTGGCAACACTGTGCGATAGCAGGGGCTCAAGGAGCCCGGAGAGGTGAAGAAAGTCCTAACGCAGTGTTGCCAAGCCACAGGTTCCACCTAAATCTAGGGGATTTTTTCTGATTGGGGACAAGTTAGAAGAAATATCAAGGTGATTTTTAGGGAGTTTTATTTTGACGTAAGCATATTTTTTAGAGGCTTTTTAAAAATAAATATTACGTTTTTCGTAGGTATTTCAGTTGTATTTTGTTGAATTGGCCCAGAAGGCAACAAAGCGCTTCTAACAGAGGAGCTACTTCAACCATCAAAGTTCTCGATTTAAACTTTCAATATACCCAACCACATCTCAGACTGCTTTCCCCTTTGTTTTTCTGACACGAGCCAGATCACATTTCTTAGGAAGCTCATCATTGGGTTGAATTTACGTTCTCCTGGATATTTTTTGAGGCTTTGCACATTTTGGGGATTTTTTTCTTCAAATCAGGGGATTTTTGGGGACTTTTCGACTCCGTTTAGGGGGATTTCTAGAAAGCCACTTGGCAACTAAACTGCTCCTTTGTATCCTTCAAAATTCATTACAATAGTTGGAGTGAAATTTTACATTTTAATTTCTGTATCA
This sequence comes from Tupiocoris notatus, assembly GCA_037159825.1. Taxonomy (NCBI): domain Eukaryota; kingdom Metazoa; phylum Arthropoda; class Insecta; order Hemiptera; family Miridae; genus Tupiocoris; species Tupiocoris notatus. Next base: position 16,645 of record JASJUZ010000343.1, read on the forward strand.
ACAATCAATGACACGTTATCTCATTAATTTAGGCGTATAGTGTCAACTGTTCGAGCGATCCGAATTTGTGTCTACATATTATTCTAATAATATTGTGCCAACAATGTTTTCCGGGCACTGACGCTTACATGCACCAACACAGAGGTGGCAGCAAAGCATTTGCATTTTATAGCGACACACTATTCTAATACAAATCACGCTCAGTATGGTGATTATATACATCGCTCGTGGCTTTGTTAATCGTGTTAGGCCGAAAGCAATTGTTAGTTGTGACAATTCCAGCAATTCAAGCGAGGTGAATTACAATTTACTGGCATTGAAAATACCTAGGTAGTAAAGGCCTTTGGGAAATACGGGAAAGTATTGCACTTGGAATCCACAATCTGAAAAAATATAAAAACGGTAAAATGTAGAGAAGTTGCAAAACAATGTTCTACTCAGGGAAAAAAGTTTGGAGCTTTGAACGGAAAGGAAAATAAGGCATGGATCGAATAAGAGGGTTTGAAAATGCAAGAGGCGAAATTTTTAGAGAAAATGAGAAGAAAGGAAATGGTTGAGAATTGACGAAATTTACAACGGCCATTCCAGGAATACTTGGGAATACAAGGAATCAAAATAATAAATATTAGTGTTTTCGTAGGAATTTAATTGGACATTTTTTTTGGATTATAGCTGGGTTGGAAACTCACAGGAATTTTGAAGAGACTAAATTAAAAAAAAAAAAAGATTCGGGAATTGATAATAATAAAAATAAAATGTTTCTAAGGGAAATTTACAGGTATTTTATAGGAATTTTGCAGAATGTTTTCCAGAGACTTTATAGCAGGGGTGCTCAAACTTGAACTGTTGGCGATCGACATCAATATTGTTAGACTTCGATCGATCGACTCTGAGAGGCCCAAAATTCGTAAATTTAACCCCCCTCCCCCCACTCATCAACCAGTTCCGTTCCGGAACCAGTTCCGTTCCGGAACCGGTTCCGTTGCGGAACCAGTTCCGGAACCAGTTCCGTTCCGGAACCAGTTCCGGAACCAGTTCCGTTCCGGAACCAGTTCCGTTCCGGAACCGGTTCCGGAACCAGTTCCGTTCCGGAACCAGTTCCGGAACCAGTTCCGTTCCGGAACCAGTTCCGTTCCGGAACCAGTTCCGGAACCAGTTCCGCTGCGGAACCAGTTCCGGAACCAGTTCCGGAACCAGTTCCGGAACCAGTTCCGTTCCGGAACCAGTTCCGTTCCGGAACCAGTTCCGGAACCAGTTCCGCTGCGGAACCAGTTCCGGAACCAGTTCCGGAACCAGTTCCGGAACCAGTTCCGTTCCAGAACCAGTTCCGTTCCGGAACCAGTTCCGGAACCAGTTCCGTTCCGGAACCAGTTCCGTTCCGGAACCAGTTCCGTTCCGGAACCAGTTCCGTTCCGGAACCAGTTCCGTTCCGGAACCAGTTCCGGAACCAGTTCCGGAACCAGTTCCGTTCCGGAACCAGTTCCGGAACCAGTTCCGTTCCGGAACCAGTTCCGGAACCAGTTCCGTTCCGGAACCAGTTCCGTTCCGGAACCAGTTCCGTTCCGGAACCAGTTCCGGAACCAGTTCCGTTCCGGAACCAGTTCCGTTCCGGAACCAGTTCCGTTCCGGAACCAGTTCCGTTCCGGAACCAGTTCCGTTCCGGAACCAGTTCCGTTCCGGAACCAGTTCCGGAACCAGTTCCGCTGCGGAACCAGTTCCGGAACCAGTTCCGGAACCAGTTCCGGAACCAGTTCCGGAACCAGTTCCGGAACCAGTTCCGTTCCGGAACCAGTTCCGGAACCAGTTCCGCTGCGGAACCAGTTCCGGAACCAGTTCCGTTCCGGAACCAGTTCCGGAACCAGTTCCGTTCCGGAACCAGTTCCGGAACCAGTTCCGTTCCGGAACCAGTTCCGGAACCAGTTCCGTTCCGGAACCAGTTCCGGAACCAGTTCCGTTCCGGAACCAGTTCCGTTCCGGAACCATTTCCGGAACCAGTTCCGTTCCGGAACCAGTTCCGTTCCGGAACCAGTTCCGTTCCGGAACCAGTTCCGGAACTAGTTCCGCTGCGGAACCAGTTCCGGAACCAGTTCCGGAACCAGTTCCGGAACCAGTTCCGGAACCAGTTCCGGAACCAGTTCCGTTCCGGAACCAGTTCCGTTCCGGAACCAGTTCCGTTCCGGAACCAGTTCCGGAACCAGTTCCGTTCCGGAACCAGTTCCGTTCCGGAACCAGTTCCGGAACCAGTTCCGCTGCGGAACCAGTTCCAGAACCAGTTCCGGAACCAGTTCCGTTCCGGAACCAGTTCCGTTCCGGAACCAGTTCCGGAACCAGTTCCGTTCCGGAACCAGTTCCGGAACCAGTTCCGTTCCGGAACCAGTTCCGGAACCAGTTCCGTTCCGGAACCATTTCCGGAACCAGTTCCGGAACCAGTTCCGTTCCGGAACCATTTCCGGAACCAGTTCCGTTCCGGAACCAGTTCCGGAACCAGTTCCGTTCCGGAACCATTTCCGGAACCAGTTCCGGAACCAGTTCCGTTCCGGAACCATTTCCGGAACCAGTTCCGTTCCGGAACCAGTTCCGTTCCGGAACCAGTTCCGTTCCGGAACCAGTTCCGTTCCGGAACCAGTTCCGGAACCAGTTCCGTTCCGGAACCAGTTCCGGAACCAGTTCCGTTCCGGAACCAGTTCCGGAACCAGTTCCGCTGCGGAACCAGTTCCGGAACCAGTTCCGTTCCGGAACCAGTTCCGGAACCAGTTCCGTTCCGGAACCAGTTCCTTTCCGGAACCAGTTCCGTTCCGGAACCAGTTCCGTTCCGGAACCAGTTCCGTTCCGGAACCAGTTCCGTTCCGGAACCAGTTCCGTTCCGGAACCAGTTCCGGAACCAGTTCCGTTCCGGAACCAGTTCCTTTCCGGAACCAGTTCCGTTCCGGAACCAGTTCCGTTCCGGAACCAGTTCCGTTCCGGAACCAGTTCCGTTCCGGAACCAGTTCCGTTCCGGAACCAGTTCCGTTCCGGAACCAGTTCCGTTCCGGAACCAGTTCCGTTCCGGAACCAGTTCCGGAACCAGTTCCGCTGCGGAACCAGTTCCGGAACCAGTTCCGTTCCGGAACCAGTTCCGTTCCGGAACCAGTTCCGGAACCAGTTCCGTTCCGGAACCAGTTCCGTTCCGGAACCAGTTCCGTTCCGGAACCAGTTCCGTTCCGGAACCAGTTCCGTTCCGGAACCAGTTCCGTTCCGGAACCAGTTCCGTTCCGGAACCAGTTCCGTTCCGGAACCAGTTCCGGAACCAGTTCCGCTGCGGAACCAGTTCCGGAACCAGTTCCGGAACCAGTTCCGGAACCAGTTCCGTTCCGGAACCAGTTTCGGAACCAGTTCCGTTCCGGAACCAGTTCCGGAACCAGTTCCGTTCCGGAACCAGTTCCGGAACCAGTTCCGTTCCGGAACCAGTTCCGTTCCGGAACCAGTTCCGGAACCAGTTTTGTTCCGGAACCAGTTCCGGAACCAGTTCCGTTCCAAATCGAGTTCCGTTCCGGAACCAGTTCCGGAACCAGTTCCGGAACCAGTTCCGTTCCGGAACCAGTTCCAAAACCAGTTCCGGAACCAGTTCCGTTCCTGAACCAGTTCCGGAACCAGTTCCGGAACCAGTTCCGTTCCGGAACCAGTTCCGGAACCAGTTCCGGAACCAGTTCCGGAACCAGTTCCGTTCCGGAACCAGTTCCGGAACCAGTTCCGCTGCGGAACCAGTTCCGGAACCAGTTCCGTTCCGGAACCAGTTCCGGAACCAGTTCCGTTCCGGAACCAGTTCCGGAACCAGTTCCGCTGCGGAACCAGTTCCGGAACCAGTTCCGCTGCGGAACCAGTTCCGGAATCAGTTCCGGAACCAGTTCCGTTCCGGAACCAGTTCCGGAACCAGTTCCGGAACCAGTTCCGGAACCAGTTCCGGAACCAGTTCCGGAACCAGTTCCGGAACCAGTTCCGTTCCGGAACCAGTTCCGTTCCGGAACCAGTTCCGGAACCAGTTCCGCTGCGGAACCAGTTCCGGAACCAGTTCCGGAACCAGTTCCGTTCCGGAACCAGTTCGGGAACCAGTTCCGTTCCGGAACCAGTTCCGTTCCGGAACCAGTTCCGTTCCGGAACCAGTTCCGGAACCAGTTCCGTTCCGGAACCAGTTCCGGAACCAGTTCCGTTCCGGAACCAGTTCCGGAACCAGTTCCGTTCCGGAACCAGTTCCGGAACCAGTTCCGTTCCGGAACCAGTTCCGGAACCAGTTCCGTTCCGGAACCAGTTCCGTTCCGGAACCAGTTCCGTTCCGGAACCAGTTCCGTTCCGGAACCAGTTCCGTTCCGGAACCAGTTCCGGAACCAGTTCCGCTGCGGAACCAGTTCCGGAACCAGTCCCGGAACCAGTTCCGTTCCGGAACCAGTTCCGGAACCAGTTCCGCTGCGGAACCAGTTCCGCTCCGGAACCAGTTCCGCTGCGGAACCAGTTCCGTTCCGGAACCAGTTCCGGAACCAGTTCCGGAACCAGTTCCGGAACCAGTTCCGGAACCAGTTCCGGAACCAGTTCCGCTGCGGAACCAGTTCCGGAACCAGTTCCGGAACCAGTTCCGGAACCAGTTCCGGAACCAGTTCCGGAACCAGTTCCGTTCCGGAACCAGTTCCGGAACCAGTTCCGTTCCGGAACCAGTTCCGGAACCAGTTCCGTTCCTGAACCAGTTCCGGAACCAGTTCCGTTCCGGAACCAGTTCCGTTCCTGAACCAGTTCCGGAACCAGTTTTGTTCCGGAACCAGTTCCGGAACCAGTTCCGTTCCGAATCCAGTTGTTCCGGAACCAGTTCCGGAACCAGTTCCGTTCCGGAACCAGTTCCAAAACCAGTTCCGGAACCAGTTCCGTTCCTGAACCAGTTCCGGAACCAGTTCAGTTCCGGAACCAGTTCCGTTCCGGAACCAGTTCCGTTTCGGACCCAGTTCCGGAACCAGTTCCGTTTCGGACCCAGTTCCGGAACCAGTTCCGGACCCAGTTCCGTTCCGGAACCAGTTCCGGAACCAGTTCCGTTCCGGAACCAGGTCCAGTTCCGATCCGGAACGAGTTCCGTTCCGTTCCGGACCTAGTTCCGTTCCGTTCCTTAACTAGTTCCGTTCTGTAACGACTAGAAACATCAGCAGGAATCAAAGACGCGGCTTTTCTTTGACACCTATCTATTTAAACAAATTCTGTGAATAGTAAGTTCTATATTTTTTTCTCGAGATCGACTCAAAAAGCACTCGCGTTCGACCGTTTGAGCACCCCTGCTTTATAGTATATTATTTAAAAGTGAATTGATACGTCGTTATTGAAAATGATTTTAACAGACATTTTACTAGACATTTTTTTAAGGGGAGATCGCAAGGGGAGATTGCAAGGGGAATTTATGGAGATCACATATAATTTTACTGGGAATGTCATGGAAATGGCAGAGAATTTTATCGGGATTACTCTAGGATTTTTAAGGGAATATTAGCCACGGGGAATCATATATCTCGCAATTTCACAAAGGGTTTATTATGATTTTCTAGGGCAGATATTATTAAGAATTTATAGGCGTGTGGTAGGTAATGTTATTGGTATTTATAATAAAAATTTTTGTGAGGCATTTATAAATGTTTGGAGAGATTGTTGTTGTCATTTTTTTTTTAGAATATCAAAGGGAATTCTAATGCGATGCAATTGGGTGAATTGGTTTTCACGGGGGGAGAACTTGATCAGGATTAAATACGAACTTTCCTGGGTTTAAGGCGACTTTCCATACATTTTAAAGGGAACCTTAAACTGGAGTTGTATGGGGAATTTTCAGTGAGATTATTTTTATTACACACCAATATTGTCTCGATATTTCTCAAAAATTTTGGTATCTTATTGGAGATTTTGATGGGAATTTATTGCAAATCCTAGGACTAGTAGATTATTATTCGATTTAAAAATAACGACGCAAGCTCCGATTAATTCTCACAATCTACAGCAGCGACTTGTTAGACTACGGTTTTTTAGTGAGTTATGAAATTCGCACACGTCTCGCACTCTATCATCGCATTAAACACGAAGGGAATTTCAACGAGTAACCCATCACCGATAGGACGAGAATCCAGTTCGTAACTGTCAATATCACCTGTGGGAGATGCTTGCGTTGCGACGGGCCTGTAGACGTCAGCGCCAGGTTGAAGAGGCCGGAGTGTGTTATACGCTGATCGAGGCTTGTCCAGCTCGTCGTACGTGTCTTCGTCCGAATGGATGCTCGACGAGTCTGCCGGCACACGTATAATTCACAATCAGGACTTTTGATTAAAAGCGGACTCTAGAATGTGATGTTTTCCGCGGAGATTGAATTACTCCGAGACGTTTTACAAGTGTAAAATGCGGAGCGATAAAAAAGAAAAATTCGCACGGTCGCAATATTTTCTTCCGGGAGGAAAAGTAAGTCTAACGAATAGCGATCTAAAAATATTCTGAAATCGACAGAAAATTATTCGGACTTTTGAAACAGCCGAAAAATCCCATAAAATAAATCCTGATCGAATATAGCTTTTTTATTATTGATTATAATTCCAAATAATTAAATCCAGTGTCACTCACCGCCGTCGATCGAGTCTTTTGATCTCTTGTAGTGTCTTTTCGGGTTGAAAATAAATTCGTAAATGAGTCCGGCCGAAATTCCTCCGATAATGGGTCCTAACCAGCAAACCTGAAAAAAGAAAACGCGAGTCAACTTTCGAAACTTTTACGAATCAATATAAGACATAATAATAAATATATTCCTACAGAGTAGAAAGAATTATGTTACGTTCTTGAACAGTGAAACATTTGAAGAAAAAATTAATTCTTTAGTATCAAGAGTTTTAATTATTTTACTGGCGTACCCAATGGTTATCCCATTTGTTGAGGACAAATGCAGGTCCAAGAGCTCTGGCAGGGTTCAATGCTGGCATCTGAAATTGAAACGATCGACGAAATCAGTAATATATAAAGAATATTGAATTGAATAATTGAATATAGAATTATAGAATATAGAATTGAATATAGAATTGAGTAATTGAATTGAATATAGAATATTTCCATAGCAGGACCATTTCCAAAGCATAATAACATCCCCTTTGGGATAATGATTTTTTTGTTTTCACAGTCAAAGTAAGAAAATACAACGAGCAGTTATGATACACCATTACGTAATTAACTACTCAATTTGTTGAGAGCCTTTTGTGAAGAGCGGTTGAAGTAAGCGGAGCAAGGTTCGATAAAAAGAAGCCTATCTTGAGGAGGCCTACTCGGATGGAAATTGCTGACGTTTCGCCCTTTCCGCAGAATCTGCTGTCATCGGTTGAACGCTCTTCAAAGCCTTCCCTTACGTCGAATTCTCCACCTTGTTATTGTCGATAAAGACTTCTCAAACTAAATTGTCTATGGCTGACAGGCCGCGAAGGTACAAAATGACGACTGGGGTTCAAAATTGCTAGTTATTTTACAATTTGAAAATGGCGGTTAATAGTTTTTTTGCAACTATTATCAATATTATGATTTGATAAAATTATTTAAAAAATTTGATATTATGATTTGATAAAATTATGATTTGATTTTCGAACGGGACTAGAAGGTTTCGGCTATTTATTGTACTGTCAATAATAATTTAGAAATATCGTCTTCATAGATTGCTAAGCCAAAGCTTAAAATAGCTAGATATTCGCTCACATTATGTGTATTTACTGCATAAATATGGAAGTGAAATTCGAGGCTTTTATAGCTTTTCGCCTTCACCAAGAGGAACTTCCTATTAAATTGAATACATTTATTTTTCCTCGTAAAATATTTCAAACTCAACTTTTAAAAAGCTGTGCGGTTATTATTTTAATTCATTTCTGAGAAAAACTAGTTGATACTCACGGAAACAATGCTGGCTGCCAAATATGCGGAGCCGATGCTCATCGACGTTCCGCCGATCCATTTCCTATACGAATCCATAGATACGAAGTACGTGAACACGACGACGAACGTGAGGATTAGCTCGAGGCCTAAACGCTCCCATGGCGAAAGGTATACGGGCAAGAAAGCCACAGTTGCCGTCAGCGAACGTTGTTTGCTCGGCAGCGTCACTCTGCGAACCAAGGAAAAACATTTGTTAAAAAAAAAAATTATTTGCGCAAGCTCAGAAACCACACAGATGCCATACGAAGAAAAAAATTATAAAGCATGATTAACGTAAGCATCGGAATTCATGAAATCTGTAAATGATTTTCAAACAAAGATGAAGAAAGGCCTGAAAAAGCCTCCGTTGCTGACAATGCAATACGCGGAACTTAACAACAGGTGAAGCCGTAGATAACTTGTTGTGCGGAGGCTGAAAACGACAAACCCCAAAGCCATCAATTATTATAACGGCGAGGGAAAATGGTCGAGTGGGCTAAAAAGTACGACGGAAACTTTCCGAAGGCCGGGCAGAAACTTCGATAAGAACCTCACGACGTTGAAGAAGTCGGAAATTATGAGGGGAACTTGGAATTCGGAGCTTTGCCGAAAGGAAAAGCCCACGTCTTTCACAAGTGAGCACGAGAGAATTCTGGGGGAAAGGTTTCCGGGCTTACGGCTTATTAGGAAGGATAACAAGTAAAGAAACAAATATAGATACTTTTCCTCGTGGAAAAGTTACTCGAAGAAATAATGACATCACGGACTTCGGTGGGAAAGCTATTAACTTTGCGGACAGGAAAGTGGACGGTATAATGTGTATGCTCTTGTTCAAACATTCTCATTCGGTGTTCTTCTAATGTCTCCCGCATTAACGCATACTTTAAGCGACTTAAATCCCTCCATGTTATCATAATGCCTGCGGAAAGAGAGAAATTCTCGATTTTTTACGAACGGAGTAAATATTTGTTTATTTTGCTTTTTACCTTCCATCAACGATGATTGGCAAGGAAGCGGCATCATTGGAACGACTTCAATCCATTAGTAGTTAGTCATATATTTACGTTCTTTCCCTTGGTAAGCGGAAAACCGCCAAAGGAAAAAAACGAGGGATGTTGTGGAAAAATATTTTGCTTTCCTTTGGTAAATCGTGGCGCGCTGTACGGTAAAGAAAACGTGAGCGGATTCACCAAGGGATGACATGTGAAAGGAAAACATTGGCTGAACTGTTGTATCGCCAGATACAATGATTTGCAAACAATACCGCCACGTGTTTTCGTTTGAAAGTGAAAAAGTCGGTCTATGGGGAAAATATTGTATGAACTGTCATTTGGTTTGAACGTTGTCAAGCTCGAAATTTCAAGATAATTGAGCGGGAATCCTTCTCGTTCTCAGTCTTGTCGTGTACACACCAACGCGACCCGCGATCCTTGACCAGTACTAACCAGCCCTAACCAATGCTAACCAGCCGTAACCAGTGCTAACCAGCCCTAACCAGTGCTAACCAGCCCTAACCAATGCTAACCAGCCCTAACCAGTGCTAACCAGCCCTAACCAATGCTAACCAGCCCTAACCAATGCTAACCAGCCCTAACCAGTGCTAACCAGCCCTAACCAATGCTAACCAGCCCTAACCAATGCTAACCAGCCCTAACCAGTGCTAACCAGCCCTAACCAATGCTAACCAGCCCTAACCAATGCTAACCAGCCCTAACCAGTGCTAACCAGCCCTAACCAGTGCTAACCAGCCCTAACCAGTGCTAACCAGACCTAACCAGTGCTAACCAGCCCTAACCAGTGCTAACCAGCCCTAACCAGTGCTAACCAGCCCTAACCAATGCTAACGAGCCCTAACCAGTCTCCACAGTGGCGGCCGTGTTTTTCAAAGGAAAGAACGTGCGCGTACGGCCAGGTAATTGCCCTATGATCAACCAAATTTTTTGGGGATGCATTATCATTCCCTGTGCTCGAGGTTATCGAATCAGAAACCGTCCGGACGCCAAATTGCGTTGATAACTCGCCGAAAATGTCAACTATAGCGGAAATGTTCAACCAATTGACCTAATACTCTAAAAGGATTTGGAAATCACTTTCCCGCTCTGGGTTTCCTCTCGAATTTCCACCTTGACAAGTCTCCAAGACCCTTTTGAATATTCTACTCCTGTTGTCCTACTTTTCCCATTGTCTACCCGCCTACTTGAGAGAAAACAGAGAACTAAAAGTTCTCGGGTTGATTAAGGACAAAAAGGTCGCGCCGCGATGGAAAAGCTTGGCCAAGACAATTTACCCGGTTTCCTTTAGAGCTAGGAGAGAAAAATATCAATTCGACCGTGACAGGACTGTTTCTCGACATTCTAGACGCTTTGAAATTCGAGAGCGTTTTGCATTTGAATTTCCTGGGGATTGTAGAATTCGTCTGTTGATTCTGATACCGGAGCTTTCATTATTGACGCCGAAGGGAATTCCACTCTGACCAGGATCATGTTGTATTCTCTTCCCCTAAATTTCCCATCTCTACCCTCTATTGTATCCATCAGGCAAAAAGAGATAGAAAAAACCCACGCCATGTGACTAATTTTCGAACGACGACAACAGCTGAATATTTTTAGTTGTCGTGCGACCACTTGAAGCAACGTCCGAATGAATAACAAGCGTTTGTGAGTCTCTGCCCTTTGATCCCCATCGGGCTGCTCGTTACTCTCGAGATTGAACGTGCAGCTTTTTTTTGTTAGGGTGGCGAATTCACATATAGGACAATGGTGTTTAATTCGCCCACTGAAGATCACGTGTGGTGAATTTTCACTCGAGAACTCTCCGTCTTGGAGCCAGGATGAGCTTTAAAATAATGCTCTTAAGGTCCAAGCGTTGAAATCTTAAATCTTCGCAGCACTTTGCAAAGCCAAAGAATTCAAGTCAAACGAGCTTGTATTGTGACAAGAATAAAAAATCGCATCAAGGCGTAGCATTTTAGAAGAAATCGATTCTACAATGCTAAGCAATTAATACCAAATTGGTGTCAGCAGTTTATCGATGCAGTCAATAGTTTTGTGTTGGGTATTAATGTAAAATTTGCAGAGAAAACAGCCACAGAATTTTTTCAGCGCTAGAAAATTTTACACCATTTCCTAAGCGATATGAAGAATCAGCGAGCTTGCTATAAATTTGCCTCTTTGGTTTTTCGATATACTGAAATTTTCATTTCCATACAAATCAGACGACGGAATTATGTCTGACACGTGTGAACCGGCCTTGGAAGAGAGGAGTATTTTTCGTTTGCAAAAGCGACCTTCGGATGTTCAAGTTATCATCAGTAAAACCCTAAAGCGAAACGAGGATTTACCTCGGATGTCAGAAGGAACGTACGATAAAAGAGACGATTTTTGTGATATTCACGTATTCATAGATAGCCGCGTTTCACCAGTTTCCAAGCCTGGAAATTTATCATCTCAAAATGCCAAAATTTAGTCAGGCTGTTAAAATATAGAAAAAAGTTGGGAGTTCAAGACTAGTAGAAGATTAACATTCGTTGAAAAATTCGACCGTTTGTTCATCGATAGAAACTCAAGAAACCCGAAAAATGCAAAGAGAGGGAATTTCACGAAGAATTCACCTTCCTCGTTATATCAATCGGGGGGACAAACTTTATTTTATCAGAAGGCTCTTGAACCGAGGCATCCGGCTTTGAGGCATTTCAGCGGTTCATCTACCGACGACTGTCTGGGTCACGAGCCAGACGCCGTTCCTTCTATTACCTGGGGAGTGGCTGTCATTTCTCGTGTAAAAGGAAATAATGCTACCGAGTTGGAAAGAGTCGTGAAAGGAAGAAGGTTGAACAAGTTATGTGAAGACGCTTTTCGAAACGCTCCCATTTATCAAGTAGGGGCGAAAAAGCCGGGATAGCAAGTCCGCGGGGTGGAGTACTTGTGAAGAATATTGCCAACTTTCCTTCTCGGTTTTACTTTTCCTTCTTTCCCCGCTTTATACGACGAGCGAGCGGAGAAGAAAATTGGACTGAATAAAATTGAGTGAAAAAAAGAACCAGTGAAAGGAAAATGAAAGATCGAAGGAAATAGATGATAGAAAGAATTAAAAAGAATAAAAATAGGTCGGTGGAAGAAAGAACACGTGACACTAAGGGAGAGGAAAGAATGAGGAAGAAGAGAATCAGAGGAGGCAAAGAAAGAAGAAATAATGAGGTCGAAAGAAATGAAACGAAAATCACAGTATTGATTGTAAAAAGATGAAGAAAGAAAGATGGAGATGGATGACAAAGACGAAAGATATAAGGGAAGTGAAAAGAAAACAGTAATATAAAAGAAAAAAAAAAGAAGGAAGGAAGAAGAAAAAAAAGAAAAATGAAGAATAGGATAAAGAAGAAAGATAGAAAAAATAAAGAAGAAAGATAGAAAAAATAAAGAAGAAAGAAGGAGAGAAGAGGGAAGAATAGAAGAAAGATAAACGAAGAAAAAATGGAAAAATGAAGGAATAGGATGAAGAAGAAGGATAGAAAAAATAAAGAAGAAAGAAGAGAGAAGAGGGAAGAATAGAAGAAAGAAGAAAGCAGAAAGAAGAAAGAAGAAAGAGGAGAGAAGAGGGAAGAAAAGGAAGAAAGAAGGAAAGAAGAAAGAAGAAAGAAGAGAAGAAAGAAGAAAGAAGAAAGAAGAAAAGAAGAAAGAAGAAAGAAGAAAGAAGAAAGAAGAAGAAGAAAGAAGAAATGAAGAAGGAGAAAGGAAGAAAGAAGAAAGAAATCTTCGGGCTGATAATTTAAATAATATAGAATGTTCCTATAAATAAAATAAACGCGTATAATAGTGACGCGATTGGAAATCAAAACAGTGCGTGACAACTTGAGGACCGCAATTCGCCCAATGTCAACAAAGGGAAAAATATCGGGGGAAGGAATATTTGTTAGCAGGTGGCCAAAAATGGATTTCGCATGTGACAAATTAACAGATGCGACCGCGATGTGTGTCCGAATGATTATATCCCATTGTCCGCTCAATGAGAGATGAGTCGTTGCCACAATAGGCTAATAATTTCGATATGATCTCGGCAACGGAGGGTTATCAAGCTGTGGAAAAAGGGACGTGAAAAAACGGCAGAACAAACGGACCGCAAAGGGCGTACGTAGTAACCCTCGCGCACTTGACGCATCTGTTAAGGGGGGGAAGTGTATTAAAATTGTATCGGAGATCAGCTACAAGGTTGAAGGGAGGGCGCACTTGTCGCACCAATAGGGAAGATGATACGGGGGAGGAATGCGTAGCCGAGGGTGGCGGCGTCAAAGGCTATTATTATTGGAGACCGATGCGACCGTGTGCGGTCGCAACCCTCGATACGCGTATGAAAATATCGAACAGAAGCGGCGACCGAGGGTCGCACGCTAGCACAAGGGTTTGATAATTCGGAGTTTTCATGGAGCGGAAAAGGGTGAACGGCGATGAATGGCCAGACCACAATACGTTCGTACGACTGCGTTCGACCATGTGTTAACGAGTGAGTGCGATACTCGTTTAATGAGTTAGAGTTAACATCGTATTCGCGGTCAACGTGATGCGGGTGTAGGAAGGCGATAATTTTCGAAGCTGGGTTCGGGGCTGCGTTCGTGCTGAATGTACAGGGCGGTGATCCTCAAGAGGAGACCAACATGAACCGCATAGGATTAAGCATATGCGGGCCAAATGCTGTAAATATATCGTGTATTGAACCAAAATCGGAGGAAAAGTTTTACTCCGAGAGTTCTACTGTACTATTAAGGTATTTCCTTTATTTTGGCTATGGAAAATGATTTAAATCACTAACTATAGCTAACCACAAAACAGACCAAACCATCTCTACACGAATACTTCTGCTCTTGTACCTAATATTAAATAAAATTTGCAACATAATGTTTATTGTATCGCTTTTCACAGCTACATTTCGGAAATAAACGGTATAATATGTTGGAATAAAATTTTCTTATATTCTTGGGCAAAACGGCAAACGATTTCTCTACATAACGAAAACGCTGCAAATTATTGTGCAGTGGTTTATTATTCTTGCTTCAATAATGATTTAAGAAGACTATCGATTTGTGATCGTAATTATTCCGAACATTTGTTAATGTTCCCACTGAAATACAGATCTTAATTTTGATCATTTTAATTTTTCTAAGGTTATTTTTAATTTATCATTTTATATTTATTTTTAATTATTTTCTCATTCGATTCAGCGTCCAAAAATCTACAGAAATTGATACCGAGTACACCTTTTTCTGAAAAACGTTGAAAAATACGAATTTCCTCCACCTTAAAACCCCGATAAAAATACCCTTAAAATTGATGCAGCGACTTGGCTAAAGAATTGAGCCATTTTCAGGCCAAGATTGATTTTTGGTTCAAAGTGTCGACGGACAGAATTTTTTTTGTTGGATATTCGGATTTTAAACGTAATATTTTCAGGGGTTATTTTTTCTTGGGCGATTACAATGGTTTTTTATTGAAAATAAACCAAAAGGGTGTCTAGCTTTAGCATTGATGGGAACAATCGTGAGCACACAAGAGAACAAGATGAGCTTCCAGATCTCACTACTGCGATTCCCTTTGCGCATTGAAAAACGTTTCAATCGCGAGGGTAAAAAAATCCCGACTCGATCGCATCTTCTGATACCATTCGCGGGTTAACTCTATTTTCTTTGAGGCCATCCGCAGATTAATCAACCCAGATAAGAGGACGGTAGAATTCTTTATGGAACAGATGCAACCTGAGGTCGACCGCTTGAATGAATCGTTTGATGTGCTGATTCAATGGGCTATTTGCAAACTGTTCTAATCTCTCGAGAGATCTGGAAGTGTAAATAGTTTCTTGTCCAAGCGGTTTGAAAGCGACAGCAGACCGCATCTATGTCGGATTCATTTCATTACATTCAACTGTTGTAAAAAAAAAAAATAATAATAATAACCGAGAGCCGAACTCAACATAAAAATATTCAAAACGCGTTATGAAATTTGGATAAGCTGAAAAATTCGTTTGAAAATAGAGCTAAATTGCGCGCAAATCGATCGAATTCGAACCGGTCACATTCCAGGAGCTTTCCTTTCTAAGGTATTAAGCCGATTCGGCTTTGGAATACATTGAATGAAATCGTTATTAGGTCTGCGGGCATTACGCGGAATTGATTGATCGGTCTCGCACTAGAAAACTCGTACATTACGTTTGAGAGGTCGTAAATTTCCCATTGAGGTCGGCGTAAGAGGGTGAAGATAGAATGGACCTGGATGACGTTGAATCATTGCGATCCCTGAAACTCCTAAGACCTCGTTGCCTTTAACGCGGTCGCCGGCGGATGAAAATCCGTTTTAATGTTTTCTTCATCAAGCCACTTCCTCAATCTCCTGTATCAACTTCCTTTTCTCTGTCTCCGAATCCTTCACTAGAGCGATTTCCTTATTCGACGAGAGAGCGACTCCAAAAAAAGGGTTTTTTTTTCCGTGGGAAATGGTTTTTCTAGCGAGTCGATAAATCTCTCCCCGTTTTTCCCAATTCCCAGTCCGGCGAATCCTCAATCGGACGCTTGACGTTGGGAAACAACGAGTGAAATTGTTCGGACGAGAATAAACGCGGCAGGATCGACCATCTTCTTTTCGCCCTCGTTCGCGAAATGTTAGGTTATAAAAGTGATGCAAGTTGTATGAGCTATCTTTGTTCCTAGTATCCTCATCGAGGATGCGATAGCTAAACTCCCGCTTCGGCAACAAATAGCCGAGAAGAACCACTTTGAAACTAAACTGGTGAACTCTTTCCCGTACTAATTAAATTTTCATCTCTCAAATTCCACTCTAATAAAATTAGCGAGCGAGTTATGGTCCAAACGTCTTCTAAACTAAGGTCAAAGAAAGAATGCTGCGGGATGTGTGATAAAAGATGAGCAATGAACGACGCTCTAGAACGATATACAATTAATGTTGCCCTGCGAATGATATACGATGACGGATGCACGATATACGATGAATGATTAACGATATACGATGAATAATTAACCGCATACAATGAATGACGTGCGATGTTCAATGAATGATGAACAATATACGATGGAAGATGAACAATGAATGATATACGATAGATGATGAACAATGAATGATATACGATGGATGATGAACAATGAATGATATACGATGGATGATGAACAATATACTATACACAATGAATGACATAGGATCAATGAAGAACAATGATCGATATACCATGAATGATGAACGATATAAAATGAATAATGAACAATAAACTATATGCAATGGATGATGAAAAATATAGAATGAATAATGAATTATTCATGAATGGTATACGATGAATGAAGGATGAACGATATACAATGAATGATTAACAATAAACTACATACAATGAATGATTAACAGTAAACTATATACAATGTATGATCAACAATAAACGATATACAATGAATGATTAACAGTAAACTATATACAATGTATGATTAACAATAAACTATATACAATGAATGATGAAAATGAACAATATCCAGTGACAGCGATGAGTGTTGGACTTTGAATGATTTACGATGCAGGGTCAACGATGTACGATGAACAATATACGATTAACGATTGGTGATTGACAATGAATGTCTTCTTGAAAAGATATACGATGAACGGCGAATGATTTACGAGGGATGAACGTTGTATGATACGTTGCATGATGCATTTCAAGCTTTGGCAAGTTTTCCAAGCTATTTTAAGCCTCTGAAAAATCCGTAAACTTCTCGTGCAGTACAAATATCGTTATTAAATATAAATAATAATAATAATAATAATAATATAATATTAAATATAATAATATTCAAACGATATTATTGTTGATATTATTATTATTGCTGTTTTTAAAGGTGATTAATTTTTTAACTCTTTTTATCAATCGTTAAAGGTGGTTATCATCTTACACAATCGTGTTGCTTGCTCGATCGGGATTTTTTCTACCCCCGAGGCGCTGTATCTTCAATTACTACTTGGAAATTATTTTCCCCGCTCTGGGTTGCGTCGAGTTATAATTCACTTCATCCCAACGCGAAAGTTTTAGTCCGCAAACCTCTTAGGAGCCAAGTTCTCGTCTATTGGAAGTTTTTCTCATTTTCGCACACAAACACCGCAACACGTAGTCGCAGTTAATTTACTCGTTTCTCTTTCGTGCTAACCGGAACGGCGATTGTTTAATATTGTTTTTGCTAGGTTTGATTAACTTTTTCGAGGAAGGAGTGGAAAAAAGAAAACAATATAAAAGTGAAATGACGTAGAACTAAGTAAAATGGATATAATTAGAACTGACGCGATTTGTTCAATTTATAAAGCTCTTTTTGGGGAAGCTCTATAATAATAGAGGTTTTCCTACGATGGAACGACTTCCAGCAAAACTAATTTTATAAAATGATCATAATTTCTAGTGAGTGAACTTTAAGTGATTTCTAAAGATTTGCAAAAGAAATTTCATTTCACACATCAACATTTTTTTTTGCGATTATGAAAGAAATTATTTTTTTATTTCCTTTCACTCGTTCGTAATTCTCTTGGAGTATAATCTTCATCGTTGACTTTCGTTCAACGATTGCAATCTGTGTGACGTTTGATCGATCAATTGATCACGTCTTGTGAAAAAAATACATCCATCTTACGACTACTTTCACGCCTTTAATTGAACCCTACCCTATCTTTATCGAGATAGGTTTACTTGACCCGGTACAACCGACAAAAGAAAATCGGCGCGAGTTTTGGCTCAGAAGGTCAGGAGAAAAAATGTCACCTCAAGATCCTAGTGCAAACAGTGGAAAACATTATGATACGACTGTTTCTAAAATTTCACAACCTTTTGTTTCAAAAATTTTATGAAAAAAAAAAACAAGTCTACGTTAATGTAGGGGAATTTTGCTCTTGGCATTTGCGACGATTCAGAAGCTTATAAAGGTTATTATCGAACTTTAGGCCTCGATTGGATTCAGATTCGACTCGTTGGATCGTTTGGCCGCTACGCAAACTCACACGCATGTCAGGACGTCCCTTTCCTCAATCAATCAAACCAATGGTCGTCGTGGGTTGAAACCCCCGGGATAAGCCGAGGATTGTCGTGTGCATTATGAAAGCCATGCAATCACTAGGTGAGAGCTCGTGATCGTTCGAAAGACAATGAAGGGCGTTCGAAAAACGAGAGAGAGGTCTCGTTAAACGAGCAAACAACTCGTGCCGTTTATTTGACCATTTAGCTCAAAATTGATTCGCCCGCCGTCCGGTTCCTACCCGGAAACGCTAAATTGAAGAGGTAAACGTGCAAATTGCGACGCGTTTTCATTCAGTGTCAGAAGGTTTGCCGCTCTGATCTGAACCTTTTTGGAAGTTAACGATCATCCGAACGGGAGAAACCAGAATTCGCCCACGGCTTAACCGGACAAATTAGAGAAGGCGATCGCTCCAAAATCGCTATTTGGTCATTAGGGTCAATTCAAGATTCCAGGTGATTTCGCTCTGAAAGAAATTCGATCTCTAATTTAACAATAAATATTCATAAGAGAAGAAAACCAAAGTATGACAATTTGCTGCGGATGAATATTAAAAAATTAATATATTGATACTTAAATAAATTAAAGATAATAACCAATTAATATAAGGGACATTTATTTTTTCATTTTTTAAAAATAAACTAATCTAGCGGTAAAATAATTATATAATATATTCATTTCACCTTTTGTTTCTCTAATAACAAATTAATAAAATTAACGTTTATTAGTTTCATTTTTTTAAAATAATCTAGCAAATAATACTATGTATTGATTTCACTTTTTGTTTCTCCACTAGAAAGGTAAAACTATTAGGTAGGAAAAATCGAAAAATGATTTAAAAAAATGAAAATTTCAATTCAAACAATAACCAATTTAAAGAAGCAGAGACGAAACCAGGCCCAAATTCAATCTATTATAAAACAATATTGCTCGGAGCGTATTTGCACTAATATATAAATAACGCCCATCGGATTACTCATTAATAGCAATTAAACTCGACGAGTCGAAACGATGAAAAAATTGGAAACAACTAATGCCCTCTCATTTTCATGATAAATCCCCGTACATCATTAAATAGGGGTTCCTGTTATTACATCGGAAACACATCGTGAAGGCTGATAAAATTGATAAATCTTTCAACATTTCGGTTCATTTGGCTCGCGTATCGAGAGCGATATGAATGTTCCCTGTGTGCTGGGAAGCTTAGCTCCGGCAATATCGAACGGATCCCATGAGAGGGTTAAAGTATCGAAAGCGGCTTAACTCACTTCGGTATTAAAGTGACATGGGAATATTTTTGGCAATCCCGACCTTCTATAAAGGTACCGTCGGCTTATCAATTTTGGCCGAAAAGCTGAGGCATTCGGAGCGACAACTGTGAGCCATCTTTTCTCTCGATTGCCACGGCAATATTGAAACGATTTTTTTTTTTGAAAGTTATAACCGGAAAAACCTTCTGCTTGAGACCTCGGAATCGTAAATTGTTCTGAAGGCATGAGAACGTGATAGGACTATTATTGCTTTTTTACAAGGTCGTAGATCTTAGTTTTTGTGATGTAGCAAAGCCCTTTTTCAAAGTTGTAATCCTCCGAATTGTAGTGAAGTTCCTGTGCTTAGTAGCATTACGCACTATTAAAAAAGGATACCGATAATTTATCGCAAGCCCGTTTATTTATTTATTTTGTGCGAGCAATTAACTGCGCAATTTACAATATTAACATAAATCTGGGCGGTAATCGTACTTAAAAACAAAATAAAAAATATTAAATTAAACAAAATAATGATATGCTTGCTTGCAAAAAAAAAAAAAAAATAAATAAATAAAATACAATAAAAAAGTGAAAAAATTAGTCGGTTGATACCTATATTAAAGTTTCAGTCTTGTTAATTTAATTTCTATCCTATATCTGGGTTTCAACCCGTATGGAATTCATCTCCGATCTAATTTAGTTTAAAATAACGTGACTACCTCGCCTTAAAGAGGCGGGTGGGCTGTGTAAATTACGCATTTTTTGTCCAACGCCAGCATCTTTGGATTCCGCCGAAAAAAAGATAAGGGGAAAAACCCGGTTTTTTGCCGCGATCCGAGGCCCGGGGCTTGAAGACACCAGACGCGGCACATGGCGAAGATGAAGTGGAAGAAAGAAACGAGAAGGATGCGGAGCGGTTTTACGCAGTGGCGAACAAGCACGAAGGACTCCGTTCCAATACAAACAGAATAATATTCGAGAGAAACCGCTCTGTCGGGACAATTGCCCAGATGGCGCTCTCGCAATATGCAATTTACCGAGTATAATATTTACCGGACAAAACACACCATCGTCGTGTATGATGAGTCCAGTGCTCGTCGTGTATGATGAGTCCAGTGCGAGCATCGCTATGTTGAACACCCAGCTGTTCTATTTTATTCTATTCAGCGACTCAAGACATTCAATCTGCTTAAGTGGGGATGATTAGAAAATAATCGTCTTCTATAGACAAATGTGTTACAAGATGATGATCTGGTTTTCAACAATGCTCGCAGACGCTTATAGTTGACACGCACTATTAATCATTCTCGAGCACGATGATAGCTCTTAAAACCACACACAAACGCTGATAAGATGATTAAAACACAGAGAAACACTGATAAGACATTGTTCTACTCGTTGTACATTGTTGAGCGCTGAAGCCAAAATACTGTTACATGAAACACTCATAAAGTGCACACATAAAGATGGTAAAATCAGATGTAAGGACCGAATCGACAATATACTATCACAACTGACAACCAAAAACACTATAGCAACTTGGAAATAGAACTGATAACACTAAACATCACAACTGTTACAATAGCATACAAATAAGCACCAATGTTAAATCTTGATACGACAAACGTGAACTCTGATAAGATAAGAAACGGACAAAGCACAAAATATAACTTCCGATAAAACAATACTAACATTGATATGTTGAAAGACTCACACTGACAAGCTGAGACAGTAACAGCGATAAGATACAACACTGGTATTGATAAGATCATTGATTAGGACAGATAAGATAAGGTGCTGATATGATGAGGCTTGGTATGATAAGAATCATGACGCAATTCTGATAAGGAAAAAATATGATTAATAAGAAGAGAAGATACGATATCATATTATGATAATATCATATGAAGATTCAATAAGAAAAGGAAATGTGATGAGATACTGATGAGAAATATATTTATAACCACTGATTAAATAAGACAATGATATGACACACAACACCTTGATATGACAATGAGATAATCACTAATATGATAAGATACTGATAAGAAATACACAAACACTTATCAGAAAAATACAGTCTATGATATAGTATTTTATAAGCAACAATACTGATAATATTTATGACGTTTATTAGTACCGAAAAGGCAACAGCCAACCTTCAGATGACTATCTGTATATAGCATTCGCAGGGCTGCACACGGGACCGAATGTTAGCGGTTTGTATTTTTTCGGTTAATTATTCTTGCGTTGTAGGCGTAACATTTCATTTTTCAGTTTATATAATTAATTACCATTGGATCTGTATTATTTGTCTCATGATGCAGACACCTTCCTACATGGAAATTTTGTATTATGTTGCCCCTGTATTCAGACACGACAGAAAACCCATAAAATTAAGATACAGATCTTGACAGGAAGAACGATGTATCATAACACGTTATTTAGGCAATTTGTGTTATAATTGTCTTAAGCAAAAACTCAATGCTTAGATAGGTACAAAAAAAACCGTTTTGGTGAATCGACGCAAATTTTTGAACGGTTATTGAATGAGATACGTAACCGCTCGATATGAAATCCGACCTGTTAGCGCCATTGCGTTAGAAATTTCGAACGATTCTACCTGCGTTCTACCGTCACCAGGTAAATCCGTAGGTGGGCACGGTTTGTATAAAGCGGCGTAGAGTAAGGTAGCTAAGGAGAAGACATGAATGAAAGCAGACCAGAAGGAATGTTCCTTGGAGCAGATGCAAGCGAACACCTGCCTTACGGCAGCTGCGTGGACCGCCAAGACTTTCCATCCTCGGCCCTTGATCTGTCGAAAGCAATCTCAACTCTCGTCCACGAAGGATTTAATAATATCCGAAGCATCAAAACCCTAGAGGAAAATCTGTTATACCAAGGAAAAGAAATGAGTGTGAAAAATTGTCGCTAGAGGTTTTCGCCGCGTGATAAATTTTGTTGTGGTGAGAAAAAAACAATTCTGTACTGATATTCGGGCAATTACATCGCATAGTAGAATAAACTTTAGATTTAATTTTGTTTCAAATTCACAATAAATGTTGGTCAACCCGAGTGCGACTTATAGCCCAGAATAAAAAACGCTGAGATGGCCAAGGGAAGAAAATAAATCATTAAAGATAACGCCCAAATCTCTTTTTACTCGAACTTCGCCTATGATCCTAATTTTGTATAAATGATTAACACTAAATTAAAAAAGGGTTAGATTTATGAGTATTTTCAAGTACATAATTCCGAGCCTACATCGCTCGGTCAGCAGTTCCTCGAGAAGACCGTGTTTCTGACCTCAGCTCTCCTCATTCGCCCGTCATCGACGTGAGTACGATTTTTTCGAAGGCTGCCTAAGGCGTTATGGGAATGGATTGATTCATTTTTCAAGCGACGCTCGTCGTTTTCACAGCGATGACAGAAATGCTGAGTCAAATCTCGTACGAGGATATTCTTGTATAGGTGGAATTTACTGGGAATATAAAATTTTTATTAATTTGCTCCGTGGGTTTTTCTGTCATCAATTTTCACGATCAAATACCTATAGCATCAAATATATTAATTAATGTATTTACACGATGGATGTACTGTGTGCTATTTCTAATTCACCAGTTTTCCCATACAAAAACATAAAATATTTTCGAAATAATAGACAAATTAATAGACATACATTATTATATACTTTTTCCGAATAAGATACTTTTAGTAAATAAATTCAGACAACGGCATAATATGTAGTCTCCTAAGAATTGTTGATAAAAAAACGAATCGTTCATTTTGAACATACTTCCCTGTAAGGTATGAAATACGCTCTAAAAATGACGATCTCATCATAAAGTACGTGCCTTATCGAATTGATGAATTTTTCCATTAAATCAGCTTTTCCGCCTGTAGTATACGGAAACACCTACGTGATACTTCGTGTTGCCAGTATAGTATATACTTCATCTGATGTGTTTACTGTGCAAAGCACTTCCCTCCGGGAGCATCTTGATGTACAAAAGATATTCAGTCACGATGGAATTCCCTCGGCGTCAAAATGTGCGAGGGCAGGTGTTGAAATTGATTGATGGCCTTGCGGGTAGTTGATTGGAAATTGATTAGAAAATTGATTGATGGAAGAAGATGCGCTTAGGGTTGAGCTCTTACGTCAGTTCGAGCAACCCTTGAGGATTGGCTTCGTTCAGGTTGATACGACAACCTTCGCGGAATACTTGAGTGCATTTTCGAAAGAGTAGGAGAACAAGAGGAGATATATTGTAACCCCGAGTGCAACAAATGGGAAAATATTGTTCTGATAATAATTATGAAAAATTTTCCGGACCTGCTGACTAATTAAATTTTTTTTAATCTACGGATTATTAAATATTTAATATTTCTTATAATAAAATTGGTTTTTGATCAGATAAGTTCACCAAAATTATATGCAGAGGCGGGCACATTTTCCCAAAAGTAATTTACCCGAGAGAACTTCAGTTACATTTTCGAAAACGCGAATTGTTTTCGAGTTGGTAGGCTTATCCTGTTCCCCTGGTTTTCGGTCCTCGGAACAAAATCGTGTATAGAGATACAGGAACATAATAGGCTCGGTTCTGATTGAATACGCCGCATACGCCCGTATTGATAACTTCGGCCAAAGGCAACGTCGAATATTCGCACGAATTGGTAAAGCCGAGGGAAAATTTCGGGGGGGTGTTATCGCCGAAAATTACGCTGTTGACAAGCTTTTCCCTCAATTCCGAGCCATTTTCGAGCACGGGTAATGGACCGAACCGAAGGTTACCGCGGTGGACCGGGTAGGGGACCGAGGGTTGAACGGAGTTGGCTGGTGCGGAGAGGCCATAGAAATACGAGCGAGATTCAGGTAACCACCTACGCGTTTGATTAGAGGCGAGGATATAAACGACCGTTAATTCGTTTTCAGTTCAAAAGCCGTTCTGTAACGATCGAAACGGCGATTGGAATTTGGAAAATGCGATTTCCTCGACATCACTTGACGAATTCGACAATTGTATAAGGTTTCAGAGGAAGATTGTGGGCGGATTTTATTCTTTAAAAGTCTAAACTGGCAATGTTGTTCGGGGGATTCGAAATCGGATAATTTGCTGACCGCAGTCCTCAATAATGAGATCACTAGTGTTGATGATGTCTCAACATTTCCTATAAAGTTATACCTACTTCATTATAGTTACTGAAAAATATTATTGTTAATAAGTAATAATATTATCAGACAGTTCATAACTCTCGAGTCTTGATTTCTCAGTTATGTATTAATCTATCAATATTTAGTCTAATATCATTTTTATTTATATACATTTTTTAAACACACGACTATTATTTCTTATTATTTGAACATAAATTTTTCAAACATATTTAATTAATTTCTCAATTATTTCAGCACTAAGAATTAGTTAAATTTTTTCAGTAATAAATTACAATTTTTGATTGTCATCAATATTAAATTACATACTATTTCATAAATAATAAATATCAATTACTTATATCTTGATTTCTCAATCACGTATTTACCTAATTAATATTATAATATATGATATGATGAATTAATATAATATGTATAATATTATATTTATTTATATTAATTTTTTGAACATATTATATTTATTTAATTTCTCGATTATTTGGATACCTAGAATTAGTTACATTTTTTCAATAATAAATTTCTAGATACTTTTTTGCCGTTTCTACGAGTTTTTCACCTGCATCTGGCCACTCAAAAAATATTACACGTCAACGGATTAAAATCAACCGGATCAAAAAAGAACAGACGCACATCTGGAACTTTCAGCCGCCTGTCACTTGATCGATATGGGAATGACTCGAAGAGATGTAGCACACGAAATAGGATGTACTCTTGGGGCATTTGTTTTAAAATCCCGAGCAAAACCGGTTGTTGTACATCGCTTATCATACAGATGTGTCCACCTTCCATGAAATTAACATGGAAAAACCGCAGTTTCAACATTATGCCCTCCTTAGCTTGAGTTATTACTCTAGAGACACGTTAAGTAAAAAAAGTTGAGCCATCAAATTCTTCATCTTGCTTCCGGATTTTTCGCGTACAATGCCGCGGCTACAAAGTTCAGCCAAGAATCTCTCGCGTTCATTATAGGCGTTTTATTTTTATAATTTTTTTTAACCGAAGAATAAAGATACTTCATCACCAAAATTCTCGACAGTAAAGAAAGTTTAAAAAAATATTACGTCTTCTCGCTCTCTCTTTTTATACCAAAAATAAAATAACTTTTCTCCGCCGCTGTTTTTATTTTCGAGAATTGAATACAGTAGAATGAATTCGATACCCGAATAAACGTGATTTTCATCTCGTTACTTCCCGTTTTCTGACGAAGAGTACAAATTACAAACCGCCCGTTGGAAAACGGGGCGTAATTCGTTTTCATTAATGAACTGCATGTCCTCATTAATTACTCGCGGCCTCTTTTTGTTAGCTCGATCGATCTCCGAGCTGAAATATGTTCGGTGAAATTTTCATAGCGACGAAGCAACGAAACCCTTCAAAGGGATTTTAATTTTTGCACGTTCCTCTTCTTTCATCTAGCTTTTTACGATAGCCCTTGTAATTCCATCCGCTCGTAATTTATTGTAAATAATAATTTCCCACCCT
The DNA here is from genome assembly GCA_037159825.1 of Tupiocoris notatus. Lineage (NCBI taxonomy): Eukaryota > Metazoa > Arthropoda > Insecta > Hemiptera > Miridae > Tupiocoris > Tupiocoris notatus. The sequence goes on from JASJUZ010000343.1 coordinate 42,512, forward strand.
ATTTATTTAGCTTGCGGGGAAATTGGATTTCGGCCGGAAAGTTGGTCAAAGAGCTTTCCAGCGTTAGAGAGCTTTTGTAACATTAATAAAGTGTATCATCTCCTTTCTCCCGTGCATCTGTGGACCACTCAGCTTTCAACATTAAACGTCGGGTTTAACTATGAAGCAAAAACTTGCAATTTATGGGAAACTTACCACTTCGCTGAGGTGGTTTGAACGCCGATGAATATTTAACGCTCGAAACCGGAAAATGTTCTCATCTCAATTCCAGAAGCTTTCCGAATAGAGCTTTGAATAATACAATGTATGTCAATAGCATTGAACGGAGGACGATTAGGAGTTGCAGTTAGCGAGTTATATAGTCAGTTTTATTCAGATATTTTGTTGGAAGATAAATAAATAAATAATTACAGGAATCAACTGATACTACGGTTGAAATATTTATTTATTTTACGTATGGGAAAATTCCCAATTTATAAATACAATAATAGATGGCGTAAGCAGCGCCCAAAATTGAAATAATAGTTTATACGCACGAGGTGAAAAAAGTAAAAATAATAGTTCATTCATGAAAAAATGCGGACCTGATAACTGATAGTGGTAATGGAAAAAATCGATGTCGGGGTGGGTTTGTAGGAAGTGGTTAACCTCACAAGGAAGACGGCAGAGTGGTCGGTGATATAGATAATTTGTGGGGGAAAATGTGGTTGTGAAAAAATTGAATTCACAGGAAAAGAATATGATAATGCCTCTAATAGTTCCATAGAATGAAGACAAATATGAAAGTTGCCATACAATTCTTCACTAATCTTGCGTCCGCATTCGGGTTGAATAATGAAAGAAATGCTAGAACTCCATCGACTACGCAAAGGCTGTGAAATTTTTTCCTCCCGATCTTTTCTAAGATAAAGGTCAATGGTTTACCCAAGCAATTCCGGTAGTTTGCCCGAGGGAAAATAAAGCGATTTTTAACGGAAGGGGAAATTTCATATCTCGGCGGACCACTGCTGGAATCCAGCGGATTAGAAGGGAAAAATGCTCCTAAAGAGGATGAAACGGCGGTGAAAAAGGAAAAATGAAATACTGGAAATAGGGAAACGCGAATGGGTAAGCGGTGTTAACATTGTTGGACTACGAAGAAAGGAGATAGAGGCTACAGGCGAATGAATCGCGACGGGTTCTGGCGAGTTTGGGACATTCAACTGGGGTAACACTCGGATACGTTGGATGAAAAATAAGAGAGGAAGCTCTTGCCAACAAAAACGGTGTAATGACGTCCCCGCGGCGCGATAAATTTTTCAAGGGCGGAAGTAAATCTTCTTGCTTCCTAAACCTGGAAAGGGATGCTCGAGGGCCCGTAAATTGTTTTCCAGGCCACTCAGCGAGTCACCGTGGACCGGGATTCTTTTCCAAAGGTGATACAGAATGGATACGGGTTCGTATCTGATAATTGGCTGTCGAACGTAACGAAAATGTGAGTTTTTTTTCGGGGAACGCCCTTTGTAAGAATGGTATTCAGAAAGGAAAGATTAGCCGGATTCACATGTAGACGGAAAGCGGAGCGAAATGAGCGGACTTGAACAAAACCACATGACATCTTCCGTAGTTCCTTATGCCAGTTAAAGATGCCACTTAAGAGCTACTATACCCATAATTTCTCAAAAATTTATTGTTGTACCTTCTCCTATCCACGGTTAACCATTTACTGTGTACACCACTAGACGGTTTTTTATTTCAAAGAAATGTAATTGGGCTTTGTGCCCGTGTAAATGAATAAATAAAATAAATAAATAAACCAACTGCTTTCCAATACAAATATTCCGTCTACATGTAAATCGTTCCCCTATGTTCTTCATCTCTGTGAAAAGGTATCTCTTTGAATGCTCCGTTGCCGAAGAATCGAATTCGACGACAAGTTTCTATCCGTTTCGGAGGAAATCAAATTATAAAACTTTGATGCCAACATGCCACCATAAAAAAATGATTCCTTTATCAAAGGAAGTTCGCGCGGAAAAGCGAATGCTAATAATGTAGCCGCAAGCTATGGCCGAGCGGGCTTGTAAGGGTTGGAAAAATGGAAAAGCTCCAAATCGCATTAGGAGTTCTGAAGACTCGCAACTTTTCGATTCTCGAGCAAATTGCGTTGAAATTCGTGGACGAAAATGTAAATTGGCGAAAGACGAAGGAAAAATGGACGAAATAGCGAGGAATTCTTCCTGCAGAGACAGCGGGCAGTATATTTTTTCGCTGGATAATTCGCTGTTGGAATTCAGGGAAAAAATCCTTTTTTTAAATTTCCGAACGATATCAAATAGAATTTTTTAGACACCACTGCAAACAATTTTTCTTAACAAACTACAACAAGGTGTAATTATTATTTAACGAGAAAAATATAAATGTAAATGGAAACAAAAAACAAAAAATGGGCAAAAACAACCGGGCAGAAACGAGATTTTTTTTCTTCAAATGAATATTTTACATTTAAAAAAAAATTGAAAATCTCATTCGTGTCATTTGTAAATTTAGAAAGTTAATATTTATTAGTTTTATAAACTGATGAAACATAAATCTACTTATCGTACGTAATAAAGGAAAGTAGTAATATTATTGTAAAAGTGTCACCTCTTCATCCTCTGGGTGATTAGATTCGAGGACTCTTCAAAAGAATAAAGACGCCTTTGGAATGCTTCGACAATGCATTAGGTCCTGCAAGTTGCACTAATTGGCTTCTCGCGAGAATCCGAACGCGATTCAACAGGTATTCATTTCGAGAGAATTATTTCAATCATTTAGATGGTATAATCTGCAAGGATTTTTCGAAAAATGTTCCCCCCCTCGTGTGGGAGTGATCCGTAAGAATCTCAACTGAGCTTGACATTTCCAAGTCTCTTTCTTCGATTCTCACGCCGACGGGGTCGCTTCGTTTCCTTAGGGAACAGGGATGACCTTTTGTTTTGAAAACATAATCTCCTCTGCTATTCGGGTTATCTCGTTTTGTCACCGGCCTCGGCGTTTCATTTTCTCGGCCCGAAAACATTTTTAATGTTTCCCCTCCCCTCGACTATCGAAACTATTTTCCCGTTTGTGCCCGTCTTTCCGAGAGCTTGTCCTTCTCGGGTCTCATAAAGCCTTTTCGAAACATTCCTGAAACATCCGAAGGCGATGCTCCGTGGGAATCCGAAGATCCCCTTTGTCGGTACTACCCTCATCACTGTGTCACGCGGGCTCATTTTCATCCCGAGTTTCATGCGTGATTTACATTTTATTAAATGTCGCTACCTAGTTTTGTTCGCACTGGACTCCCTTCCCACGGTATTTTTCCAGCTAAAATACCGCGACAGACCAACATTCGCCCTTGACTTTTAATCTAATTACACTCGGCTTTTATGGATTTTCCCCTCGTCGGTGACCGGACAACACATTCGAACCCTCCGAACGGGTCAACTTCTCCAAGGCACCAAAGCAGCTCACAGAATCCCAAAGTCTCCTATCAAAAATAAATTGCCGAGGGTTGTGAGGGGGAGACGAACCAGGCGACTCATTCTTCGATACTTTATTGGCTGGCCGGGCACTTTCGCCCATTCGGGCATCTTCAGGGCGACGTGGAGCCATAGGGTCCCCGGACATCAAGAAATGCGACGACAAGGAAAATAAAAATAAATTTTGAGATAGAAATGCATTCCATATTAATGATAATTTGGCTTGGTTTAGCCTAGACTCGTTTCAGACTCACTCGTCTAAAATAGGCTCTTTTTAGGCTCACTAGCCTAAAACTGACTTGTTTTAGACTCACTGGTCCAGTGTAGGCTCGTTTTAGACTCAATACGCTCATATAGACTCGTTATAGACTCACTACGCTCGTATAGACTCGTTATAGACTCACTAGTCTAGTCAAAACTAGTTTTTGACTCACAAGCCTAAAATATAGTAGTTTTAGGCTCCCCAGTATTGTATAGGCTCGTTATAGGCACTAGTCTTGTATAGGCTCGCCAGTCCAGTCTAGACTCGTTTCACATTCGCTATCGTCGAATAATATACCTACTAGTTTTAACTCACTAACCTGAAGTATACTCTTTTTAGACTAACTCTCCCGAGACTCGTTTTAGGTTCACCATCTTAGTATAGACTGGCCTAGGCTTGAAACGTTTGACTTAAGCATAATACCTATTTAGTTTTAGACCCAATGGCCTAGCGTAGTCTCATGTTTTAGACTCTCCAGTTTCAACGTATTTTTAGTGTACTCCGTATTAATTACTGTCGTCTGAACATAGTTTAGTCTATACTCACTACTCCAGTCAATACATAAGGTTATTAGCAACTCTAGAGAATTAAGAATACAGATTTCATTTACGTAAGTTTACGATGGGAATTCACTCAAGGTTAGAGGAGTCTAAGGTTAAAAGAAATAGAGCATTATCGTTAGTAATCTAAACTGCCTAGTCTAGTTTTGGCTCCATGCCTAGATTCACAAGTCTAGTAGCAACATTGATTAAAAACTCTCATTTGTAGTAAGAATTATGTTTTTGGACTCATTATTCGATAGAGGACTCGCTAGCACAGACTATCCCGTTTTGATATTCAGGCTCCGATCAAGCTAGGAAGACCATTACTAGTATCCTCGTACTTCCTATTGAAACTAACAATTCAATATTTGAATTTTTTAATTTAATTTTAATTAATAATTTTAATTTAATTTTAATTTTTAATATTTGAATTTTTTAATGAAAAAAAATTATCATCAAATTGATGGCAATATTGTTGCATTTCAACTCGTAGCTTAATTCTTCTAATATCGATAAAGAAACTCTTCGCTACCATGCGCAAACTTTTCGCTTCTGATCAATTTTCAGTGGGATAAAATAATTCCGGTCGGCGAACGGTTCAAGCGTTCCCAACGGTTTCGCAACTTTCCAGATACTTCGGGAAGAACTAACCAGATCAACGGGCTCGCATTGTTTCCTTCGGCTGACCAAATCGGAAAGAACGGCTGTTCAACTCCCATCGAGCATAACAGATAAGTGTAGTACGCTCCAAAGTTGGCCATCCCTGGCAACTTGTTTCGGAGAACATGAAAATCTTATTACGTCCCGAGTTTGGCTCCCTTGTTTCCGAGGTACGAAGGGGTAAGAACAGATTCGCGACAGAAGACGGGAAGGACATTAGCATAACGAGTAGAGCTCTGCAGTTGGTGTTTTCAACAAGAAGCTCCCCATACCTCGTACAATCGTTCAACAGAAGACATTAAATTCTGCTGAACTCGAACGGCTACGTTTAGCGGGACAGTTTCACCGAATATTTCGACCCTTCGAGACGGTTGCATACTCATGCTGTGATTGATGATGTCTACTGTATTAACTCGTATGAAACTTGAACGTCCAACTATTCATATAGTTCAACTTGGTTCGGGCAGTTTATTGCGTTTGGGCGTGTGTTTAGTAATTTGATGTGAATATTTTTCTTTATAATTTATTCCATTCTGTCTTCTCTGTCGTAGAGAGATACAAATATTCGTAAGGTGTTACAATAGTTGATGATCATATGGGAAATTTCCGGCGGAAACGCTCGACATTGTCTTCCTTTGTATTCACAAAATATAGTAATGTGATAGTATCGCGTTTACAATAGCTCCAGGGGTTTTACTTCGAGTCTATCGAGGGTGCGCACGGCCTTGTAAAGGTCGCAGAACGCACTTGTTCCAGCGTATTAAACAGCGAGTGCCCTCTTGGATCTACACAACGTCCAGCCATTTAGAAAGCCATGTGGCTTCTTTCACGATGCCCCATATGCGACCTTCAAAAATAGGGGACGGTGAACAACCTTGAGAATCTTTTTTAACAGGATCATGCATGCGTTTATGGGGCTTACAGGATCATGACAGACCTACCCTCGAGGGCGCGTTATTATCTCATAGACAGGACATTCGTTGCCCCCAATCGGGGTCGTTCGACGATAATGGGCAAACGGTTTAACCCTTACTGGTCGAATACCTTCCAATGGGAGTTATTTTCGAGTAAAATGAATCATATTTAATCTCGACTCATGAGATGTTCATCACGCTTTGACAACTTAATCATACTCAAAATTGCAGTCAAATAAAATTACTCACAATGCGGTCGGAAAATCCATCGAATTGCACTCACCTGAAACAGTTGAAATTTAAATTAAATTCAGAATAAAACTTATGTAACCGAGATAAATTACAGTAATCACTTTGTTCAGTATTCTGTACACGCCTCGAATCAATATTTGGTTTCATTCTGGAAAATTCGGGGAGTCGAAAATAAAAAAAACGATCATTATGGAAACGTCTCGTTGAAAGATTCGTTTTTTGCGACGGAATCCTCCTTGCCCTTTTTTGCAATTCCCCGAACTTCTACCAAGCTTTGTCGCTTGTCCAAACTGTCACAGCCTTCGAAGTCGAAATTAGTCGCAACTTCACGTTTTCACTCTTCGCTTTTCTCCGTTCCTGTTTAGCACTCGCATTCTTCTCGGCGAATTTTTTTCAAATGTAAACGTACACCAATTATGCAGAAAGTTTCAATAATTACCTATATAATAAATTCGTAAATATTTTAATCGAGGTTGAAAATTAAAATTTTCTTAAGAAACTCAAAATACAACGACGCGCTATAAATGCAGCTAATATTATAAGCATTAAAAAAAAATTAAAAATGGGAAAAATTCCCAACAGTCCTTTTTCACAATGAAATCAAACTTTTAGCGACCATCTATACATTTCATTACATTCGGCTCAATCGGCCGGAAATAATGAACAAGAAAAAGAGACGTACTACATCGCAAAAATCGCCCAACTTCGGGGTCGGAGCCGATGGAAAATCTCGGCAATCTACGCCGTCCGTATCGGCAACCAATAACGTAATGGTCGAGTTATTGTCCGGCAGGAAAGCGATAAATCGTTTAAACCGATTGGAAGGAGAAGCAACCGGAGAGGGAAAGTTCCCCACACATTTTCGTCTCTATCAGAAGCATTGATGAAAGAAACGGTCGGTTAAATAGATTATGGAAGGAAGGAATTGCATTTTAACTGATATAACTGTATCATAAAAAATTATTCTCGTTTATATTATAATCCTGTATAAGGTCTTTTATGATTAAAATAATTAATAAAGGTACTATTACCTTATCAGAGCTATATCTGAATTTCCATAGATAAGAGCATTTCATCAGCATTGTAGTTTCCTGCTATGAATTTTTTTCTAGAGGTTGAAACATTTAAAAAATAAATATAAAAAAGAGAATCGTACCCTACAAAATACCAAGGTTCCCATCATAAGAAAGAATTTTCTGATAACCGAGAATTCTATGGTAGGTTTGATTAAAATTGGAATTTCCAAGTCTTCCTTGACGGCATACAAGCAGAAATGCCGTACATTCCTTAGATAATCAACAGAACTGAGCGGCGTGAGAACACTCTGAAGGCTCTAGGTAATTAATCTTCGGCCAATTAAGTTCTTTGCTCGTTTGACAGATAACCGGATAAAGGGGAGGAATATTTCTTATGGCCCTACGATTATTCTAAGTTATCGGCTATTTTACGACGTCGATTCGCTAGTGAGGATTGGTTGAAAATATTTCACCTTTGAAACGGAATTTTCGACCACTCAGAACTACCGTAGGAGTCGTATAGATTTAAAAATGATTTATTTTGAACGACCAACCTACGGAAGAGATTTTACACTATTACATTTTACAAGAGAATTTTTCACGATCTATTGCTATTTACAATGAAACAAAATAACGGTAAAAAACGGGAGATTCCTAATAAAAAAGGAACTGCAAATTTAGAACATAAAAAGCGCATAAAACATAAATAATAAAAGAACATAAATTATTTCGTACTGGGTCCGACGACTCAACCAAGAATAAATTATTTCCATCCATCAAATTAATATTTGACCTTTAATTGTTAAGATATAAGATAGTTGTGTCCTCAGGATACCGTAATCAGTACGTATGTAATTACGGAAACAATTCGTCACACAAAAAGTATCGAGAGGTCACGCACATCATTTAAAAAACAGCATTCAAACTAATTTATTCGGATCGAGTTCTATTACATGAGCGTTTCCTCGTGAAGTATTTATATCTATATATAGTCGGGGGACTTTTGAAAGACGGCAGGTGTTCAGCGCTGCAGTCGTTCAACCCTTTCAACCTCCGGTGAAAAAAGGAAAACATTTGAACCGAATTTACGAAGGTAAATGCATAGCAGAGCTGAGGAGACGCTTACAAATCCGAATGACCGGTCTGGAGACGGCAGGTGCGACCTAGAATGTCCGCCACGTATGTATGAGCGGTCAGACTTGGTTAGAAAGAAACTCAAACTCGAGAGCCGGTCTGGGAATCGCGAATCAGGTATTTTATCGGCTCATCTCAACCCAGATAATTCTTCAGGATCTCTTCACATTATATAGACGTATCAATATGAAAAAAGAGCGAGACAGCGACTAAATTAGTTTCATGGATGTCTTTCGACAAATCAAATTTGAAAACTGACGGATATAATTTGCGTAATCAATTTTCTTCTTTTTCCAACATCCCAAAAACGGCGATGTAGCTTTTGACCGAAAATCGATAAATTGGCGGCTTCGTGTTTTACATCACATTCTGCTACCTTTTAGGTACGCTCTAAACGCTCCATTAACTCTCGGTAACTGCTCCCGATGAGTTCTAATTTTCTCCGTAGACGTTGACTTTCTGTCAATTTTCTCCCCAAATTGTTCCGTAATTGACTAAAAATACCGCCTGAAGCAGCTAAATGAAAAGGAAAGGAAAAAAACGCATTCAACATTCTTCAGGAAAGATACGTTGGAATTTTGGCGGACAGCGAATCCGCCAAAGGGTGCAAGCTGTTGGAAGAATAGCTTACGTTTGTCCGAGCAAGGATGAAAAAATACCTAAGCGGTTTTTTGAGGGTGCTGTAAAAATCTCCTCACGAGTTTGGTCACGAACCGAGTAATGGAAAGTAAACAAAAGGAGAGGGGAAAAATGTGTAGCAACTGAAAGGAAAGATTGCTTCCAAAGGAGCACATATTAATTAAAAGCGGAGCGGAGTAATCTCTTTTCTCAAACTTCCCTTGCAGTCGCGGGGAAATTCAACGAAAGAATATATAGCACCAGGCGGATTCGGGAATTAGGCTTTCCCCTGTATTTGAAAAGACAGAATGGAAGTACCTTCCATAGTAAACACGCTTACTCGAGAGAGCCGAAGCGCTTCTGAGCGCCGCAGAAGTAATCGAATTGCAGATAATCTTTTCAGAAGCTTTCCCCCATGTAGAGAAAACCTGTCCGAAATAATGGCTGCCGAAAAATCATTCGATTTACGAGAAACGGCGATTTAATAATAATTTTTCGAGCGCTAAAAGCTCGGCCACCGAATTAGAAAAATTTATTGTGTCGCTGCAAACTGTTCAAACAATTTAGGAATTTTTAAAATTCGAAAACTTACCGCTTCACCTGAGAATTTCCCCCCGGAAAAATATCCAAAATTTTTCATATTTCAAGTTTCGCTCATTTCCAATTTCAACCAGTCGTCGGGTTTGAATAAATTCAATCGGATGGGCGAAACGGAGGCCGCTGTATTATCACATCCCTGGGGGGAGACTAATGCGAACCTTTTGTGTTCAATGTCTTCACGACGATCTTGGAAGCTGGAATGAGGAAGAAACAGGGAAAGGGAGGGAGATCAGAGACTTTCAGTCCTTTATCTTGGCGGATGGATGAAATCCCTTCAACCCCTCGGCAGCTCGAGGTCCCACAAAGCCTCTCACGACCGCAAGAGGTCGATTCCCAAACGCGACTATTTTTCCCTGGGTCGCTAAGCTAAGCCTTTAGAAATTAGAGCAAGAAACCCCCCAGTTTCACCCCGCAGCTTCGACAAGGAAGCCGGAAAATTACATTTTCACCAGACAGATTCCAAATGTTCAACACTTCCCACGTTGACAGTAAATATTTTCTAGTTTATAGTAATAATTAATTTTAATCACGCGAGAGACGATATTTGTTGAGAAAAAGATTTTTAAATCAATGAAATTTGAAAAAATATATAAAATTAAATATTAGTTTTTCATAATTGAAACAAACACATAAGTACAAAAAATATGAAATAGTTCTTAAACAATTTTCATATTAACAATATAAATTAAATTTAATAAAATATAGAAATATAGAAAAATAAAAAAATAATTATAATTTAAATAAAAATATTTTTATCTATTAATTATTTTTTAAATATTTTTATTGCAAGGTTTATCACTTATAAGACAACGAAAGCCTCCAAACTCCGAATGAATCAATTAAAAATAAAACACTAATTTTCATCAAACGGATTTTAATTTCTCCGCTTCCGAAACGCTTTCAAATCAGCGATGATTTATAATAGAAACTCGTAGGGAACTGACAGTTTCGAAACGGCAAGTTTGAACGGGATGCGAAGGTTAATTTGCGATTCTGAAACGGAGACCAGGCGGTTCCGGCTCTGGAGATTCGTAAATAATAAGGCTCCAGCAATTACAACCAATAAATCTATAATGAATGGCACGAACCCCTGATTCAGACCATCCTTGGACAGCTACGGTTTCAAATTGCTCTGCATCTAAACGGTTTAGCATAAGAGACCCATTAGACGCTCAGTTAAACCGTCTGTCGTTATTAACTGTGTAAATTCTTCTCTGGATCGAGGTTAACGGATTTCTGTGAAGGAAAAAAGGGGTAAAAACGTTTTTCTAAACTCTTTTCTCCATGTTTTTTTTCCTACAAATATCCCCGCTAATCTTCTCAAATCAACTCTATTTGTGTCGATTTTTAAATAATAATTTCAAGCATTTTCCCCGTTTAATTAGCCTGTAGTACTCGATAAACGGAACGAAAGGCGTTCCACGATAAAACGCTTCCCACTTTCCGACTGAGTCGACCCGGATAGCTGGTTTCACGGAACAATTTCAACGCTTTCGACGGCATGTTACAATGGAAAATTCTCATCCCAAATATTACTGGAATCTTATCATCCTCCGGTGAAGGTGCGCTCGCTATAATAGCAGTGAGGGGTTAAACAAAATTATTTATGAAGGATTTTCAATTCAGTCGGGTCGTGGAAGCGTGGAGCCAACGATGACCCTACTAAGGCTCCTTTCTGCATTAATTTAATTTTACGGTGCTCGAGGCACCAAGAGCGGGTAAACCGCGATGCGAAGGGACCGACGATCTGCAGCGGAAGCGAAAACTCCGTTACGAAAAACGTTCCGTATTATCGCAAATCCATTTTTCACCCGTTTAACAATAAGTAAATGACCCAATTTGTGAGGAAAGGTATTTCCATAAATATTCGAAAACTCTTCTCAGTTTCTCTCGCACTTTCCGGCGTACACCTTTCATCCTCGAAAGCCAATTCTCTTCTCTCGTTTCTCAGATTCGTCTGCAACAAAGGGGATTTGGTTTTCCGATTGTCGATAGGTTCTTTTTAATTAAAAACGTTGTAGGCGTTCTTTGAACCGGGTTCAAAGCGATCGCTTCAAACGGACGTTTGTTAATCGTCTGGAACTCTTCGGTGAAAAACTCATCAGAGCAAACGTTGTACTTGCAACCTCAAAGCTGCGGGAAGAGATTTTTTTTTTTTGACGAGGATTTCGCAGGAACGAATTTATTTCCTAATAAAATGAAAAACGAGAGCAGAAGCTGTTTTAGAATGCGACTATCAAAATATCTAGTAATACTTGACATAATTTCTTTCTTTCTTTACTTCCTTCAATAAGGACTTGGCTATTTATTCTATTGAAAAACGGAAAACCAATTTTTTTTTATTGGAAGAAACGCTTTTCAGGATTTTGGTGTTTCCGGCGCTCTAACTAACGAACGAGCCTTTTTTGCATATACTAAACGCGTTGCTAAGTTGTAGCCGGTTAAATTTCGAACTTTTTCGTCCGTTGGATCGATAAGATTACTCCCACCTTCGCGGAGCTGTAGCGATCCAAAGTCGAAACTTGAAAAATCCGATAAAAAAAAAAAAAAAAAAACGGTCTTGACCCGACAGAACGAATTGAAAGATGAAATTAATTTTGTACCAAATTCGTCAATATGATTGAAAATGATATTGCAAAAATGTTGGTTTATTATCAATAATATCGCGCTAGAAAAACGGTTTGATTTGGGACTTTATCCTTCTTGGGGGAGATTTATGCAAAATTCTGACCTCCGTCTAATTACCAGTAAGAATGAGTGACGAAATATTCATGAAGACTCCTGTAAATTTTTGCAATGAATTTTCAAAGTTGAAAAACATATCAACCGTGTAGTACTGAAAATGGGGAAAACTGAGAGTTGCCGTCAAATTTCCGTACTTTTGACGTCGAATTCGGATTCAGCGTTAAATTTCCTATAAAGATAGCTATCAAAATCGCTTAAAAACCAAATTTTTATTTTCCACCCTTGCCGAAGCGATTCGGCCGGTTAAAAACTTGATATACGGAAAATAATTTCTGAGGCGCTGTTTACATTTTTTTCGCAAAATTTTTTGCTTTGTACGTGTGTAAGGCGTCTAAGAGAATACTCCAGAACAATAAAACCATTGATTCAAATTAATTTTGACCCCGAAAATCACAGTTCAAGTCCAATTTTCGAGCTTTCAAAAACTGATTTTTTTGGACCACTTGCAGATTTTTCCGAGAATTGAAAAAAATCACAAAATTACATCTTGGTAAGATACAACTTTCCTGAAAATTTCAGATTTTTATCTGCATTGAGAGAGGAGTAAAAATTCGTTAACTGATCGGTTCAACAAAATCGCAGGGGTACCCCTGCGATTTTTCGCGATAAAATTTTTGAAATCGATTTCGCTCAAATTCAGCATAGTGATGGTTGATGAGGTGTATATCAATAATATATGCTTCATTCTTCGTTTCTTTTGCACTAAATTGTTGAAAAGAAGGTTTAAAGTTGAAAAATGTGATGTTTTCGTGTATATTCCACCAATAATGTTGAATAACACAGAAACGGTTGCAAAATGGATAGGTACATTACATGGGGAAAATTTGGACAGTTAAATTACCTAACTTTTGGTATATTCAAACATCTGAATTGACGACTTTTTGTTGATGCTATTACTGGTGCAAGTTAAAAATCTTGGAAAACTTCAAAGTTGGAGTGCTTATCTCGGCTAAACCTTAGCGCAAGTTGAAACACGTATACTTTATGTAACAAGGACCATGGCAGGAGTGGCGAAGGGCCGGGGAGCGTGGGGGGCGGAGCCCCCCGACAAAACGCTGGGTGGCGGAGCCGCCTGGGGCGCTCAGCCCCTAGTTATTAATAAAGTTAAATTTTTCCTTGAAAAATTATCGTTCTTCACAAAATATATTTTTAATTTATTATCTGAAGATTTCACACGGTCTCGAAATCAATGAGATGATCTCTTATCCCAATAATTCATTCACGCGTATCGAATTGATGTAGGGAACATAATCTTCAGGGAACTCGTTAATAGTTCGCGCGCATTTGGAAGCAGATCGCACGAGCGGCTAACGGAAATATTTCGCCCGACGAGCCCTTTGAGCGTACGTGACTGAAATAGAACTTCTGTACAGCTTAGTTGAATTGGCAATCAGGCCTTGGAGAGAAAAAATTGTACTACGACCTCTCGTGATTGACATTGAAGGGAGGGAGAACAACAGTTTTTTTCGCGGCGTCTTCATATTCAGCAAGAGAGAGCTCACGTTTGATTTTCCATTGTTACTGCGGTGAAGTTCGAGTTGATTCGCTAATGTAAAAAATAGTTTGGTTTTACAATTGTACGAAAGTCTCACAATTTACGAGAAAATTATTACCCCCCAAATTCACGTCGAATTTATGTGAGCATTGTTCAAAATGAATACGTGAGGCTCCGTCGACGTTTGTTGTTTCTGCAATTTGACATTCGTCGATTTACGACGGATAACCGCTTATAAAGAACTGATTATGAGGTAGTGAAGGGTTCGAGCGGGAAGCGTAAAGATCCAGTGATTTACGATATTCGAGTGAGATCTTTTCATTCCCACAAAAGATGACTTCACAGTCTTGTTGGGAATACATTTTTTCCTCCGTCCTCTTCCATTTTTTTTCACTCCGGCGAAGTCTGAGTCCCACACTTCTTCGAAGAAATATCTTGAGAAACAGAGTCGGATGTACGACGTGACGGCCGTTCGGTTCGACTCTCGACTTCGGCCCGTTCCGATGGAAGGACTTCGTCGAGCCGGCGTTGGCGATCGTGACCCTCCTAATCCGTGGGAAAAACAGTGTAATTGTTTGCCCGGTTCTTAGGTAATTGTTCGAGGGGTGAGATGAGGAGAGAGTTTATAAGAAGAGGCGTCAACATTGCGGAGAGGATTCTATCTGACAGGGAAAATAATCTTTCGAATCGATCGAAGTATCTTATATTATAGAAATTGAGTGTGGATTTTCGAATAAAAAATAATAAAAAAGGGGGGAAAATCTGAAGATTTGACCATTTTTCTCGAACGGATATTCTACATATGTTTTCATGAAAAAGCGTTCTTCTTCCTTTATTTAAATAACGATCATTGTAACTATTTATTTCAGAAAAATTCTCCAAGTCTTGTAACGATAATTCAAGTTTGAGAGCTTCTGTCGTTTATAGTCGCATTTCGAGTGACAAGCTGCTGGTGAAAAAATTCATCCCTTCAAAAGAAATAAGACGGTATTCAACGGTGGGCTTTTTTATTGAGCTAAGCGTCCGATAATAGCAATGCTCGCTTTGAGAAGTGCAGTCGAAGCAGGGAACTTGGAATTAAACTCGTCCAACGATTTTCAAGAACCTTTGAATCCAAATTTCAGAGGAAAAATCTACTAACTCGATTCCCTGGCTAAAAAAGGAAAAATAATTTTAACACAGTTGCAGATTGATTCGGCTTATTAAAAAGAAAATTCAAGTTTTTCAATTTTTTTGTTTTTATTTTGAAATTGAATATTCAATATTTTTAATATCTAGCTTTTTCGGAGGTAGCAGAATCACAAAAAGCTTTTCGACCCACTGCACCTTGAAGGTACTTGTCTTGGAGCCTTTGTCATCCATAAAGCTCCCTATACTTGTCAACGAGCTTCATCTCATGTTGCACTTCCGCCCAGGTGGGCAAAGGAGTAAAGCACTTCCTCCTTGCGCGATATCCGGTTTCACTTGATCTTACTCCTCGAAATCTCGTTGAAAGGGTCCTCGCCGTATTTTACTTATGCAAATCCGGTTTGCGAATCGTAGTTCCAATACTTGGAATGTATTTGGCTCAAATGTCACCTCGACTAGAGTTTCTTCGAGCACTTTTGTCTCTTTTAGAATGTGATAACGAATGATTTCCAATAGTACTGAAAAACATGCTAAATCGGAAAACCAGGCTCAGCAAATACTGCGATGCTTTCATATCCGAAAACTGATAAAATAATCAAGAATTTCATCATCTATATAAAGCTGAAAATTTGTATGTTACAGTTATTTTTTTTCTTTTTTTTTTAAAGAAAATTTCAGCTAGACTTTGTCACAAACGAACTGTTAAAAGACTAGGGTTTATTTCCAAAATATTGTCATATTGGAAACATTCTCGAGAGTATTTCAACTGTAAAAATTTAACTTTTTCGACAGGAATGATGAGCAAACATCGATAATTGGGAAACCCGGATTTTTTTTTGTAAAATACATTGATTAAAACGGGAAAATTCGGTTCCTGCGAAGAACTTTGAATAAGAATCAATATTTCTAAACTCGCTTCAAAACATTCAATTTTTTTCCAATTCTGCTGGGTGAAATTACTTGAACTTCGAATTGTTTTGAAGTTGACGAGTACCTTCGCAGTGACAATGAAAAGACTCTCAACCGATTGGTTGTTGAATCCGTAGTGCGCCAAAAGCTTAGCGTTTTTTATCCTTAGGTCAAAAACAGATTCTTCGAGCCAATGGCGATTTCTTTTTCCTGACTTGAAAAACCAGCAACCCTTTTTTTTACGTACAGCAAGTATAATTTAGAAAAATAAAATTACCCATGGTATTTAAACAATCTATTCTGTTTTTTATAAGAATGATTTCCGGCCCTATTCCGCCCAATTTTTCGACGATCGTCTCAAAAATGAGGAAACTGGAAAGCTCAACGAGATAAAAATTTTTCGGTCGATTCTGCTTCTAAGTTTTTCGTCCTCTAGATTTAAAAAAATTCAAATTGTACCAATGAACAATTTAAATTCAATTCAGGGGGATGTTCAGGAGGTGGAGGCTATTATAAATAATTGCAACTTTGCAGTCTGTTTACTCATTAAATAAGCTGTTTATTCACGGCCTACCAAATGCTCTCAAGGTTATTCTTCTCGATCTCGAATAGTTCGAAATGCGCCAATAAGCTTATGATCATTTAACGAAAATTATAAGATGGAGGCGAGAATGCCCGCATGGCCTATCAAGTAGCTCCATACATTGGCTAATGGAGTCATCCTTGCGCGAGCTCCATCATCTCAATTAGCCTTTGTGTGGTAGCTGTAAACCTATCAATAGCCCCGCATGACTGCCACTGAATGTCAAGGTTCTAATTACCTCGCAACTTTAACACGTCGTCTTTCCAACATTGGAAAGCTCGCTCTGAATTTCTCCCCAACGGAGCCATATTTTAAATCTTCAGTGTCTCACGGTTTGTTGATAAATTGTCCTTGTCCCATATTGAACCTCGTTGAGGCTCAGACCCGGGCTGTCCATTACATCTTGTTAAGGATGCGATTGGGAGTAACGACCGAGCATGTAGTGGCCAGAGATTCCACGATTCGTCTAAACTGAGCCAGGAAACGGTTCATAGCACTGATTTACAAAATTACCCGAAATTCACCGCTGATTCGCAGCAATTTTAGAGGTCTGTCTTTTGCGTATTCCGTATGTTATTAAAAACGCAACTCCAGTACCTTTAATTTGACAAAAGCAAGGCACAGAAATGATATCAGACATGATAACGCTAGTCGGAGAGATCTGTTTTTTTTATACAATTATTATGCCATGATAGCTGATAAGTGCCCTAATATCAACCGCTAACCAAAAATTCTTGATGGCAAAGGCGGTATCAAATTTTGTTCCTCTTCTTTAAATTTTCTCTCAAATAAGATTTATAATGTGCTGTATTTTTAATTCCTATATTAAATTTACATTCCTTTCTTTCAAAGTGACGGTTTGAACCTGAGGTTCTATCCCTTGAGTATTCCAACTGAATTATTTGGATAGGCGGTCCATTTAATTCCACACTCGGCGGGTGCAGTGTAATCAAAATAATTCGAAACTCCACTCCCGTATTCTCTCGCATTTGAATTCCACAGTTGAAAACGAATACCTCAAATCGTTGCGGATATGGAAATAGGTAACCTTACACTTTGTTAATTCAGTCCCAGTGCGCTGATAGTTATTATAACTCGGATCCGAGAGGAACAAGGCTTAGAATTGACTTAATAAATCTTCCCGCCGACTAGTTTACATAAATATAGCCGCGAGCTATCTAATTTGCATTGATTCAACTTCGCATCCGAGATGTCTGCGGAATTGTATCAACAAAGGTTCGGTTTATGAACCGAGTTGACGTGTTGCTATTGCATTCGGATGGACTGTCACGAATAGGTGAACTAAAATACAATATCTGTAGTAGATTAGACTAGCGGTAGTAATAAAGGAAAGAAAGCTACACTAGGGGATTCAATTATGTGAACTGCAAGAATTCGTCGTTGAAAAATGAGACAAATTATAAGCCACCACAAATAAATGAAAATATAAATACAAATAAGTGACTAATCGATTTTCACTACTAAGATTTCCAAATCAACCATTTCCAATAACGCTCTCGAGGGCTCCGAAAAATTCAACCAGCTCAAACTTATGGTTAGTACTCATGTCGTACAAGTTGGCGCTCGAGTTCTTGGAAGGTGAGTTTCGTCGGAGCATCCGCTAAACCGCAATGTCTGAGCGGCATGCGACGTATCCACGGACGGATCTGCACCGCGATCAATCATTCACGAACGGATTACCGCCAACTCCCACGTCGCGTAATCAAATGTTCCACAGCCTCCGTCTGCGGTTACGCTACCACATTCTAATGAAGCTGAATATTCGATGAGATTCGCGAGCCGATCTCCGTCATGTTCGTATTTGAAAACCGTAGCGGCGAAAGAAAGGAGAATATGGCAAAGTATTCGAGCGCTTTCGTCCCAATGAGCCTCATCAGGAAACATTTTCCGGTGAAATGACCCTTCTGGGAATGAGGAGTTTCCCGTAACTCCTCTGTAACTGAGTCTTATAAGAAGATATTAAAAACGCTGCAAATGATTGTACGGTGGCTTTCTATTCATTTTCTTCAATCGCGATTTGAAAATATTATCCGCTTGTTTTAGTAACCGACCAAAACTCTTGTGGACGTTTGCACCTGACAAAAGATTGGTAACAATAAGAGTAAACTCCTCAGCAACAATCGTAATTTCAAATATTTATATTTTTCTCGGTTACTTATTTTTAGCCAAATTAATGGCTCTAATATACAGCTAAATAGAGTTAGGAGAGCATTCTCACGAGTATAAAACGGTTTCCACAATGATCGATGATATTATGATGTCGTGCTATTTCGCAAAATATCTGAAATTCGCCAAAATTTAACAAAAGCTGCGACAACTGCAGATAAATTACTGCTTTCGCCTTTCCCTTTGATGTATTTGATTCAGTGTCCAAAAATCTATAGATCTTGACACAATACACACCTTTGTCACACAAACGATAGAAAATACAAATTACCCTCAAAATTGAGGAAGCGATTTGGTTCAAGAATTAAGCCATGTCCGGTGAAGAATGATTTTCAGTGTACATTTCAAATGTGTTACTATTATAATTTTCTCAAACAACTGTTGACGGTAGTCGGACAGAATTTTTCTGTCGGATAACTAGATTTTGAAAGCCTTGAAACGAAAAACATCAAATTTCGAGGAAAGTAGGCAATTTATTCTATTTAGTCTTGGGCGATTACAATGGTTTGTAGTTGAATAATAATTTTGAGTGAATTCTGTTAATAATTATTCGAACTCAATTAAACCGGAATCGAAATTATTATCGAGTCTGCCGCATCTTAATAAGTCACCGCTGAAAAAGTGGTCGAAGCTTTTTCGCTCTTCGCAACAATCCGCAAAGGCTGCCGAATCCTTCGACTTGTAAGTAAGCGAGAAAATCCTATTACCCAGCGTCGCTCACATGTTGACAAACGTGGAAACGAGCGGTTAAACGAAAGCGAGTGCGACTTTGTCGACAAAGAATTGGAAGAATTCCGAAGAAAGCTTTGAGCGTTGCTCGGCTTGAAGAGTTTACTCAGGGACCGTCGCATTCGTCGAATTTCGTCGACTTTTTGTACGGGATTTTTTCATTATTTGTAACGTACATCACGAACTGAACACAGCTAATGTAAAGAAATTAAAAAATAGGCGAGATTTTTTATGTATTTTGAACGGCGCATTCACACAGACCCGATACCCATGAAAATATCAGAATTTTTCCGTTTAATAAACATAATTTTCCCTGTACGCAATTTTTTCATCGTTCACTAACAAGAATTTTTTCTTCCATCGTTCGACTTTCTGGAGAGTGATGAGTAATTGACGCCTGAGCGGTAACAAAAGTCTCCTCAGCTACTCCGTCAGCAGAAAAAAGCGAAAAAACATTCCTCAGGTCTGAATCAGTAGAAATCTGATGCCTCTGAAGCCGACAACTATGATAGCCTCATTGTCAATACCGTACGAGGCTCTCTGCGCACTGAAATTAATTTAAACCATTTATGCTCAGTTGAGGTTGAATTTCTCTCAAATTCAAAGAAAGATTTTTCCGACCCGTTTGAATGATATCCGAGGGCTGAAAAAATTCAACGAAATATAACGTGATGCGACGCAATCGAGGTTTGAAAAACGTCGGAGAGAAGATTATAGATACGAGTTGAAGGTATTTTGGACTTGAAGATTAAAAAAAGCGAATAGCTTAATTAAAAAAAAAAAAAAAAATTAAATCCTCGTATGACAATAAAATTCACACCATTCGTCCGTCTTTTCTTCTTTCCGCTTAAAATTTGCACGTGTTTCATTTTGAAAATAAACTCTCTCAAACGGCTAAACTTTGAAACAATGAATTTTTGGGACCGCTTCGATAGATCAATTTTGGAAATATTTCACCTCGTGTAAGGAGAAATAATATAGTTTCGGAAGTTATTCAGGGCTGCTCGCTTTCATTCTAGCGCTATACAGCTCGCTAACTCTGAGTAAGGAAGGAGGGAGTTGAATTTAGAAACTTTTCCCCAAGTATTTACAGCGCGGTCGCCGAGTCGGCAGAAGAGCATTGTAACTTCGTGCTAGGCAGGTTGCGAATCCGAAGTCACTTCAATAATGAATTTAGTTTTGGTCGCAAGAAGGTAAAATTAACAATGGGGAAAGTTGTAAGCGGAGACAATACCGGGGGAATTATGGTGTTATTTGCGAGCGTTCCGTTTGACCCTTTCGCTAATTAAGGTAATTCTATTTATTTTGACAGCACCAACGATGCAAGAGCACAATGTGAAAAATGAACGAGTGAAAAATATATTTATATCGTGTCAAGATAATGTTTCCAGCTCTATTGGCTTTAATCGCAAAACCACTCTGCAACCAGTTAATGTAATTTCACTCTGTACCACTTTGTACTAAAGTTGGCATCAATGCAATTTAGCTCGGCCCTACTCTGCGGAGGATTTCGAGTGACCAGCAGCTGACAGGATGTGAATTCAAGCGCGTAGAGAAAGATGATCAATAGACCACTCGTGGGCGCTTTGATGAACTAGGGATTGCGAATTCCTTTGAGCCTCCGACTCTAATGATCCTGGGAGACGAGTTGATTATTGGGCGTTCCTCTTAATATATTCAACCTGGCCATTGAGAATAGCGAGAAACAGTCCTGGTCATAGTTTCGAGCTTGAACCTGAACAATTCTCATTTTTCCACCTCGCAAATTGATCAAACTTCATGCGTATAATTATCGAGTCGTTAAGGATTGACTTCATCGATTCATACCCTCGGTGGAAAACTGAAACTGTAAAAGCGAGCGGACTGATAAAAATCAAACGAGATTCTTCTCTAATTATTTTTTGAAAATCCTTTTGAATTATTTCCTCCTTCAAAATACTGCTAATAAAAATGAATAATATTAGTTATTAATAATAATAGTTTTAATAATTAGTTCGGCAAGTAGGGAGAAACATTTTTTCATATAAATTCCAAAACAACGTTGCTGAAAAATGTACGAAAAATGGTATTTTTCCACCCGTGCATACCTGAACTTAAATAATGGCCGAGCAACTCTGATTTAGTCGGAAAATAGGTAATTTAGGTCGTACGTGCTAATTCCCTGGGTTGTAGCGTTAGTTTAGGTCCCACCCTGCTTTTAGTTCGGTTCATCGTCTAAATCCTAGTTTCAATGTGAAGACACGTTTGAAGTTTTCGGATTCGTCGAAGGGTAGGTCCACTCTACCATGATATTTACTTAACGGACGTTCGAAAACCAAGGTTTTCTTCAACTGACTTCTTCACATCATAGTTAACTAAATACAGCAACGTCTGTTCTTAGTACGATATTTATTTTATGGCGCATTTTTATGGGCTTTTCAAATACAAACATACTTTGGAAATAAAATTTGTTTCTCATTTTTCTCCCTGAAGGTTTTAAAAAGATTCCTTCGCTTCACTAATGATTTAAGAAGATTACCCGTTTATGATAGTAATTATTCCGATCTATACGATCGGAAAAATATGTGTGTGAAAATGTAATGTATTTTCAGGGAGTTAGACAATGTTTTTTCTTGGGCGTTTTTTGGGCGGTTTATTGTTGAATAATAATCCAAAACTGCTATTTTTGAAGCGAGAAATTATTTATTTTAACACTCTCTCAATCTTGGTAGCGTCGAGATAGAATCTCCTCGCAGGCCAGTCAATTTTGAATCGCATAATAATTTTTTTTCGTGATTTGGCGGTCGATGGCGAAAGGGAAAATTAATCACAGCATACTAACATAGTATTCACCTCGTTCAAGTGCAATCATATTCGGCCAACAGACGACGGAAGAGCCATTAAATTATTTTGACTTTGACGCGAAAAGAACGACTTGATTTTCAAAGGTTTTCAGGAGAGTTTCCTCCGTTCATGAAGTGGAGGTTTTGAAAAAGTCCTTTGAACAAGTTCGCTTTCAACAAGGCTTCCAAAGCTCTTTTGACTCAAGATGTCAAAAGATGCAACGGCGAATGAAATTCGTATTGCTGAAGAGAGCCAATTTCGGTTAATTAATATAAAATGATAATTCCTCAAATATTTTCGATTCTTGGTAACATAAAGATAAAATTCTATATTGTAAATATGACAAGTATTTTTCGCTGTTTTCATGAACGTTTCTAATCTGCCTAGGCCTTTTCAAATTAAATTAATATTAATCGAGGGAATATTTTAAAACAATTTGCGAAATTTTAACGGCTCTGTGATTCGGCACAATTGTTTCTCGAACGACAGAACCTATAGTTCTTGGAAAATATGGAAGTTCCATTGACCGGACTTGGAGAGTGCATGAACGAACCTAACGACTTCGGCTGAAAGTTATGACCGAAGTTGCTAAGGGTCAACGGATTTCCACCCTTTTGCGTCCGGCTCCGAAGGTGGTAAGGGAAGTGGAAACTGCAAAGTCTAATTTCGAATCTGCGGCTCTAGGCCAAGACTCGAAGAAACCGCGAACAAGGTTCGATTAAGTTTTCAACAATCCTGACGATTTTCAGAGATAAAGAGGAAGACGAAAAAAAATTTCTTCAGGTAAATAGAAGTATGAACGAACGAAAAAAAATCTACGCGGTTCGAATAAAATTATGATGCCCGAAGGGCCGAAAGCGCTCTACCGTTTGATCAGACAAAGATAGACAGGGACTTCGCCTTTCACCGAGCACTCACCAATAAATGGCCTGTTTTCAGTCAATTTTCGATCAATTTTGTCCCACTGGACTTTAGCGTTTTAATTTTTCGCCCCTTCGTGGTAGGTTTCATCGCAAAAGCGATGTATTCATTTAAGCCAACGGCATAAAAGGAGCGGAAACCGTCTTTATATAGACACAAGAGCCTGTCTCTTCGGTAGTTTGCGACCTTTGCGCATTTCGGCCGAAGGTTTTCGCGAGAGTTGGTTCATCGGGATAAAAAACAAGTCCCCCGAGGTATACGCACGAAACACATCAGTATCCCGGACCAGAAAGCACGTCTTTCCAAAGGCTCGGCAATCTCTCACTCGCCTGCACAAGTGAGCGAGCAAGAAAGAAAGAGAAACCGCCGCGAAATGAGGAGCTATGTTGTGTTGTGTTTGTTGTACCACACTGACATCCCTCTGTCTATCTCGAAGGCCTTGTAAAGGGTTGGCTGATCTTTCACCCCGTCGTAACGACCGGAGCACATAAATTTCTCTTTTTTCTTCCCCCGCCGAAAACAAACGAACGGAGCAAAAGAACAAATCACAATAAATGAAATGGGCGAAAAATCTCGCTCCTTCCATTCTCGGTCGGAAGATATTTCCATCGATGGTTTTGCATAGGTTGCGGTTTCTAAGAAAAACATGATACGACCACTCTGTCTGCGCGATATAGTACATAAGATTTGAATTTCAGAGTAGGTTGTTGCGGCGCCTACTTAGCATACCATTGTCGCGCGGTTACCTCCCTGAACCGCGAAGCTTAGTCGATAAGCTTAGGATACGAGCGCATGATCCCTAAAATACACAGAATTAGACCTCAGCTCAGAACTGTAAAGGAAAATAAAACGGGTGAAAATAGTGTATAAGCGTGAGACCGAGTCGGCGAATTGAAAATGAGAGTGAGAAACGAATTTCGAGGAGATCGCCGGTTCTGGAATATTTTAGCGTTGGAGCGAATAAGAAGTTCATCAATTGCGGATGATAAAAAATTATGCAGAAATTTTTTATTCGTTTGGAATTACGAAATTGTTATAATTAAATAGTGTGTAAAATTTATGGCGAGTTCTGGAGGAGAAAGGTGACTCATATTAGGCGGTGAATTTTTCATGAGGAGAATATTTAATTAATATTATTATAGAACATGACTTAATTTATAATAAGAAACCAATACGGTTTCCTAAGCAAAATTCAACTGATACATGTGTTCATTATTATTTTCCATTTCCTTAAAAGTTCTGTTACGTCCGAACGGGAATATTTCAAATTTGAAGAACTTCCAAATAATTTCCATTTCTTGAGTCTCAGTCTCTTATTGAAAACCGTATCAATGGCTCCCTATCCACGCACAATCGTATTTCATAGTGCAACTTCAACTGACTAAAGCTGTTACTGGATGAATTATTTCACCACAAATTTTCCAACTTGCCATGCCATCGTCGGTACTCTATTCCATCAATTACAAACCGAAATTCGCTGAACCTTCTCCGCCTTGGAGACAAGATAGCGATAAACCTTGTCGCCGCTTCAGAATTGAATCTGCTCCCCTCGCATGACTTACACACTCGGATACGTCCAAGTCATCTCAAACGCTTGGAGGAATCTTGTTAAGCCCGCATACTCCGATTCCTCTTTGTTCATTGTATCTTCGTTTCCATCTCGTTTCATCGCTGAAAGCTACGAGTTGGCAGCGATGGCACAGCCTATCGCGCCACGTTTGCACGAAGAAATATTGCGAAACCCGCTGTTTTTATATACCAATAAAAAATATACTTCGATTTATATCGAATCTCCCGATTGACTGTCAGTCTAGCTCGGAAAAATGACGATTTCATAGACTTTACCGAGCAACAGTTAATTTTCTTTTCTAAGAAGGGTTTAACTAGTCTGGACTAAAATAGCGTCACTTTTCTGAGATACCTTGTTGCGAGCACCGAGACATCCAGCATTTACGGGAATGCATTCTTTATTTAGGCGTCGAGCATCGTTGCACACCCTTAGTGCACGCGAGTTCTAAATGCGTTTCAAAAAGGCAGATGCTCGCAACGGAAAGGTACCAACCGAGATAAAAAGCTCATTAGTTTCTTTGCTGGGCAAAAAGGGCTTCCATCTGCTCTTAATTGGGAGCGATTCGTCTCGCGATCATTTATTCATCACCGAGGGGAAGACTATTTCCCGGAGAATGCGCCGATGGCAAGGCATCAGGTAGAATGATCAAAGGGTTTCAATTTCGTTGGCGAAGAGAACTGGAAAGATGAAATTACGTAGAAAAATATAGCGTCCATAACGATTTTCAAATGATTTTCACCGACAAAAGAGATTACAAATTCATTTGTACCAACAGAGAATACAAAAATAATATTTGTCTTTACCTGCCTAGCAATTCTGGTTTTGAAGATAAATAATTGAAGAGAGGGATTCTAATTAAGTATAGTGCAATATTGATGTCAAAACATACCCATAAAGAAGAGCTGCTCCAGCAATTCCGCCTCCGCATTGGGCAATGACGAACATAAGACCTCGTAGAACAGTAATGTTCCTTGTGACTGTCATTGCTATGCTGATGGCTGGGTTAACATGGGCACCTGAAAACAAATAGCATAACGTAAAACGTCTGAGCATATCGGGCGTGACAGTCCAAAAAATACACGTTCAGGATAAGATTCCCAAAATAGTCGGTTTTGGCTGGTCAGGGCTGGTTGGCAGCACTGACAAATCAAATAGCATTGAACGGTAGGGGTGTATCAGTGTGACAAGAAAAGATAACTTTCATCTCGATGTTCAGAGACCATCAACTTAGGATGTAAAAACGCGGCTACCCGTATCGCATCTTGGATTGCTCTAATTCATTGTCCAGGACAGGTCGTTACAATGAGATTTAGAAGAAAAACAGTTCGCAATATAGGAAGGAATGCCATACAGACGAAATACTCAAGAGGACGTGTGGCCGTATGTCTCCGCATTAGGGAGGACCCATGATCCTATCCTGCTCAAGTCTTGGTAAAAACGCCGCATTCGTTCTCTCTTCTCAAGACAGAGACTGAGTGAGACAAGAGCGCTGAATGAATAATACACGAAACCGAGGCGATCTGCGCTCCGGAAGAGGGAACTGAGGAGGAATTCCCATTCAAAGACTGTGGCATGAAGAAGGAAGTTACTGCCGCCAGGTTGAACGAATAAGGGGTTGGCGGCTTGCCTGAATAAAACAATGTCCAGGAAGTGGAACGCTGAAAGATGCGAAGTGGGTGTGCTGTTTGGATTTGAATTGTTCAGTCAAGATAATCTGGATGCAGGTGTACTGAGAGGTTTGAATACCTTGCTATTGCGAATCTAACGGAAAGATCTCTTAGAGTGGATGATTTGCGTGGTATGAGTAGGCTAGGTTGACCATTCGACCAATTTTGGAGAGAAAGTGGTGTCAGAAAATAATGAGAATTTAATTGGCGAGCTAAATACTTTTGAGAGGTAACCAGTGGCAGGGAGGTGAATTATACAGTTACAGAAATGGCTATGGTCAATGCTCAATTGTCTGGCAAATTCAACTCGCTAGCAGTTCAAGAAGTCATTAGATGCTGTTATATGGAAATTGTTTGGGTGCCTGATAATATTAACCCTTAATGGGCTAACCCTTAGTGGGCTATCAAGGGTTAAATAGATTTAGAAAGGAGGGTTTACTTCAGCCTTGTCTACAAATTTGGAGCAATGCTCTTTTTCACATACGTAATTTCCCTGTTAATCCATATTAGTTAGTTGCAGCGAGAGAAGCACCTTACCCAAGAAAAATTCTCAATTTCTCTTTCGTGGAAACTCCACCGAAATTACAACAAACGATTTGCAAATCATGGGATAGTAAACGTTCGCTTCCAAGCGATTTAATCGGGTGTTGTCATTAGTTGACCCGAAGGAGGCTTTTCCATTCCACAGGAAGCACAGTTCCTGTTCATGTAAATGAGACCGGTGGGACTTGAAGGAAATGTACACTTTCTTCTTGTAATGGCCCATTATTGGCAGGCTCCCTGTACAAACTCAGCTACTGAACGAGGTTACGGAGAGGATTCCCTAACTCTGGTTCACAGGATCAATTCAACAGGCTCTTCAGCTGAAATTCCCACAAGTCTACAAATCTAGGCGTATTTTACAAATCTCCGTTGCAATATTTGACGAGCATTCAAGCTTGAAGTTTCAAACTTCACAGACGCAAAGGTGCATATTATTTTGGCTTTGTGAAAATCAGAGGAGTTTTAAATCTCACTTCGAAGAATGAAATGTACTCGGCGAAATTAAAACTGTCCAAACTGCTGCATTGGCGTGGTACGACATTCTGTCATTCCAGCATTTTAACGCGAGGTTCGTTTCTTGGGCGAGGAAGGATGATTCATCTGATGCTGACAGAGGGGTCGCATTCATGTAAAGAGGTTTTCTATTTCCGCTGTCAAAGGAGACATCGTTTCTCCGTTTCGAGCCCGTGAGAGTCACTGAGAGCCCGTGAATATCAGCTGGAAATTCGCCATGATAAATATTCGATCCAATACATATTCCGTGTCCATAAAAAAAAGTACATCAGTAAACCGCCAGGAACTATCCGGACGAAAAAAGTCCAACGAATCGAGTATCGCGGCTATTGAAGTTGATTTCTTAATTCGCAATCCATCAATGTTTACCACTCTGACCGAAAATCGCATTATTTACAATGATCAATAAACTCTCTACCGTTCGTTCGCTAGAGAAGATAAAGCGAAGCCTCAGGGTGAATTCGCCTTCCGAGTGAAGCGTTTCACTCACTTCTGTCAGGTGGCAAACAAAGCTTCCACGGTCGAACTGAACAACTTCAAACATTCTCCTCCAACCTAAAGGCCCACGATCTGCTAATGTCTTGACTCGTACCCTCAATTGATGTTAACTATTCCGACCAAGTTGGTATGTACCTTACGTCAGCAGTTGGCTCCCACTTCCCAACATTCGATCAAGCTTAATGAACGTTTCGGCTCGAAAACTTGGCCACCTAGGGCTCGTTCTGGTTGCAAGTGGTCATCAAGTCAAACTGGCAGTGGAAAATCCCTCTTCGATTTGAGTTGTGTTTCGATGTTATGGGAGAAGTGTGGTGCGGCAACGTTGAGGTTAGTGAAAGTCGGGACCTCTCTCAATTTGGGCATGTAAGGAAGTAAAATTATTTTCTGCAGATATAATTGCTACTCCAATTCTCCTCCAGTCCTTTTTACTCCACCTAAAAAAGCTGGGAAGAGAGGACGATTTTTCGCCAGGAAAAAAAATATTTTTATCATTCTTGGTTATATGTCTACCTCCTGACCATTATGCAACATTAAACTAAATTATTCTCTGGTATCTCTCGCTTTTGAGCAACGGAATAAATATTGATTCGAGGCCGTCCACTATTTCAACCGATTCTATTTTTCTAATTGTGATCTTCCACTTCCAACGATTACTTTTATCGTTACCGTTCCGTTCCAGTAAAATTTCTAAGAATATTAATAGTTTTCCTACATTCAAAAGGCTCGAACGTTAAGGGGCCAGGGAACGAAATTTCTAACGGCCTTCGAGCTACAATCGAAGGATATTGAAAAGAATGGTCCCATCGCTTCGTCAACATGAGTCCCTTTAACGTGGGATCACTGGATGCTCTTGGCCATAAAGATGCACACCGACAATAATAGAAGACTAAGGTCTTCGGGATCTATTGTATATGTTGAGGGCCTTCGGCTTACTTCACTCACATAGCAGCACTGCG
Organism: Tupiocoris notatus; assembly: GCA_037159825.1. Lineage (NCBI taxonomy): Eukaryota > Metazoa > Arthropoda > Insecta > Hemiptera > Miridae > Tupiocoris > Tupiocoris notatus. Next base: position 71,256 of record JASJUZ010000343.1, read on the forward strand.
CCAGAAGGGAAGCATCTCACCTGGACACGGTCACCGGCAAAAAATAGTTTCCACAGCCGACGCAATGGAGAGCGGTCTGTGTAAAAACTATTGGCAGTGGGTGCCCTGCGAAGCGTTGAAAATCGAATGCATTTAATGCCTTTGAATAAAGTTGGTTGCTCGCTGATGTGAAAATACCGATAACGTTTACATCATCGGAAAATTCGCAAAAGACATCAGTCGAATAGCGAGAACAATTGACCAATAAAATTACGTAAACATGAAAACTAAAAATGGTTCTGTAATTTTCCTGTTGTGACTCTAAATAAATAAACTAAGCAAAACCTTGTTCTGAAGGAAAATATCTTTCCCCTTGAGAGGGATAATATCTTCAAACACGAAATGGCAAATGAGGTAACGTAAAACTGAAATGCCGAATCAGTTGTATCAAAGCTCGCCGTTTATCCTGCCAAATGAACTCTGGGAAAGCTGATTAATTCACCGACCCGACAATCTCGAATCTTAATTACTTTTGACGACGTTGAGACCTTCAAGGAGAGAGGATAACGCAATTACCCGCAGGTAAATTAATTCGAAGGGCGGACATTTCTGGATTTGCAAACATTTTAAATTGTCCCCCTTTTGAAACGAGATGCACATTCAAGATGGAAAGACTGAAGAAATCTCCAACTGTAATTGGAAATACGGAGTTGATTTTTGAGGCTCTGATTCCGCTCAGGTGAATTTTCTAAAATCGAGTGATTCGGATGCACCAGGAATTATCGCTTCGGTTTGAGAGAAAATTAAACCCAACAGAAATCGCAACATCTAAAAAAAAAAATTAAAAAATCAAGGATTTCTCAATTATGCGAACGCATATGAATACGCGAGAAATTCGATGTTAATGAAGTACTGTGTGTGATCCAGCACCCGGAGAACTTCTCACGCGAGCAACTAAATTTGACGAATATTCCTCTGAATCATCCCACTTCAAGGTGATGAATACGGGCTCGAATCTAAAGCAACTTCTGCAGCTGTTGAATTTTCATGGACGAGCATCATAAAACGCCCAGTCGAGGAAGGAGATATAAAAAGAAAAACTGCCCGATTTCCCCCTCCGTTATTGCTCCGTTTGTGTTCCCCAACAAAGTTGAAGGATGAAGAAGATTAATATCACGAAAAGGGGTCAACAGTTGGATATGGGCTTTTCTCTGTTTTCCTTCCAACTTTTCCCACTCATCTTCCACATCTCGCATATAGTGCTCCTGATATTCCGTCCCCGAGGATTGTCCGAATGTCAGCCGGGATTCTTAACTTCATCATTCTAGCTGGAACGTTCCTGCTAACCGTCTTCTAACGCTTTGGAAAAATAATGGACTTCTGACTCTTCAACGGAGAAAAGACGCCGGCAATCGCGAGGGTGAAGCGTGACGTTAACGCGTTAACAAACGGCTCGAGATTTTTCAATGCTCCTCTTCCCCAATTTGGAGAAAGAATCGCGAAATAAAGGTTTATCTTCTAAAGCGAGTATTTCGTAACGAAGAAATGATTTCTAAAGTGAAAAACAGCCTATAGAACTTGGTGAAAGTTTCTTCAATTTTTTGTGTAAGATTTATGAAACAAAATTATAGATCTAAGGTTGAGATGATCGATACGAAATATTTCATCTCTCAAGTGCTCATTGAGTATTTCTAGTTTCAAATGACGCATTAGATCACCAACGTAAAAAATACCTTCTCGAAAAATCTTAGAATTGAAAAGTTCTCATTTCGAATAGAAGATATTGTTCAAATTGTGATTTACACAATTGGACAATAGTCGCATTCAGCGGAACCGAACTAGAGAAGATTCAAGGGTTACAAATGCGCGAAGATTTACAATGGCAGACCCTTAATTCTTTGTGCAAAAACAGCAAGGCGTTCGAAGGCTCGTGGTTCCCTAAAGGCTTTGTCCTTTTTCTGGTTCTTTCAAAGCGAGTCCGCAGTACAAGTCCTCTCGTACGAAGGCATGGAAGTGGAAAAGAGAGGAAACTCTGAAAAGGAAAAGTCTTTCGCGTTCATTTGAATTTAGGAGACCCGAAAATATATGCGTTTTCGGTCTACGGATGGTGCTATTGCAAACTTTCCTGTTGATCCCCAAGCTCGAATCGCGGCTGCCGAATAATTAAATATCAATCTATCATAGGGAATTTGAAGTTTTTAAAAAATCGTAATCGCCTAAACGAGAATCTAATAATTGAGGAAGTGAACACTTATTTGCCTTTATGGGTTACATTTATTCATAACATGTTGAAAAAATATATGAATGCAGGTTTCGTCTGCGGAACAGGAAGTAGTAATTTATCTAGCGGCAAAGGTTCAATTACGAAGACGTCTCTTCGCGTGGCCATTAATTTTACGACATGTCAAGATTCATGAATATTAAAAGTAGGAACGTTTATACATACGAACAGCTTGCCCTAATGTATCAATCAACGGGCTGGATGTTGACAATGCACTTGTAGTCTTTATAAATAAAATAGTGGAAAAACATTTTGGAAAAGGGAGGAGGAAATGATGAATTTGAAGCTTATTTAATTAAATGTTCATGTTTGACGAACTAGCTCAGCCAAAAATGTTGTCATATTATAACAAAAATAAAGTATTACGGTAATTAAAAATGAAGCAAATTATATTTTCGAATAATATTTTTGCGCATTTAGTACTCAAGCGCTGTCATAATGAATAGGACATGAAATTCGGTCAAATAAAAACCACTCGATTAAAGTAGATGGGGGAAATTGAAAATATAATAAAACGAAAATCATTATTGCGTTCGGCGTGAATTATCGTAGAGAGAAAAAAAAGCTGATGAAGACGTAGGGAAGACCTTAAAACGCTATTAGTCGCGGTGGTCGACCTCCTCATTAACTCTTCACCTCGTATGGCCATCAGCGAGCGATAAGGCGGAAACGTCAGGCACACAGAGAAAGAGATATTCCCGGTAAATCGTGCGAGAGACTCATAAAGGAAGGAAAAAGGCTCGGGCGTGTATGTTCGAAAACCGAAGACGATGAAAATGGTCCACGAGAGAAAAGTTGTCGGTTCCGAGTCATCGCTCATTACGTTCGGGGAACATCAGCAGCCTCGGCCGTTTCGAACCTCTCCGAACGTGATACATCACTTATCTGTTGATGCTGAGGACCCGAGATGGGATGGGAGATGTGCAGCGGCGGGAAGCGTGAGAACTATAGTTGTACTGACACAATGGCTTTCATAGTTGTCCAAGATAGCCCATCTTTGCCGACTGGAAAGGGACGATTCTCAACTGCGACTAACATCAGGAGGTTGTGCGTCTTTTCACGGCAATGTAATAGAGATTTACAGACTAGGTGTGGAGAATTGATGGAAGTGCGTGTAAAATGAGAATCGCCGATTCGAAGATTAGCGGGGAAAATGGACTGAAAATTGAGCAGCCGAGATAAATTGAAGTGAGATTTCAAAGAAGCTTTGAAATATTTGAATACTTGAAATTTCTAATAATTTCTATTTTATAAATTATAATTTTTATTGTTTTTTTGAGCTAATATTTAAAAAATTAACTTGCGGAAATCGGACAAAATTAATTATATCACCGAATTTGCTCTAATACCGCCAGTGATCAGTTTTTCGCAAACAACGTCTAAACCTGGTATCCTACAAAAACTGTCACCCAAAGTGGAAGAGCGTTAAATTATTCATCGATTAGCTCCTTAAACGCAAAATTGACCCGAAAAATATTCTCAACTACAGTTTATATTAAATTAAATTTTTCACATTCACTTGGAGAACATTTTCTTATTATTTTTCGTCTCTTTTGACTCCAAACACAGGGACACTTGTTCGGAAAATGTTTCTGAGTATATAGGTCAATGAAAATTGCTTCCAAATTCCGTTCTGAATTAGACTTTTCTGGGGATCACAATAATTTCATTTTCTACGCGAACAAAAAAATAAAAATACTATTTTTTCTTATTTAAAATTAAACTTGTCTATTAGAAAAAAAAAAAAAAATGGAAGCACTGCGTGGCACAACTCATTCTCGTGCCAACTCACAGAGGCCAGATTTACTTCGTCACGCGAATATGTGAGATTTCTCCTGGCCCAAAGTCTACTTTTGCCCGCGCGAAATCAACTCCCAAGCCCTTTAATCTCCAGGCTTTCCCTCGTTTCGCCTGCATGTGAAGCTGCGGCCGACTAAGTACAACGTTACGTCCATTATCTTCTTGAACTGCTCGGTTTCGAACTTAATTAACTGAGAAGGAACCACCACATTAACGAGCCTAATCTGAGTCATGTGTTTTCCCAGACCGCCCTTCCTTTATCAGTCAGCTGGCAACCCCATCGCGGTTGGCGGCTATCGTTGACTGATGAGGCCCATCAAAAGTTTTCCAGCAGAGCCGAACGAGTAGATGAAAACAAGTGCGTGAACATCATGAACGCTTAAGATTTCAACCATTCTAAACTTCCCATGGGAACTTTGATACGTGGTGGGTAATTAACGATATATTACTCGTATTGGAGTTCTCTCTGATAAATAATACCCTTATCTGATTATATTTAGCTGATTATAGACCCCAGAGTATGACGATACTCGAAATCAAGTAAATTTTCCACACGTTACTACTAAATTTATTAAATCTTTTGACAAATTTGAGTGAACTAAACAGTAGCCGAGTTTACGTTGTGCAAGCAGACCACGACGACTCGATTATAGAGCAGCAACGCGCCATTAACCCTTCCAAGATGACAATGTACGTATATTCATTTAACTGAATATAATACCACATAAACGGATTTCGGGGGATTCGGATAAGTTCTCCTGCATAATGTTAATAAAATTATAATTAGCTGTGAAATGTGAAAATATCAATAATTTCGGGAGATGAAACTTTTCTAAAACGAGTGCCAAACAAAATATCGAACTAAACAGTTCAATAATGATAGAGTCTTCTATAAGAAAGGAAAAAAGTGAAAAAGGAAAGGAAATATTTTAAAAAGTTTATAAATTCGAAAACTGGGTATTTTTTAATACGATAAAAATGTAGTTTATTCTAAAAGGGAGAAGAATAGTTTAAAATTGTTCAAATAAAAAATTGAATCAACTTCATTTTTAACCAAATTTAAGTATACTGTATTTTGTTAATTCCAATTTTTAACCTTTCTTTTATCCAATCTTTTTCCGTTCCTCGTTAGAATACGTATTAATTAGTCCTCTATTTCGTTTAGTATAAAGTTCAATGAGTCTGGCCGTAAAACGAGGGGGCCAATTCGGCGCCGGTTTTCGGAAAAGGTCGCCCACGTGGATGATCCTCTAGGACTATCAGGTTCGGTAGCCCGTGAACAAGAAGCTGACGTGTTCGGAAACCTCAGCGTTTCTGGAAGGTTGGTCGGTACGTTAACATTTCTAATGCATCCTCGGCCGACCTTGACTGCCGGTTACCTTCTCATACAGATAAGCGTTGACATTTCGAGGATGAGTCGAAATTCCCCAAGGAATTCACGCTACGACCTGTCCGACAGGATATTCGCCAAATGAAGAGAGGTACAGGTGCTAACAAAATGGAGTATCGCTCTGGAGAATATAAATACAACCCGAGTTAATCGAACTCTGAGCGGTTCGGAAAATGACCCGATCAATTTTAAAACACTTTTTTTCTCAACTAATTTGTATAAATTATTGATGATATTTCGAGCGTGGGAATCATAAACAAATCCTGTCATTCCGATAGAAGATCGGAGAAGATTCCTATCACGAGAATCATATCATGGGATGAAACCCAGTCCGCACACATTTTGTCCGCATCGCTTATAGTTCGGAGAAAGCCCACGTATCCGAAATACGATCTTTTAGACACATTCGAGAGAACCTAGCTATCTACCGCAACCATGTACAATATCGTATCATACCAGTAGTTTATTAATCTCGTGTGAAAGGCGCTAACGGAGCATAACCGTCCCATTCTTCTCACGCCTTCTTATCAACTTCCGTTTCTCGTTCTCCTTTCGATGATACGTATCAGTTTTTGAAGATATCAAAGGGGAAGGGTTCTGTTCGGACTAATCTGAATAACTCCCTTAGCTCAACAAAGCAACAACTGCTCATTCTGAGGGCATCAATTGACGTATAAGATGGAAAAATAAAAATACAATTTTTAAAATTACGTTTACAGAAGATGTGACGGTGTAAATGATTCAATGCTCTTACAGGTCAATTTTCCTTGTTAATAACTGAACCTTTTCAAATAATTTCTGTTGGAAAAAATCATTAAATGCTAAACGTTACATTTTTCAGTTGTTTCCCTCATTTTTAACGGATAGCACTCGTTGGACAACTTAATCCTTTCATGTGTGAGAATAGCAATAGAAAATAACGAAAATTAGATTTAATGAAAATTAAAATAATATACCTACATAAATAAAATAATATAATTTAGCAATAGCATATTTTAGTAACTTTACAAAAAGAAAATGATCGAGCCAAGCCAATATTCGCCGGCTTTAAATTCGCTCATTGTAATGGGAAAAATCCTTAGAAATTCTTTCCGAAGATTCGACGAAAGTAAACAAGACTAATCGGCGTCTCTTTCACGTATACCTACCTCTTCCGACCGGTCTAGTGTTCCCGTTACGAGAGCGGTCTCTCAAAACGGCATTAAATGCTCGATCACGTTTCGTCTGAAATAGGATAAAATCGCTCGAGATGGTCGCCCTGCATTACCGATTTTAAAAACAAGCAAATAATCAGCAATGTCGGAAATTTAAATTTTTTGAAAATGTGCAATATCTATTGAATCAAATATTTATCATTATTAGTAAGAAAACTAAATAAAATTACCAGATTCGATATAAACAAAAGTCAATAACTTCCTTCGAAAGAGACGAAAACCTCCTGAATAATTCATACATAACTAGTAATACATTTAAAACTTCTAAAAATAAGGTAATCGAAAAAATAAATTTTTCAAACAATGGATTTTTTATAACGAAATATATACGTTTCATTTTCGATTTTCAACAGCTGAAGTTTTCAACGCTTTTACGAATTGTTAGCCGTTATAATCCGATTCGGTATGGAAGAACGCAGGTAGGAAATGCTCTCTTTTCTATAGCGATTCTACAACCCCTCTTTAGTTTCAGGTATGAAACTTGCCCGAACAGCTTGTATCGTCAGATTGAAGAGGAAAACTGGAATTGAATGATTTTCGAAGAAAATTAAATGAGTTATTTGTGAGCATTTTATGGAACGTATTGACTATGCTTTGTCATTGCCTCAGTTTTCTTCAATGTCACATCCCAACGCTTCAATTTTCTCATTTTTGTGGGTAATTGGGTTAAATGAAATATTTTTATAAAAATGCCAAATTGAACTGCTGCTATGAGTATTTCGCTTTCGTTTCAAATTTACTAATAAAATAATGGAAAAACCGTTCTGTTTTATTCAAAATTGATAGTCGGGTTTTTAATCAAAATGAAAAATGCCGTTTTTTCATCAAAGTTAGCAATTACAAAAATAACGTTAATCATCCAAATTAAAAATTACGTTTTTTAAACCACATTTAAAAAATTGCGTTTTTTAATCAATATCAAAAGTTAGGGTTTTTAATCAATATTAAAAATTAGGTCTTTTGATGAAAATATTAAAAATTAGGTCTTTTGATAAAAATATTAAAATTAGGTTTTAAAATCAATATTAAAAATTAGGGTTTTAATCAATATTAAAAATTAGGTTTTTTAATCAATATTAAAAATTAGGTTTTTAATCAATATTAAAAATTAGGTTTTTTAATCAATATTAAAAATTAGATTTTTTGAATTAAAGTTAATGATCAGGTTTGTAACCTAAGTTGAAAAATATGTTTTTCAATCAAAATAAGAGAAAAATCATAGACTAGGAAAACGCACTGAAAATGCAAATGTACTAAGAAAATTCATTTAAAAAAAAGCTTTCTTCCTCACCGGAAATGTGTCCAAATGATTGGGTGAGGGCGGCGATAGAAAATCCAGAGGCGAAAGCCGATGCAAGGACAGTCTGTGCAGTGCTGCCTCCGGATGCAACACCGGCCGCTGCACCGCAGACGGTGAAAACGTAAAAAAACGAGGCGAGACATTCGGAAATGATGCTCCGCCAAAGTTCGAGCGTCGTAAGTTCGGCGCGCGGGGGCAAAAGCATTTTCGAAGACGCGTGACGACTTTGCCGCCTCATTTCTTCCAATTTATCAAAAAGGCAAATCATATTGTATTCAATTGTTTCGGCATCGGCCTGCATATTAAGCGCCCCTGTTGCCATTTTTGGGCTTTTTTCAATACGTGTCACACGAATTTCGATTTGCACCCCCTGAAAGAATAATTTGCGGAAAGACGTTTCTGAACCGAACTACACGCGACGGGGGTACCCGAAGGACTGATGGCAGAGCACAAGAGCAACAACTTGTTGGAGCTACGACTGCGGGAGCACGGAGTTCTCCCTCTGACTCCCGACTCATCCCTTGAGAATGTTAAGTGGTGCGAAATATTGTACTGTGTACAAAACGTGTACATTTCACATTTTTCTCTATATTTGTAAATACTTTTATTTGATTTGAGTGTAATAAATAAGCCGTAGCACTGCCGTAGGTAAAACCTATTTTCGTATGGCAACGAAAATACGCAGTTGTATTCTGTAAACTCCAGACAAGGGAAACAATGTGAAGTATTACTGTCGTTGCAACGTTCTCATTTCTCAGTTACTGTTACTGAACCCAAATTCCAATTTCCCAATTTCCATTATTAGTCTGGATTTCGCCGAATAAAGTTCATATTCGTCTCTCGTAATTATGAATCATACTTCACTATTTTATGCCATTACGATAAAAATAATAAAATGTTAGTAATAAAAGATCGACCCTTATAGTTTATTCAATACCTTTTTAATCGCCCGAAAAACAATTTATAACCCCTTCCTCGAAATTTGACAATGAAAATTCAAAGCATGTAGAATCCGAATATTCAATTTAAAAAATTCAGTATATACGTATTGTCAAAACTATGATCATTTTTCTTCTGAACGTCGCATTTTCCACGTTGCCCGAATAGGCGAAAGATCTCGGAAAAAAGAAAACACGAAGAAAGAGTCGCCGCGTTTATACTCTCTACTTTACTCTCTATTTTTGCCGGTTTATTATTACTTTGCTTGAATAATTATTTTAAAAACCATCTACTTGTTATTATCACTAACCAAAACTATTGAAAATATTACCATTGAACAACATATTGGTGACTAAGGACTCCTTTGCAAAAATCGTTATTTTAAAATATTTTATTTTTCCTGATTACTTTTGACTTTTTCGGATGTTACCTAGCTGCCCAAAACAATCCCATGTATGTACGTCAAATATCACGGTATATCTAAATCGTTATAAGCTCGAAAAAAGGGAACTAAATACTGATATAATAACAGATTAGAACGAAAATTCTTTATAGCGGACCACCATCTTATCACTGAAGGTTATAAAATATAGTTAACGTTCTATTTTTATACCTCCAGAATTTATGCACACCATAAATTTCCATAAAAATCGGCCAAGGCGATTTTCAGAGGAATTCCGTTACAAATAACTTGACACACCGAAATATCATTTAATGGGATTCTATAAAATGAAAATAATTTCAGTGTGGCCCATTCATGGTAAAAATCGTTTTCTTGGCGTTAACGTCGGCATTATTTATTTTCACTGCTAAAATAAATGTTTAGCACAATTCACACGGGTTCGCGTAATTTAGCAGTAGATGAATCGGTACTCATCCGCTGTAGGCCAAGCAGCTGCACCATCCATCCCTTGAATTACTATGTGACGTCAGGGTGTCACCTTGCATTGTATATATAACACATCCAATGCGGATCAGCACATGTTACAATCGGCACAATATCCAACTGTTCGCTATGTTTGCTTCAAAGTGGCAATCGTTCCAACCAAAATTATTATTACTCCCCGAGAACGCGTAATTATAGTACCCAAGACGGATAATACTCAACATGTTGATAGTCGCAAAAAAATTGTTCATTTCACAATTTTCTCTATATTAGTGAATATTTATTTTATTTCGCCAAGTTTGAGTTTACTCTGCTCCGTTTTTGTTATGCAAGAAAGCGAAATGTCCTATTGAAAATTCCCTAAAACGTCAAAGGAAGGAAAAGTAGCAATTATATTACCTTCGGGATCCTCGGGTCTTTGAAAGCAGCTCCAGTACTCCCATCGACCCAACGGTAAACAATTTATTACGACTCCGTCCTACCAAATGCGGAGACCGTGTCACCCTCGTCATTGTTAATCATTTCACCATCTGAACAACCTCACAAACAATTTATCACTGTCAAAAATAAATCAAGGTGCTTACTGGAACCACTTGACTCTCAAAAGTCTTCCTTTCTGCAATATACTTCGATTACAATAGTAATCCAAAAATGAAAATTTCAGGAGATCAGTTTGAAAATGAAATAATTAAGTAAATTATTACTTAATAATGAAACAATTACTGAATAACATTATTGGCGAGAATTAGGACAGGTATTACCAACTCAAAGATTTGAATATCGCCTTCATTATGTGTCATACTGCGAGGCGTGCATTTATGTGTGAGAATCGCCTTTTCTTGTAGCTCTTGCGACATAGCCGATTTCCAAACATCGCATCGCTCATGTAGAACCCATCAAGTTTGCACGAACTCCATTTCCCACGGAGTCTCAATCCGAGATTGATAGTTTGTAGGATGAAACCTCTTAGATACGAGAGGTGACGTCGGAGTTCTATTTTGCCCTTTATATCAATCGAAATATCCTCATTGTCGATCGAATGCGATTCATTTAGGATTATTATTCAATAATAAACCATTGCAATCGCCAAAAAAAAAATAATAATAATAATAAAAATTATCAGCAAATTTTCAGATCTGTATCATAAAATCAGCATATTTTCAGATCTGTATTTATTATAATTGTATTGTATTATCAATCTATTACTAAGTTTTGAAGACGAAAATAATCTATACTTCCCTTGATGAAATTAATATTAATATTGAAAATAAATAAAATATAAAACGAAGAAAAACCGAAGCTGAGAAATTCAAGATGAACAAAATCTGAAGAAAAAAAAATAATAAAATAAACCTTGAAAAAATGAAGTGGCATAAAATTAAAAACCTTCAGGATTTATTAGCTGTGTTCCTAATTCAAACTGTACACAAACCTAGAGTGTTTTTTAAAAATATATTTCATAATTTTTTCTAAGATCATGGAAAAGGAAAACTGAGAAATGATTTCTTTTTTTTCAAACGACGTATGGCTCAGAAAGCATTTTTATCACCTTTAAGCTCTATAATGTACTTAGGATACTTTACTTCTTCTACCCTGGACAGTAAGTTTTCTTAGAGTAAAACAAGTCCGCTGCTCTTTCAAATTCAATTTTGAGTTTGAAGATGTTTTTTCAAACGCTGTTTCTCTTTAGACTCTTACTTTCAATCGTGACAACGTCGTTGCCAACTTTCGTCGCCATTTGGTTCTTGGCGAGGGTTCTTCGCCAACGTTTGCGTGACCTGAAGGGCATCCTCCGTTGACGACTTCCTCCTCTCGAGCTTTTTCGAAGCCGCTTCGGAAAGTCCATTGCTTAGCAGCCAATGGACTCTTCACGAACACCCCGAGTGGCCCGGAGACCTAAAAACTCCTCGCCAAGGAAGAGCTCGCCGTTCAATAATTCATTATGGCCATGATCACAGCTAGACTCTTCTAGCGAGCGTTGTAGTTGTTGCGCCGAGGAGGTCAGAGTTGAGAGTCTATCGTGAGTCAAGTTCCCACGCTTCTTCCTTCTTCAACCTATAGCAAAGATCGTCGTCACTTCTTTACATTCCCCTCTTCGCGTTCTAATGTGACATCCTCCCTCGCGAGGCCACGACTGTGATTTTTATTACGAGTTTCATCAATCGGCCTTATCTCTTCAATTGCCTTCAACCCGTAGAATGTACTCGAACAGATCGTTAGCCCTTCGGAGATCTCCATTATCAACCGATACGGACGAGCAGCAAAAACTAGTTTCCTGAGTGTCGGATCCGGTAGATCTATTTATGAAGGAAGTTTCGAGAGCATTTTTAATCTAACTGAAAAAATAATTGCAATTGAAAATGCTCGGAGTATTATTTTCTGTACATTCGGATCGTAGATGTACTCGGAATAAATTGTAATAGATTATTGAACGCTAAGTCGAATAAGATCTTAAAGGAAAAAATTTCAAGTTGTGCGATGAATGAAGCGTGAAAATTATAATGCGCTAAAAATCATTTTACACTCGTGATAATGTCACTCTTCCTCTACATCGATGGGGATTGATTTGAAATTATTTTGAATCCAAGTTCTATATTTTTGAAAAATAATAATGTTTAAAATCAGGCTATTAGCAAAATATCTAGCTCAAATCATTTTTAGCAGTGTTTTTATTTTTAGCAATATAAAATGTACTGTTTAATTTGATCTCATTACTATTTTATAATGCTGTTACCATTTTAGCTTTCTGTAGCTCACTGGGCAAGATTAAATTCTTCATATTCGCCATTTTGATTTTTTCGACGTCTGAAAAAATTTTCTTTTCATTTTAACTCTCAAGGTCGCCGTAAAATAAGAATGACAAAACTCGAAAAAAACCGTCGATGTTCATGAAGAAGTCAGATCGACTCTTGGAAAATTTTTAATTCAGAACTTCCAGTTAACCATATTTTTCTGTCATCTCATCATTTTCTGAAGCCCCGAACTCCGATTGCTTCGTCTCAGCTGAGACTAGCTAATTTCGCATTAGTTCCCCCTTGCGTCCTCCGCTGAGTAAAATCAAAGCATTCAATTCTGAAGCGGAAACTCAAACGGGAGAAGAGAACTTCGCCAACTTCCTCGGCCAACTGTTTGATTACAGACTCGTTAGTATCGATTACGTGGAATTCAATTCGGTTTCTCCCGAAGGTAGCGCTCGATGTTGGATTTATAAAACGGAAATATGATTTCAATAGCGCCAGCTAGTTATTCTCAGTGGGGCGGATTGGTTTTCAATTATTTTCATCCAGAGTTTCATGAGATTACGTCTACGAGGCTTCCATCGCTGGGCTATTGATTTTTTAAACGCTGTTTCAACGAATTGCTAACCGCAACAGAGTAATTTAATCGCCTCTAGATTGTTTTCATAGTTTCATTGCTCAGATGAAGAGCATGCTCGGGCTGACAATGCCCAAAGCAATCCCAACGCATCGATTCAATTAGTGCTTCATCAGGCATTTCAGGAGGCGATAACAAAATCCCATCGGCAGTCTCTTTCGTGCGTTGAAAAATCAATACGAAATTTCGGGATGATTAATTCGACCGAAGGCGAAGAGCGATATAATCAACAGGAGCGAGCGTGCGACATGAAACAACCCGGTAGGTAGGCTTTTTTCAAACTTTTCCCAGTATTGAGCGATACCAGCGATAAAAATCTTCCAACCCCGACGATCAAAGTGAAAATAACTGACGGAGCATGAATCGTGTCGCATGAATCGTTCGGATTTGTTGGAAAGGCATGAACTAGGATTTCTCTACAATGTGGAAAATACCACAGTGGATTGCGATTAGAAGAGAAACCATCTAGGATTTTCTAGTTGATATCCAGGGATTCAATATTGGTCAACTGCTTTTAGTTCCGGGGAAGAAAAGTCTAATTTGTTCAGCTCAAATCTCTAATTTCTTCTCTATTCTAATTGGATTTTTTTCCTCGAAACTGAAAGAACTTGAGAGAAAATACTATTTGAAAAATATTCACCCTCTGAAATGAACAGTCGAATTATTTTTAGCGAAAATAAAGTAATGATTATAAATCAGTGGGGAAATTTTATGAAAAATACATTTTCGGAAAGAAAAAAACACTGCAAATGATTGTACAGTGGATTCGCTAATGATTTAAGAAGACTATCCATTTGTGATCGTAATTATTCCGAACATTTGTTCCCACCGAAATACAGATTGGTAGCTATAAGAGAAAACTCAGTACCAACTATTGTAAATCATTTTAACTTTTCTTAATTTCCAAATTGAAAGCTAAATTTTTTGTCTAACGTTACAATTGAAGAGAGTGTTTGTCGAGCACTCGAACGAGTATAGAACGATTTTTATACCTCCTAGAACGAATTTCTGAAAATTTCCCAAATTCAGAAATTGATACCAAAATACACCTTTTTTAAACTTTGGAAAATACGAATTTACTCCCTCTGACCCCCCTTCCCCCCAAGAAAAATTAAACAAAAAAAAAATTGAGGTAGCAATTTGGTTAAAGAATTGAGCCGTTGTCGGGCCAATATTGATTTTAGGTGAAAATTTCGAGAATTTGGAACTTATAGTTTCATCAGAAACGTTTTGACGGCGTACGGCGGACGGACAGATTTTTTTAAATTTGATATTCATATTTTACATGCCCTGAAACGAAAACATCAACTTTTGGGGAGAGGGGGTTAGACATTTTTTTTTCTTGTGCTGTTACAATAGTTTATTATTGAATGATAAACCAAACTTGAGAAAATGCGGATATGGAGGCAGTTTGATCGGTGAGCAATTTAAACGATCTCCCACAGCAACAGCCGGAACGGTCCACTTGGCACGCATCTGCCTCTGACGTCATTTTAGCGAAAGGGTCCCATTGAGACCTTGACTAAGGACATCACTTCACAGTCCAGTCATGGTCGACCCGTGAAATTCCGCGCGGCGTTGTCTGAAGGGGTGAAAAATTGATTGATGACCCCCAAATAGGATAGCGCATTTCCTCTTCTGGACATACGTTCGGAAATGAATTTGCAAAAAATTTCAAGGAAATTTTGAAATCGAAATTTCGAATCGTCATTGTCGGTATCTATTTGAAAATTTCAACGTTGAATTCGAATTTTACGTCTAATTTCTTGTAAGAATACGCGTAAAAACACAAGAGAACCGTGGTACTACTAGTAATTCCAAAGAAATTTCAAACTTGAAAAACAATGAGTAAGGTAGCTCAAAAAATGAAAAATACCGGATGGCTTTTGAAAAATTTCCGTTGATTTGACCACTATGTCGGATTCAGCGTTGAATTTCCTGAAAGATCAGCACTTGAAACAGCTTGAAAACAAAAATCATTTTCGCACTCACTCCAGAGCTGAAAATCTCGGTCGGTTCGGAACTTGTTTCGCGGAAAATGATTTCTGCGACGGTGTGTAAATTTTTTAGGCAAACTGATGGCGAACCAATGCAGCCTTACGTGTATTAAAGCAATCGATTTCCGAAAATTTTGACCTTAACGGTCGGCTAAAGTTCAATTTTGGTGAGCTCGAAGATCGAAGACTGATTTTTTGGACTATTTGAAAATTTTCCCGAATGTTGAAAAGAAATAATAATATAGAATATAAATAATATAGATAGAAATATAATATTTTTTACATGTACACATAATATTAATAGAATCACATGAATAAATATAATATTTTGGTGAAATACAACTTTCCTGACATTGTAAAATTATATAACTCCCCTTGTTTTTTCGGATTTAGGATTTCGTTGAAATCTGGTATAGTGACAGATTGATGATGTTTCTATCAATATTATGCTACATTATTTGTTTCTGTTGCCCCATATGGACGAGAAAGATTTTCGCCTACCTAAATCTCATACCTACTATTCGTAACTATAAAGAGCGGAAAACTATACAGAATCGAGTATATTCGACCAAAAGTTCCATATTTGTGCTATGAGTTGCCCTAGTATGGCGTTCTTACAACTGTTTAACCATTTTCCTATACAATTCTGCGTTCCTCCCATTCCTACTCATATCTCCTTCTTCGCAACACGAAAGATCGTTACAAGAATCCAGCCTGCGAACTACAGCTGGGCGATCAGGCTGCTGGGTTATTTTTAATTCTCACCCCATTCATTCATGATGTCGGCGAAAAATATACGCGAAGTGACGTCACAAGCGTCGTTTAAAGGACGTTAGCTAGTTCAAGTTGAATTTCCAAGTCGCTTGTGAACGGCAGGTGCGAAACGTTGCGGATGCAGATGGCACTTAGAGCGTGTTGTCCTGAGATGTTCCACTTTGGAAGTGCAAGTCCTCCTATCAAGATTTCGGTAGTTCGAACTTCCAGTTTCGATGGTTTTCATGGTATGGAATCCAGTTGAAAGGCAAAATACGGGAAAATGGATGAATATTACGCCATTACCCATCAAATAAATTATTGGATATAGAAAAAATTATTTAATGGCATAAACCTTTTTATATAATTTCGAATTCGTCCATCTGATCGAGAGTGAAGATATTCTATGAGAGCACTTCGTGACTAGAAATTTTGAACAGATCTCTTTACTGATTCTTTCCTTCATTTAGCTTCCCAAACAATTTTTCTATACAAGGCTAACCAAAGTTTATTTCTCGTGACACATCCGTTGGGTGAGAATCGTTTAGAATAAATTACAAAACCTGTGCGAATTGATCTGTTACAGTTCGGTGAGTCTATTTTTGAAAATAAATCTACGGAAATCTGCATAGATCTAGTCGACAGCTGAAATGGACCAACTGCGAATAGAGGAAAATATTTTCGTGGTTCCCAATTCGCCCTGTGCTCGGTCACCTCAACCCTTCTTGGTTTCAATTCTTCCTTACAGGAACAACTGCTCTTTCCTTAGTGTTCCTCGACGAAGGGCCCAGGGATTGTTAAGCAACAGTTGGTCGCCTTCGGAGCAGCTGCCCAGATTTTGAGGCACAAGAACAAAAAAGTGGTATCCGTCTCATCTTCCTTCAGGCACGGGGCCAGCTGCCGCCTGTCTCCCGGTTCTCTATATCCTGGGCTTCTTAGGGACACCTGGCCCAAGGTAACACGTGCCTCCCATCTGCTCAGTTTGAAGCTTGAACACATCATCTGAAATCAAGATTTTTCAGTTCGTTGCCGGAATATCTGTAATTGAGAAATCGGAACAAAATCCTGCGACATAAAGCAAAATTAAACCCCAAACGTCGGCATATTTTTTTTTGAATGAAGAGACAATTTTTTACCAAATAAATAGGAAATTTTGACGTTATATTTTTCATCTAATGACTTCATATTAAACGAATGGTGTCTTGAGAATGTCATCTATTAAATCTTTAATCGGTGTCACGAAGCAAGTCGTGGTCTCACTGCTTCACTGGCTAATTGATTTTCTTTGAATTATCAGGAGTGCTAAAAAAGCTAGTTTTTATCGACGGTTGATAAGATGAAGGTTTCATGGCGATCGTTTGTCTAGGAGATGGTGTCTAAGGAGACGTTTGCCTAGGAGACGGTTTCTAAGGAGACTATAGACTAGGAGACGTTTACTAATGAGATGTTGCCCAGGAGACGGTTTCTAAGGATACATTCGTCCAAGAGACGGTTTCGCGTTCGACTGCCGCTTCAGACATGTATTCCAGAAACTTGGAAATGGCCACAATTTTAGCCAAAATGTAACCCGTTGCTTGCTGTGAGAGCGATGAATAGGGAAATTCGATTTATATGCTCCGACCTAGAAGACGTGTGTGTTGATACTCATTCAGTACCTACTTTTTTCTCTTTAGAAGAAGAACACATCGCTCATTTAATGCAATAGTGTCATAACTCAAAATTTGGCGTTCTGAGATAATCGAGAAAAACCATTTGACATTGGAATAATAGTTTTGAAAAAATAGTAAAAAAATTGGAATCCCCGCCAAAGCAATCCTCAAACTCTGTATAATTATGTGTAAAAAGAAGTCCATATTATTTCTTCAATTTGACTCTTGAAAAAATAGTTATATTAATAATTTTTAACAAATGACAGTATTTTCGAAAATATTAAGAAACTTTAGCGTATTAAGTTGAAATATGTCGTTCTTGCTAGTTCACAAAACTGATCAATGCATCTACTAAGTAGTATTATTTGTAAATGTGACCGTTTTTATGAAAAGGGTACGAATATGTTCAGAATAAGTTTTTTTTTTTTATGAAACAGTTAAAATAAAAAATCACGAAAATGGCAATAGAAAATACAATACTTGCTGAATTACTTATAAAGAGATAATGTAGGTAGGTACTTCTTGTAAATTAGCTGTTACAATGCTTCGTAAAATGACTTGTAGAAGTTGTGAATCAATTTTTTTCTGGCTAGCTCCATCCAGTCACTTTTCTTTATTTGCTGCAAGTGTTGGCTTGCTGGTAAATGCAGGTTTAAGGGAAATGTTTCGAGATGAGGTACTCTTCCTACTTTTACGGATTACTTTCACTTCTGAAATGTTGATTTTGTCCATATTCAGTGGGCCTAAATCTGCTTCCAGCTGTTTCAAATTGTAGAAGTCCTCAAAGCTATGCTCGTTAACCTGGAGGGGTTGCTTTTCGGTTTATTATTTCATAATAAACCATTGTAATCGCCCAAGAGAAAAATTTTTAACCCCTCCAAAATTCGATGTCTTACGTTTCAAGGCATGTAGAATCCGAATATCCAATTTAACAACACTTTTCTAGCCAAACTATAATATCTACAATCTTGAAATTTTCATCAAAAATCAATTTCGGCTTCACAACGGCCTAATTCTTGAATCACATCGTTAGCTCAATTTTAAGGGTATTTTTGGGAGGTTTTGAGGGGGAGAAAATTCATAATTTCCTAGGTTTTCCAGAAAAAGGTGAATTTGGTACCTATCAATTTCCATAGATTTTTGGACTCTGAATCGAATGAAACCATCGCGGGGTCGATAGTTTTATTGGCTCTCAAGTTATCGCAGCTTTTGTGTCAAATTTGGAGATTTTCAGAATACAAATTGGGTATGAGGGTATAACTCGAGTTCTCCAAGCTATAAAAATCGTTCTATACTCGTCCAACACTCTCTTCAACTATACCGTAAGGCGAAAAGTTCAGATTAAATTTAGAAATTAAGAAAAATAAAAATGATTAAAATTATAATAGTTGCTACGGAGTTTTCCCCTGTTTTTCGGAACGTTCACAAATTTTCGGAATAATTACTATCACTAATGGATAATCTTCTTAAATAATTATTGAAGCGAAGGAATGATAAACGACTATGCAATGAATGAATGAATTCGCGTAAGTTGTAAAAATGGTGAGATTCGAAACATTCAATTTCGACTAGTAGTAGAAATTGTAGACATCGCCTTTCGGTAGCTGCATCACAGCTTGAAGATCGTATTCTGCAACTTCTACTTCAGGGTTTAATTTGTCGGCATTTTTTAATTTTTTTTTAATCGTTTTTGTACTCGAGACAACTCCTTTTTTTCAAATGTAGATCATATTCATGCTTGAGCATACGTGCAAAAAGTAAAGAAAAAGTGGAGATCTATAACAAACTTTAGAGCTTCAGATTTGAAAATATGACACAGACAACTTGCATGCTGGCTCAAAAACGATTCGCACCAGCATTTTCCCTCTTCTCGTCAAGCTAATTATAGGTCCGAACTTCGGCTGCCTGTGAAATGTTTGCCAACAACAAAGGCTCAACAACAGATAACTCCATCAATTATCTCAACTTGTTCAACAATAGAGTCATATCTAGGTATGAAACAAGAGATAAATAGAAAAATTTATCAGTAACAGTGGCATATTTTTAGAAACTACGCTAAAAAAAAGAAATTTTTGTTGCAAGATTGGCACATTTGACGATAGTTCTTCAGCTGTTAGCAGATTTGTTCCAAAAACAATGTCACTTCTTCAAATAATACGTTCTACACGAAAACCTGAGAATGATAAAACGACTAACCTTTTCGCGTATAGTGACATATTGCAAGATGATACGTTATTAACGCCAACGTGCCGAAGTTATTTCGTATGATACTGAGATGTGACACTACTGCTGCTAACACTTCGTTCGTCTTGTATGGAGATGACAAACCAATAAGCGCCGCCAAGTTGCGAGTTTTGACAGTACAGAAATGACCCTCATGTAGAAGGTGCAAGCACTTATGAACAGTCTATTTTTGCATAAAACCCGAAAAAGTGGAATTTTGAATTATGACACTATTGCATTAAATGAGCGACATGAAGTACTTCTGCATGAAGTCGATAATGGCTGGATAATGGTAGAAATAAGAAGCATAAGCCCAATAATACCAAATTTCTCTAAAAGAGCGGTCTAATCAAACGAATTCTGGTGTTTTATTTCAATTATTAACTGCTAGAGACCTGACAAAGATTGATGGTGCTGCTTATTATACCTGCTTATATTCTTAAAATCGAATTTTAACGTCTTTCGAGGTGAATTCCGATCAATTAACCTATCAAAGATTAATTATTTCATGAACGTTTCGGACTATATTTAATAAGCACTATTTGAGAGCAAACTTGAGAAGAAAAACTACCCAAATATACCCCCATTGCGTAAACATGTATAAATAATGATTTATAAGGATGTACTCAGTCCCCTCGCCACGGTGAACTGAGTTTGCAGCGGTTTCACTCTCATCTATCGGTTCTCCGAAGACCTCAAGAGTTTCTACGAAACCCGTAAGAGTGCGAGTTCGTTCACATTCTCCCCAACGATCCTAGTGGCGAACATCCATGTAATGATTGAGTACTTATGATTGCGATAAGAGCATCAACTAGGCGTACTCTGAGATAAACAGTTCGTCGCTTTGTCGTGTGCCATGTCGCGAAGATTCTATCTATCTCATCTCGGTTGTTTTTATCAGTTCAACCGCTTCCTTTTCGGCCCCCTGTAATTCTGGTCATTTCGTGGTCGATTTTCGATAGAAGCAGTGCGATTATTGTGTTGTTCTGTGGAGTTTTCGGACGATTGCCTAGCAACGTATTTACAGGATGAGATCTCGAAGTAAGATTAAAAATAAAAACAGTGGTGTGAATTGTATCTTGACGGATGGGAAACTAACTAGATTTCGAAGCATGCCCTCTCAGCTACCGAATCGTTAAGCGCTTGGTTGGTATGTTAGTCCGAAACATCGCCATTCAGCCAGTGGAAAAGTCTTTGGTCTGTGACGAGCACTGTTTTCTTTATTTATGTGACGAAAATGCCCTTACAACCATTGTGAACTTTCGAGCTTTTATCAAGGGTTGGATTTTCAAGATTCAGCTTTGATCCTGCATTCTATTTTCAGCGATTTCCTGACTTGCCTCATCAGAGAATTGAATATATTTACATAAACGCAGTTTTCCTGTTTAGTAGTTGGCTCAACAAGCTTCAAAATTGGATTATTGATTATCTACTACACGTCCTAAGTCAACTTGAAGAGGCTTAAAAAAGAAAAAGGGCTTCAAGCTTTCTGTCTGCTGATCACGCTAAAATTCTGCAATATTCTGTTCTCGGGTTAACGGCTTTTCCATGAGGCAAGGAGCTGCAGTCAGTCTAAATGCGGAAAGCAAAGACTTCTATTAAGTGTCGAAGCTAATATTTCTCAAAGAAAGAGCCAAGGATTAATTTTCCGAATAAAATATCCGGAATGAACGAACTGAACTATTTGGCGCACTTTCTCATTCAATGCCAAAAAACCCAAGAAATTCGACTCATTCGCTGAAATAGTCCAAATTTTGGCGCTTTGGTCCAAAAGGTTGAGAACTTAATGATATTTCCTCTTCAGATTTGAGGTTGAAATGGGCTTAAAATCACAAGAATGTGCCTCCTGATTGAAAAGATCTTCTCGTGACCAGTGCAGCTCGTCCCTCTGGTAGCTCAGTTGGTAGAGCGGTGGACTGTAGTTTGGATGGAAGCAGATATCCATAGGTCGCTGGTTCAAATCCGGCCCGGAGGACTTTTTGCTTCATATTCGACGATTTTGTCCAACAATATAATACCATAAAATATAATACCATAAATTATTAGTGGGCTCGTGCCAAAAGAGTCCATTGAACTTTTGGTTGATGGATATGAGTGCTCCTCCAATATAATCGTCTCGAGAGCGAAGGTTTCACCTTCTGACCTCTTAAAAGTATCGATCATCGATTTGACTTCGCGCGGCAATAATAACAGGTCCGTATGCTTGTTTTATCCGAAACAATCTCCACCTTTTCGCCTGCGAAGTTTCTTATTTCGGCGTTTTTCGTAACGCAAATCTCCCTCTGTATTAGGTAACTTTGCGTGAGCTTTGCTGTAATTGAACGAAAGGGAAAATGTGAGCATTTCCAGAGGCGGATGCTTTATCTCGCGTTGATGCGGATCTCGACGCGAACAATATACTTTCGTCGTTGCAGTCGAAATTCGCTCTTTGATTGTGTTCAGCCGGCGACAGGTTTTCCTGGATGTTGATAAAAGAACAACAAAAGGCGCTCATTTCTTCGACACCAACTATTACATTACAGTTGCACAAGAAAAGGCGGATGAAGTTCGTAGAGCTGAGTGGACTGATTCTAGCGAATGTATAAATTATTTTTTTTATCAAGGATGTTCAAACGAGTGTTCGGACTATTTCTGCCAATATGCTGGCATTCGAATATAAAAATTACTTTAGCTACACCATAATATTCCTCTATCATTGCCCTCGAGTCTCGCTATACGATTTAACGCCGTTCAATAATTCCGTACGATGTTTTACTCGCTAAAAATTCAACCTATCTCCTTCGCCCTCAGTAAGTTCTGTCCTACTAGTTGAGCAACTGTTTTTATACAACAGGCGGCCCATTTCGTTTAATTAACGTTCATTAAACGCTCCAAGTTTAGATTGTATCGCTTCCTAGCCGAGTAGGGATTTTCAAACGGTTACATTCATGGACTGCGTGGCATTGGAAGGATCATTTTTACGAGGCCCTTTTAAATATATCGGGCGTATTTAATTTTTCACAGTGATAGCGCTTTCCATTAGTCGGCAATAAAGACACTCGCTGGTTATTTTGTGGCCTCGCATAATTTTTTAAAATTAATAGGCACTCCTAAAAATGGGCACAGGATGGATCGTAATTGCATGTTGAAAGAACGCGAACGTCAACCTTTTGTTATTCGTTTCGTGGACATTCAAAAAATTACAGGAGAACGGATAATTACTGTTCTTTCGATACAACTGTACAATGCCAGGAACAAAGACTTAACGGTACGCAGCATAGTTGCTAGTGACAAATTACCTTAGCATTTTAGATGTACAGAGAAAATGTGAATCTTCACGTTGCCATTACGATTTAAATATCAAAATAGAAGTAATGTGGTCCTTATTTATCTCTTATTATTTTGATTTGTAAAATATGAAAATATTGATACGAAAAAAATGGATTTAAAAATCCGAAATTAAATAAAGTAATATTTCAACTAGTGCCAAAAAATTATTGTGCGATTAATTCTTAATCAATTGAAAAAAATATTATGCAATTTAAAAAAATGATTGTAATAAATTCTTAATTATCTGTAAGAAAAAATCCTTTCCGAGAACTACTACAACGAGAATTTCACCCTTGCTGAATTTTCCGCCGTTTTTTTCGTAATAATTGGAAAGATCTTCGCGATGAAATACCATCACTTTCCCACTCTGACCGAGGGTAACCTTTGATTTCCACCGGGAAACGTGTCCAACCACACGATTTTGTCGGACAATCTAGTGACCCCGACACGATTACAGGAGGTTCCACGTTTTAACGGTCTGCTTGCTCCGGTACTTATCGAGTCGTTCTTGAAAGCGACAATTTCGTGTCCTTTGAACGAAGCAGAAAGTAATGGTTACTCCTGTGTCCTCTGATTTTCGACCGCAATTCGGCCTGTGTTGGTTTTTGATTATCCTGAGGCATTAGGCACCCCATTTTCAAATCAATCTCCCTTCTTATTGAGAGATAAAATTACAAGGTTTTCCCCGTGACAATTTTCGCGTGAAGACAGACTTTGTGCTATTTATATTTAAATTTTTTTTTGTTTGGTTGATATTGATTTTTTTCCAACTGAAAAGTCAGTTGAATATCAGGATTTCAAGTGAGAATCAACGTACTTTTGAACGGAAAATGACTACAGACGTTTTTCATAGAAATTGATTGCTGAATATTTAGGATGTACAATTGGTTCTGGGCCTATCATCGCTTTTGATCAACTTCATGAGCTAAACAGCTGGTCTTATCACTCGGCTTCCTTGACCTCTTGTGCGCGACACTTCTTTTCTCCGAAAGGTCGATCCCCCCGGAGGATTGGAATATTTTCTATCGCAACGTCGGCGGCCTTCGATGCTAATTTTAGCCGTTTACATTTTCGTCCGATGCATGTAAATACGAGGTAGTCAAGCTGAATAGCTTTATTGAACGAACTTCTAATAAATTGCCTACAGGTTTATGCATGAGAATACCTATAAAACGGTCAAAGGATAAAATCAATAGGTAAGAACTAGAGGGACATTTTGAGGATTTTACCCATTTTTTTATCTTCACTAATTTGGTTTTACAAAAAAAAAAAAAAAAAAAAAAATGCCACAAAAAAAACCAGTTAGTTTAATTATGTTAATTAAAGAAACATTTTCTTATTTAATCTCTTCTCCGAATCGTAATCATGCAAATTGTGAAAAAATAACTCCTATAATTCTTGTGAAAAAAAAAGAGCTTGACGTTATTGTTTATTAGATACACAGAAGTATAAAAATCGATAACCAAGAATTTCATGATCTCATTAATCTGTAGCTCAGTTGGTAATCATAAAATGCTTTTTATTAGTAGCCTGATAGGTCTTCATTTTTCCTGTCGTTACTTCGTAGGTTCGTGCTGAGTTGATGGGATTAAACGACATAAAAATAATGCAATCGATGAGCTCTTGCGAATACTGTTCATTCTTGACCTTCATTCGCCGTTAGTACTCCTCACTGGCAATAAAATGAATCATCGTCACCGTATTGCGATTTTTTATCCCTTGCCTTGATCATAGATTAAAACGCTGCAAATGATTGTTCGCCCTTCCTGTCGTGCCTTTCCGTAGTCGGGGATGTTGTCCTTTCACTACTATATATAGTTTTTACCCTTTGTATGGGAGAGCTGTAATATACTAGTTACTATAATTAGGTATGTAGGTGGTGGCGTTTTCATGGTTTTTGTTGCATAAAGTATTGGTGCTTCAACTTGCGCTAAGGTTTAGTCGAGATAGGCACTCCAACTTTGAAGTTTTCCAAGATTTCTAACTTGCACCATTGATAGCATCAACAAAAAGTCGTCAATTCAGATGGTTGAATACACCAAAAGTTAGGTAATTTAACTGTCCACCTTTTCCCCATGTAATGTACCTATCCATTTCTCAACCGTTTCTGTGTTATTCAACGATATTGGTGGAATATACACGTAAAAATCGCATTTTTCAACTTTAACCCTTTTTTTCATCAATTTAGAGGAAAAGAAACGAAGAATGCAGCATATATTATTGATATACACATCATCAACTATCATTATGCTGAATTTGAGCGAAATCGAAATCAAAAAATATTTCACGAAAAATCCAAGGGGTCCCCCTGCGATTTCTTTGAACCGATCAGTTAACGATTTTTTACTCCTCTCTCAATAGAGATAAAAATCTGAAATTTTTAGGAATGTTGTATCTTACCGAGATGTATTTTTGTAATTTTTTTCAATTCTCGGAAAAATCTGTAAGTGGTCCAAAAAAATAAGTTTTTGAAAGCACGAAAATTGGACTTGAACCGTGATTTTTGGGGTCAAAAATCACGTGAATCAATTGTTTTATTATGCAGAAGTCTTCTTTTGGACGCCTTACACACGTACAAAGCAAAAAGTTTTGCGAAAAAAATGTAAACAGCGCCTCAGAAATTATTTTCCGTATATCAAGTTCGTAACCGGCCGAATCGCATCGGCAAGGGTGGAAAATTAAAATGTTGTTTTATGCGATTTTGAAAGCTATTTTTATAGGAAATTTAACGCTGAATCCGAATTCGACGTCAAAAGTACGGAAATTTGACGGCAACTATCAGTTTTCCCTATTTTCAGCGGTTTTCAATTCATTGAAAAAACTTACTGGAGTGTTCATAAATATTTTATTACTGATTCTTACAGGTAATAAGACCTAGAATACGAATTTAAAGTTAACAATGGCGAATTGCGAGAATTTCGAGTGAACCAATCAAATCTTTCGACTTTCGTGCTCATGAAGTTTTATTTTTTGATTTTTTCGCCTCGTTCGCGAATTTAAAAAAAAAGGGTTTTTTGGAAGCAATTTGAGAACATTTAATTTAGAATCGATTGAAAATGAACAACTTTTTTTCGAGATTTATTCCACTTTTCGGTACGAACCGTGTTTTCGCTTTTAGCATATTTATATTATATTCAAATATACCTAATTGTAGGATTTTGATAGCTCTGACTCGCCTCCAATATACCTATGTAAGAGTAGTCGGTTCAATAGCTATTTGCGAAAAATAAGCCAAATTTCCCGAAAAACGGCGTTATAGAATTTTCAAGTGCAATCAAACTAAAATGACGACCTAATATAGAAAAGAAGCTTTTCCACCCGATGAGTTTATCTCTATTTTACAAATATATTATCAAATTTTTTTTACCTTGCCCCAGTTTCTCAATCAATCGTATACCAACGGTTTTTCGACTTTCGCTTCGAGCCGCTGTAGTTCCGGTAAAAATCAACCAACGAACAAATTTTTGTTCTTTTTCGTTTGAAGAATTTATTCATGTACATTGAGCTGTAGTGAAATGTACAGCTTCAACGAGAATATTCTGAGTAAATTGCGAATAACTGCGGAAAAACGTGGTTCCGGAAGTGGTCAAAATTTACGTAAACCTCCCCCAAGAAAGATTAAATCCCGCATCAAAACGTTGGAATATACGAATTTTCTCCCCCCCCCCAAAACCCCCAAAAATACCCTTAAAATTGAGTAAGCGATTTAGTTTAAGAATTGAGCCATTTTCAGGCCGAGATTGATTATTGGTGAAAATGTCAAGAATTTAGCTTTCATAGTTTCGCCAGAGAAGTGTTGACGGCGTACGGTGGTCGGACAGAATTTTTTAAAATGAATATTCGGATTCTACATGCTTTGAAACGGAAAACATCAAATTTTGAAGAGTGGTTAGATTTTTTTTCTTGGGCGATTACAATGGTTTATTATTGATAATACACAAAAATCAGCTTTATTCTCTTCCCCTGCTTAAAACGTTAAAATTATTATTATGAATCTGGAAACGATATCATAATTATACATCTCTATTCATGTTCATATCTAAATAATTGCACACCTTGCTCAACTCGTTCTTCCTCGTCTGAAAAAAGCGTTCTTTTTTCTATCGCGTTCGTGTAGCATTCCGCTTTATGCAATGGCTCGACGGTGAATTTTCGCGTTTAGCATGATAATAGCAACACGCCCTCATGCCTTTTTTCACCTTTGCCTGACACCGGCTCAGCTATCTATAGTTTATTAGAGCAGAGATCCAGGAAACGCGTCCATTGTGCGACGGGGAACTCATCGGTGCTCTTCTGTTCTTGTCCTACTTCTTTTTCGCGAACTATGAATCCGCTTCGGGCTCAGTTGATGGGCTTACGTCTATTCAACGCGATTATCTCTGGCTACACGTAGGTACCCCTTTCGGACAACCATTGAAGCACTTGCAAACGATAGCAGATCCAACGAAATGAGAACGATTTGCCACAATAACCGGTTTTATAAATTCCTCAACATTGAATTTAGGAATAGACATTGAAAGGATATAAAAAAATAGGAATGTAAAAAAATAGAAATAAAGACGTTGAATATTAGAAAACCTATTATTTTGTTGAGATTGAAGCTGATTTTCAATACTTTTTTTAATGCTTCTTAATTGCTTGTGCCGATAGTTTCCGTCCTTTCATAATCTCGATGAAGATTTATTATTTGATAGAAAGAAATGAGTCAATACTTCATTTCTTCAATTTTTTTTTTGTCGAAATAAAATTTAAAAAAGTGCAAATTTCTCATTCCGTTATCATTGCATTCAAACTGTCTGCCTTTTATTTTTATTTTGTTACTGCTTAAATTGCAACTGGATCAATTTTTCTTAACTCTTATTCAAACTTCGTGTTGCATAAGTACAATTGCGCAAGAGCTTGTTGTTAGAATATTGCCTAGTACGCTGGAACAATTGAAGCTATTGAAAACAGTGTCTTCAGCTCAATTATCCCACCAAAACGTTGCGTAGGTGCTTATCGATTACGAGTTGCGTGACAGCTGAGGCGGTCGACGACATCGGAAAAGCTGTTATGTAGTAATTTCGCTTTTATTCCACTCTCTCTTCCATTTATCATCGCCATCAGATCTACTGTTAACCTGTCGTATATTCATCACAATAATCATCTCTTGAATGCGTACTATACCTAATAAAATATACAAAATGAGAAATCGATAAAAATACTTCGATTCTGGAAGCTGGGGTACTGCCAATCTCCAGTCATTATACTTATCCCTCAAGAACCAAATAAGTAATAAAAAATAAAAAATGAAAGAAATAAAGACCAATAAAATTACCTAGTGACATTTTCTGCTACCATTTCCATAATAGGGCATTTCATCTCGCTCCTGTCTCGCTTTGAGGAACTGTCATATTGCAACTGTCATATTGCCATGACGAGTTACCCATCTTCGCGGTATCTTCGGATCTTCTGTTCCTCCTCCGACTTCATGAGTCCTACAGGACCCCCTTCTATTCCATACTCGGAGAGGGCGGCTAGTTCGTTTTTCAATTCAGTGCCGCGTTGTCGGACCTCGAAACGAGACTCAGCCGTTTCCTTCGCGTTGTGCATCAAGTTCGTCGCTCGTATCACGTGACGGATCTTTACGTGTTGTTTCTAATCCAAATGACAAGTACGTGATTGAAATTTTAGAGCAATTTTGAGTAGAAATGGAGCTTGCAAATGAGTGTATAAGGATTTTTTGTATCGAGCCGGAAGGCTACTGAACATAATTATGTTATGCCAAACAACATTATTACGAATCCCAATTTTTGAACAATTATTTGAAAAATAGACAATTGAAAAAACTTTTTCAAACAATAACAAAAAATAAATAATAATTTCTACTAACCGTTACAATACCTATATTTGTTTTTTCTTTGCATAATGTTCATCAGTACCTTCAAGACGTATTCATCTTTTCCTCGGTTTTAAAAAAAATGATTGAGTTCTGTGAAAGTAATACCTGTGCAAAATATACTAATTTTCAATTTAAATTCTTGCAAACCTGTCGAAAATCTAAGTTTTCAGCGTAATAAAGCGAAATCGGAACTAATTTTTATCAATTATCATATAATGATTTAATAATGGCCCAATTTCTTTGCTCGCGATTGATGATTTTACAAGTGCTAAATTTTAGCTACTGCCAACGAAATGCCATTCAGGATCGCCTGCGTTCGTGGAAACAGATTCGTATTTCTTTTGTACCTTGAGAGCTTTATATTCTGCAGCAATCGCTTTTCTTGGCACTTACATCTGTGTAACACGAGTGCAATATCTTCGTTAGCAAAACGCGTAACTCGACAGGAATGGAGTTTTAACGAATTTATTTTATAGAGCCTAAGATGCTCTATTCTATTGCCGAACGGTTCATTTATCTCTAATTCAACGAACAATCGAAAGCTTAACAATAGACAACTGTACAACGAATGTCAAACAATCGCTCTTAGTAGGAAACAAAGAGCCATTTTAGTAGAAATATTGATTCGGCTTGAAAGATGAGAAATCCCAACAATTTTTATTATAAAATTATTATAATTATTATATTATAAAATTATTCGTATTATTTTTTGCTTCTAGTAAGTAGCAAAAAATAAATAGATAACAACATAATTAAAAAATAATCTATATTATTGTCATATCAAATTATCGATTAAAATTCTGTGCACGCATGCGAGACAGGAGCGAGATGAGGTGTCTTATTATGGAAATGGTAGCAGAGAATGTTACTCCAACCGAACCACGTTTTGAGTAAAGCCTAGGTTCTTTTATTAATTTTTATTAATATGATTAAAAAAAAAATTCGTTCCATAAAATTGGAAAATCATGAAAAATACAGAAAAACAAAATTATATTGTATTTTATCGCTCTTTACCAACCGCGATTATCAGAACACAAATTCACCACGGCCGATTTTTATTAAATTGTGAACGCTATTGTTCTATTTTTATTCCTATTGAGGACGTGACTGGATACATGCCTATCAATGGACGCGAGTGGGAGAATCCCTAATCAGCCTCCGCTCCCTCTTTCGTCGTATCCGTTGTCCTACAGTCCAATGTCTTTCTCGTTGCGACCGGTCACTTACTATAATCAATTGAATCTGACGAGGGCATTCGTACCTTAATCGGCGGTTGTTTTTATTATAACCGCTACTATGTAAATTCAATGAAAATAAAACTTATTATTTGAATAAATATTATATTTATACAAAATAATTGCCATTCTTGAGATATCAAAATGACTGTAATTTACCCTAGGCGGTCATTATTAACAATTTCACAAAAAATATTCAACTCACGTTTCGGGCAACGCTAGAGCAGTAAAATAAGAGGATGAAATTATAGATCATCTGAAATGTGATGACAAGTGAATAAATCATTCTCTGGAAACAAAACGGCGCGCATATTTGATAACTTATGGAGTGCACAAATCGCAGTGTACTTCCATGTTTGAGTTGGCGAAGAGACCAGTTATAAAATCGAGAAACTTATTCGAAGACGTTGGTCCTAGAGGACAAGAGAAATAACGAAGAAAGCTCATAACATTGAAGTGCGGCGTTGTACCAAACGATAAAATCAAGCTTCATCTGCTTGTCAAAACAAATATTTCAAGACCTTAACGGTTCAAAAAATATTGACTCCTAAGTAAAAATCAAAATCGGAAAACTTGGAACGCGTATATCTGAGAAGTGTAGTGAGTAATTCAAACTCCAAACGAGGCAATTTGCACGCTCTCTTGTAGAACGATTTTTTTTTCCATTTAATTTAATTGAGTTCTTATATATCACGACTTATGTCATTTTTTGACCACAGATAGAGATGCACAGACACTCCAAAATCTACGTTAAAATAAAGAAGTTTAATTTTAAAATCAATAGAAGCCTGCAAACTTTTTCTTTTTTAACAATTCCTTCATACACATAGCTTCTCCTACAACGTACGAGAGTACGACTTGCATATCTGGAAAGATTGACCCACTGACTGCTCCAAGTCCAGACTAGACTTTCTTCTGCTATTAGCAAACCCGTCTCGACTCATTCGATCTCAGACGAGGCCTTTCACTCGATCCACGGTCAAGGTAGATCTCGCTACCTACAGCACATACCGGTTCAAATAGCGACCAATAGGAAGCTCTTGGCCCCGGGATTTTCGAGTGGTTTTGGTTATTATACTGAATATGAGCCACATTTATGACCAAATTATCAATTTCTATCGTTTGAGGTTGAGGTTGCTTTGTAATAATATTTTCTCAGACAGCACATAATATACCTACTAAAAGCTCTCCGAATAATCGTATTTACTACGATGAGCTTAGCTATCGTCGTATCTTGTCGAAAGAGCTTAACACACCTTCAAAAAACACCAGTTGTTTATTAACAATGAAAATTACTAAAGCGTGACG
This sequence comes from Tupiocoris notatus, assembly GCA_037159825.1. Lineage (NCBI taxonomy): Eukaryota > Metazoa > Arthropoda > Insecta > Hemiptera > Miridae > Tupiocoris > Tupiocoris notatus. The sequence goes on from JASJUZ010000343.1 coordinate 102,775, forward strand.
GAGGCGAGCTGCAGTATTCCCAGAAACCGGTAACGCGGGACGGTCGGTTCTAGCAGTGCACGAGTCTTTAATTTCATTCGTGTGACGCAATGAGTTCAATCGCGTTCCCTGATTCTCACCCGACCTTTCCATAGCGTATCCTTCGATGTACGGCGGTGACGTTGGCCTGCGTTTCGAAAAGGACCTCACTGTCAATCATGGGGTTGAGTGTGGATATCCTGAAGACTGGACATGCGCATGCGCAGACCGCCCGATAGGTCCCCTAGTATTTCAATTAGCGCACACTGCGACCGAGAGGGCGCCTTAGCTTCTGGGAATCATTTTTGATCTCCTGAATACTAATTGAGATGCAGGCTTTTATACATAGAGAACCTTGGAGCTTTCATAATATTATGTTTCTCAATATTAACATTTGCAAAATTTTCCATCTTTCTCTCAACCATAGAAAAAGATGGAATTCGTAGGAAAGTTGTGCCATACCCTCTGAAACTATTTTTTCTGTTCAAATAAAAGATTTCTGTTAGGTGCGTAAAAAAATATAAAATAATGAATGAAGTTTTGAAAATTAAAAAAAAACGCTGCAAATGATTGTGCAGTGGTTTGTTATTCCAAGATTGATTTTTGTTGAAAATGTCGTGAATTTTCTTTTTTGAATGCCTTTTATAGTGTTGTCAGAGAAGTGTTGACGGACGGTCAGAAATTTTTTTTTATTGGATATTCGGATTCTACATGCCTTGAAACGTAAAACATCAAAGTTTGAAGGGGTTAGAACATTTTTTTTCTTGGGCGATTACAATGGTTTATTATTGAATAATAAACCAAAAAGAAATTTTTCAGCTTAGTATCCATTTTATTTCTATAGCGATTCTCAGTTAGAATTCAAGACGTTTATTATTACTTCATATTGGTGGTTCCGTTTATAGTACTTCAGTTTTGCTTAATTTCTCGTTTTTGTTTCTAATATATTTAACTTTTTTCCCAGTTTTTCTCCAATTTTATTTTCGTTTATGAGAGGAGAAACATTATTGAAATGTTTATTTCATTATACTCTTAAAAGCAACTGATGGAGAATTTCATGAATATTGTGTCCACTGGAGCACGATAATATTTTTTATTACATCCATTTTCTTCCATCACAAATCCAAAATTACCATCAAATGCGTTCTATAGTTTATACCCAATTTATATTTCCTATTTCGAAACCAACATCGTAGATCGTGGTTAACTTACGTTAGAGGTTAAAAAGGCCGCAATGGTGAAAGTCAATGTGAACGTTTTCCGAGCGGTGGTCGACTTCAGTTGGTGACACGATCGGCTGTGTCGTTTGCTTTCTAGTATTGTTCCGACACTCACGGCTTCCGCAAGAGCACTTGTCACGATTTGTGCTTACATACGTGTACCAAAGGTCGCGCCTTTCTCGATTACCTATCCTTTCCCATTGCTTTTCAACTAGAAAACAAACTATGCGCCTCGTAATCGTATTTCGAGCTATACAATTAATCTCAATCGATTAAACCATTTATTTTTCCTCAATTAAAAAAAAGGCGTCTATTTAACATTACAAACTCTCGAAGATATTAAAGATAGACGAAATGTATAAATTAGCAGCATTTTAATTCATTCGATCGCATCGTTAATTTAAACGTAACGTATGAGTACTTTAGATGAGATGAAGGAAGATGATTAGGGAAATCAGTATGGAAAATTATGAGTGAAAAATATATACTAAAATATGAATAAATTAATGGCTGTGTATATGCCTGAAAAGGCGAAAGTGCTCGGCCAGGAATAAATACCGGAAAAACCTTTTCCCCTCACATTGTACCACTAAAGTCTTTAACTTTCTAAATAGGTATTCACACGATGAAATGCAAGTTTTCTCCTCCGATTTTTAACCAACAAAAGAGATATTCCCATTTGTTCTATCTGTTTTCACCAAACCGCCGTTAACCTTCCGAGTTAACGCTTCAGAAAAGGTTGATACGGGTTTGCGGTTTACAGGAACGAATAAGAGCCAAAGGGATTAGAAGGCTTTCTCCCCCTCAGGGATGAATGCGTATGTCTTATGTCATAAGATTGAACCTCAGTCTAGAGATGCATTTGTCCTAGAAATGATTTCAAATTTTTTTCACTGTCTGGACTTGCAAAAGTCTTCTAGAAATGTGGCAAGTTTTGGATTTTTCCATTATATAATTTAGAATTCCTTTTTTTACAAAAAAAAAAAAATAAAATAAAATAAAATAAAATAAAAAAAAAATAATAATAAAAAAATAATCGATGTTTTTTAATCTTATCATCCGATAGTTTAGTGTGATTTAACGTCCGAAAGTCTATCCAATTTATATTGATAACCTCTCTGAAAAATTTTCTGTAAAGAAAAAATCGAAAACTCATGCCTCGACTGAAAAACTTCACTTATTCTCGAATGGCATCTCTATTTTTATTATAGCCCTGAACAATTCAAACATCGTTCGATATTTTTGAAACTGTATTAGGTATTGTGTTCGCAACTATAAGAAAATTGCTCTGGCCTCGGGTAACCGACTAGAAATCGATGCTGCACCTGCGCGTAATTTCTCCTTGGGATGCGAATATTTTCATCCTACCCTAAAAAGCCTGTTGCATTCTCGGTTCAAAGTTCACTTCGTGACCGAGTTGCCGCGAGGTTGAATGTCATTTCAAAGGCGAGCATTATTACTAACCGCTCATCTCGTAACAGTATTCCCGTTTGAACACAAGTGCTGATAATATGTTGGTTTTTATTGCAAGCCGACTGTAAATTCTGTTACCACAATAGGCAATACTCTCGCTTTAGAGCTTATACTATAGCTTCCTCCTCAATGCTTTTTTTAGTGTCGCATACCTGAGCAATTACTTCCTCATTAGGACTTTCATAGTCTAATAACCGCAGCTGCAATTCTAATGTGAAGGTGAAATTGTGAAATTTCTATACTTCGTGTTAAAAGGTTATATCCTGGCATTCCATTGATTTAACCCATTGCTTTTTAATAAGCCTAGCAAATAAGCTTTATGTGGAATAAATAATACTGATATCATAATTCCATTTATAATATAAAGATATTAATTAATTTTTGTCCAAGCAAATATCGCCGTACTTTATATTTATTATAATTTTTTTAAATTTTAAAAAAATTAAGATCCTGTTTTTTTGTTACAGAAATGTACCTGCTAGGAGCATGGGTGATATTGAACTGCCTATGCCTCATCAAAGCCGAACTTTACACGGCGATCACAGACTTGGAAGATCTCCTAGACACCGAAGCAATGTTTATGGAGACTCTCAACCGTTATATTCAACGCGAAGAGAAGAAAATCGAAAGGCTGAAACGGTAAATTGATACAAAAATAAATTTCCTTTTATTGCCCATTATACACTGCAATATTATTACAATTTTTTTAAAAACTGTCATTTTTTCCGGTAAAATATAGTCCGGTTTGGAATTCAGAAAATAAAAATAGAGTAAACGTTACGATTTGCACATTAAAACACTATAATTTGAGCTGCAAGTACATCATACTTTTATTTGTCGTATTTGTCGAGCCAAAAAACCTCGAAATTTTCACGCTTATTAATATTCGCTACGAATTGGAAATGATCGCAATTAAACTGCCGATTCTGACTTCGATTTGATCGCAACTCAAATTTAAGTGGAGCGATTTTTAGATTGAATGACGTTTGAAATGCTAAGTTATTATAATTAAAAACGCTAATAAGTTAGAGTTAAAAAATAAATCGCGATTTACGAAGCCGATAAAATCGACGTTCTCCCCGGAAATTTTCACGTAAATATACGTTTCTTTTACGACGTTTTTCTGATCAAAATACATACCAAAAAAAATACTTAGAATTTTTTTTTCTCACAGGAAGGCGGAAGAGTATAGGAAAGAACATTCTTTGGCCAGTGCCGACGTCAGCGATTACCTATCAAACCCAATCAACGCTTACCTTCTAGTCAAAAGGCTGACCACCGACTGGACCACGACTGAGTCGCTTATGACCGACCAATCCGCTCTAGGTAGGAGATAATAATTTCTATGTCACGTCTCTCTTAATCTTTCGCTACCGACAGGTGAAAGCGTTCTCCTTCATTCAACTCCGACAGATGAATTAATGATGTTCGCGAATGCCGATTCGCTTATGAATGGAGTGTGCACTTTTCATTAGCTTCGATTCACTCGCAAGCTTATTCATCCAGTTTGAAACGGCTGACATCCCGAAGATGCTCTTAAACGGAGCCATTCATTTTGTCAGGTTTTCGAATGAAGAGGTATCCGAACGCAGAATAGAGTACTAGGTAATGTTAGGTGCCTTATAATTTCAGTGTAACCATGTGAAGCAAAAAATAAAAAAATAAAATAAAAAGAAAGGATCTAAAATCAAAGGTAGTAGGGTAGATGAAGAATGACTTAAATGCGGTACAATAGTCTATAATCACAAAAAATTCATTTACATTAAAAAATGAAGTTATGTGGTGATAAGAGTGATAAATAAATATACCAAATAGATAGATAGTGTTTATTTGTCCTCTCTATATTACAATTTTATTACTTGCTACAGATAAATTAAAATATTGATGCTTCTTGGTTACAAATATCAAGGTATACCAAGGTATGAGGTTGGGTTTATACCAAGGTATAAATATACCACGTCATACATTATGAATCACTCATCAAATATTCGCAAGACCTAATTTGAGAATGACTTTACGTATTGATTGACTCACACCCTTGTTATGTTTCACGGATACTGATCTAAAATTTCTGACATAATTTTTTTCTTCCTTCAAAAATTCTAAATTGATTGCACTTAAGCCATTTCGGAACTAAACGCCATAGGTTTCTTGTAATCCCTTTCAACTCTCGACTTTGATTTACGCGGCTTTGTTTCAAATTACGCGATCCATTCAGGGTTTGTTCGATGGTGCAACTTTTTTGTGCGCTCTTTTGTAAAACTTCTCGAAGCCTTCTCGCGCCCTCTTGCTTTCCTCACCAGACGGGTATTAATTAGCCTCTTCGCCATTTCCAGCCTATTATTGCGGTTTACGCCTGCTGGAAATTCGTCTTGCGCTAGCTAAGTTATGTGGGACCTAGAGTCGCATCTCTTTCAGCGCGTGAGCAAAATTCTTTACGACTCCTATGACATTCTGAAAACTCGTAAAAAGTAGCCATTCGCTATTATGAAACGACGAGGTTGTAAAACATAATTATAAGAAATGGAATAAGTCAGTTTTTTATTGTCTTGATTTTAATAGCCTAGAAGAATAACCTTGGAGATTTTAAAAGGTATATATAGCGTCATTGTGTGAAAAATGAGGATAACGCTTTTTGAAAATAAAATAAAAAGCTCGCGCGACGATTCGAAAGAAAAAGATTCCGGATTAGAGCGAAACCATGTGAATCGAATGATTATTTTTGCTTCCATGTTTACGTAGTAAATGGAAGTATTGTGATATTTTCATTCACACTTTCGGACTACTTTACACTACAAGCCGCGTAAAAATCAATATCTTTGACATTTAGGTTCATAAAAATTATCCCATTTACGAAACTTGGCTTGTATCGTTATGAGGCTCACATACGGACCTTCCGCATTATTGACCTAATTCGTGCGTTTTTCAATTTTGTGTTCACCTGGCTAGTTTTTCAACAACAGTTGTAGAGTAATAACGTTGCACCCTTCGTGCAAGCTTCTTGATTTTTTAATTAGTTATTCCTGTTACCGACTCAAACATGGAAGTACTGTGTGATCTATGTTCACCACTGGTTTTGGAAAGTGTTGATAAAAAGTTTTTTTTTTGCAACCTTATCGAAATCAAACATCAAGGTTCTTCCTGGTGATTTAAATTTCCCTTCAGCTATCCTCAGTTCTGGCCGAGTTAACCTGATGTAGGTCCTTGAGTAGACAATGTCTTCATCCTTGGCTGGTTTCTTAGCCCTATTCAAACCTTCCCAACTTCAGGAAACGTCAGACCGTGCGAATCGAGTGCGTCTATTCGTTATGATTTATCCGAGGATATTTCCGATTGAGCACACGGTCGCGGCTCATTTCGGTGATCATCTTATAAATTGTTTTCCATAGCGTGAGAATCCTACTAGATCTATTGGGAAAGGCCGGAATGTTTTTGGAAACTAGAGACTTCTATTATTATTTTTTTCTCCGTTGGATTTTGGTTAGAAAAAATTACCTGAAGGTGATTCGTTATTTTTTCGATCGGGTGAAAGAGGACGGATGTGGGTGTCTTAATTGTAATTTCTGGATGTTCGCCAAGGAGATCCAACGGTGGCGGGTCGAACCGTTATTGAACCCGTTAAACGACTCTAGTACAAACAGCTGAAAAGAGTGTTTGACATCCATTCCAACGAGTATAGAACGATTTTTATAGCTCCAGGAAGTCACCCTCATGCCAAATTTTTGAAAATCTCCCAAATTTGACACAAAAGCTTTAAAGAACCAATAAAGCTATTGACCCCGAGACGGTCTCCTTTGATTCTGCATCCAAAAATCTATTGAAATGGATATCAAATTCACCTTTTTCTGAAAAACGTTGGAAAATACGAATTTTCTCCCCCTCTAATCCCCCAAAAATACCCTAAAAATTGAGGTAACAATTTGGTTAAATAGTTGGGTAAGTTACAGGCCAAGATTAATTTTTGGTGAAAATTTGAAGAATTTAGCTTTGTCAGAAATGTGTTGACTGCGGACGAAAATAATTTTTCTAATTAGATATTCGGATTCTACACGCCTTGAAACGTGAAACATCAAATTTTGAGGGGGGGTTGAAATTTGTTTCTCTTGGGCGATTTCAATGATTTATTATTGGATAGTAAACCATGAAAAGAATTTTCCCCTGAAGTTCGAAAAGCTTACTGGTTAATCGACTCTTACGTTTCACGTTTCTGGTTTGACTCCAAATGACAACTCACAAGGGGAAAAAATGTAGAACAATATTATCGTAATGATTTAGAATAACATACGAGCAGTAGAATACTTTTTATCACAGCCTATGAAAATCATATGACCCATTTGAGTTGCTTCTGTTGAATTTCGCGCGTTAATTTTTTCATTTTGAACGCAGATGATGCTCAGCACAACTTCACCGAAATCAAACGGTTCATGAAATTCCCGACTGATGAGGACCTGACTGGAGCCGCTGCTGCTCTTATTCGCCTGCAGGATACTTACAATATGGACACTTCATCCTTGGCACAGGGGGAGCTTATGGGTGTCAAATATACCACCCAACTTAGCGGTAAGTATCATAATAGTGATAATGAAATATTTGCTATCCCAATTCAGCGTTATAGTTTAGCTATACAACCCCGTTTAAATCGTTGATCATAATTTTTCTCACGTCATCCATTCAGTTAATTTTTCAAAATGTCCACCATTCTTCGGTTGAGAATTCACGTTAGAAATTTATATTTCAAAGCGTCTTTTATTGTTCTATTTCTGAACAAACAGCGATAGTCCCTTTTTTCGCCGAGCCTAATTCGGTACGTCACTGTCGTGACAGCGAAGATGAAAGACGTTGCAATCAGCGGAGCTGTAAATCTCATCTTGAGCAACCGTTCTGTTGAGTTTCTCTTCCAGCTAATTCGCTGGTAGCTTCAATATTTTACGCGCGCCCTTGACCCAGAGAATGATTTTGCCAAGGGATTTTATATCAGTTATATTGGTGTAGTTTTTCTATGTACTTAATAATATATTTTTTCCAATATTGAATTACTTTTTCCAATTCATCTAATTTTATTGGAATGCTGTGTTTAAAAAATTTTTGACGCCTTTTTTTTTCGAATAAATAGCGTAGAAATAATTGCTCAGATGATTATCTGTATTTTCCCTCATATTCCAGTACGAATGAGTGGCTAATAAAATGAAATAATTGTAAAACTAAAACCATCCAATCATCCATTCGATTTTATGGAGTTATTCAATATTAACAGTGCTACTATTCAAATTACAAAATTCGAAACAAATCGACAATCAAACATTTCTCTCGTTTTCATGTTTTGCTATTCGTGTTTCAATTCAAAAAAACCTTCACTGACTCAAACAGTACTTAATCGTTCCGTATGAGTAAGCACTGTATTTTCATCCTTTCGTAATTCCACAGCGAGCGACTGTTTCGAGCTTGGTCGTCAATCGTACAATAGTCTCGACTACAGACATACAGTGCTATGGATGACCGAAGCGTTGGCTCGCCAGGAGGCCGAGTCTAGGCTAAGTTCGAACAAGACCGAAACTCCGAAGTGGGAGATACTCGAATACCTCGCTTACTCGACGTATATGGAAGGTGAGGTGAATGGTATAATAAACTGTTGCCGAAGACCTAATAATTACGCTCCTCAAGTTACACCGGAGCCGATCGAAGATTTGAATATCTTGATTTCGAAATCTATCGTAAAGTCTCAGCTCTTTCGTAACGCGTAGGTTCATAAAATAACGCCCGTTTACCTGGAATTTTCGAATTAATCACTTTCTAACACGCCAACCATTTTCACTTCCGTGTTTATAGATTATGAGTATTTTTGAAACGTTCATTTTGATATTGTGTGGAATAACCTAATTGGATTATATTTTTTTATTAGAAAGCTTCCATAATAAAATTTTAAATCCTAATTGGAAAACATCTGAAAAACGTCAAAACGATGTCTTTATTTTCATAACCGAATCGGTAATAGAAAAATACTTTTATAATAGAGTAATAAAATCAACAGATTATTGCGATTAAAATAATTTTATTCAAACAGTCCATTTCATTTTAATGTGTTCAAAATGAATTTTGATCATCTTGAAGTTGAATTAATTGACATTATCCTGATCATGTTAAATTAGGAAATTATGGTCGTCGTATTTTTCGCAGGTGACGTTAAAAGCGCATTAGACATGACCAATGAACTCCTGCAGATCTATCCTGACCACGAAAGGGCTCAGGGCAATCGAGCGTACTATTTGAAAGCATTGGAGAAAACCCCGGACTCGACAAATAGCGAAGAAAATGTTCTCAAAACGGAAGAACACGAGAAAGAAGTGAGTAGTATTTTTAAATATTATTTTTATAACTAACATTATACATTTATTTGAGCACAAGAATGGCTCGCTCAGCTGGGAATTTTATTTACCTATATTATTATTCGAATATTCCACTTGAAAAATTCCATTAAAATAGTTCTCCGATATTAATCTCTTAGAATGGCATGAGTAATTAAATTTTAAATTATATTTGCAGGCACAAGACGTACCATCGGAAAAAGGGCCGACTGAAAGGGAGCTGTACGAAATGGCATGCAGAGGCAATTTGACTCCTCCTATAGAAATCACTTCAAAATTGCATTGCTATTACTTTTCTTCAAATCCGTACACTAGGTAATTATTACCCGTAATGAAGAAAGCTCCGTACCTCTTCCATTGCTTCTTATTTTTAATTGGTAGAAAAGTGTTCGGCCTCTTTTAATAGTACGTATTGTATGTACGTTATATTTTTTTTAGATTGGCAAGACTGAAGGTAGAAGAAGCATACCCAAAACCGAAAATTCTGCTTTTCCGAAACGTAATGTACGATACGGAAATTGAAGTGATTAAGAAACTGGCTACACCACGGGTAAGCGTCAAAGCTATTGAACTATAAACAATTTAAAGGTTAATTTAAAAAATAGAATTATTAACTAGCATGAATAATAAAGCCTCTGTGAATAGCGGAAAAATTATAATCATGTCCATCATACGCGTATGATCGACTAAAACAAAAATGTACTGCTTTTACGCAACGTTGGAAAGGAAACAATCTTTTTCAAATGTGTGACCATAGTCGTACTTATGAAACAAACAAGCAGTCGTCAGCTTACATTTTTAATGTCTGTTTTACACAATTTTAGCTAAGAAGAGCCACCGTTCAGAATTTTAAAACTGGTCAGTTGGAAACGGCCAATTATCGAATATCGAAGTCGGCATGGCTGAACGAAGAAGATGACCCAGTCGTTGCTCGGGTATCCAAAAGAGTTGAAGATATGACTGGGTTGACAACAACGACGGCTGAAGAGCTTCAGGTCGTCAATTATGGCATCGGAGGCCATTACGAGCCCCATTTAGATTTTGCCAGGGTGAGCTGCTCTGTAATAACATACAACCCTAGATATTACATTAAATTATGTTACTATTGAAAATGTTGACATGTTTCTCTTACAGAAAGAAGAAACTAATGCGTTTAAGAGTCTTGGCACTGGTAATCGAATAGCCACCGTCCTATTTTATGTAAGTACGTTTGTTTTCTGCCCTTGGAAACATTAATTGGAAAATCTGAGAACTAGAACGGATACAGTCAGAAAACTCCCCGTCTTGGTAATTTAGCTTCTTGTCAATCTAATGTCTAATTATGATTGGGGAATTTATTTTTAAGGAGTGTACAGTGTGCTCAATCTGCTTACCTACTCCTTGGCAGTGTTCTTGTTCAATACTATCATTATTTGGAATTGTCTAGGTTTTTCAAAGTGTTGTTGCTTTTTTTTTGCAGATGAGTGATGTTGCACAAGGTGGAGCAACGGTATTCCCTGGTCTAAGATTAGCACTTTGGCCGCAGAAAGGAACAGCCGCTGTTTGGATGAATCTTCTAGCAAATGGAAATGGTGATTTCAGCACAAGACACGCCGCTTGTCCAGTATTGGCTGGTTCAAAATGGGGTAAGCCAATTTCCTTGAATCTTTTTTCAATATGAGAACCACTTCTTTGAGGAACGAGGAATCCTTAATCTCAGGAAACATTGAAGGTACAGAACATTTCAACAAGTTTGCGAAAGGGAGCTCCATGTTCAAACTACTATCTTAGTCTCTATGTTTACTTTTAAGCCCCGTGAGTAAACTCAATGCCCACCCCAGTTCAGAGATTCAATGCTAATTATCCCCATTGGTTTCAGTTCCCTGCAATGATTTCCCACTGAAAGAGAAAAAAAAACAACAACAACAAAAACAGTGGTAGACATAAATGGCACAGTACTTTCATTTTGAGTCGGTAACAGGTATTACCAATAAAAAATCGAGAAACTCATTCATAGCTTGCAACGTTAGTACTATATCATGAGGAAGTACCGTGTGTGAGCCTAACAATAAAATTCAAGCGTCATATCCTCGTCATAACAAACATTCTAAGACCTCAAACATTCAAATATATTTACTTTTATAATAAAATAGGATCCTAAAAATCAAAGTAGCAAAACCTTGCACACGTTTGTCTTGGATGTACTGTGTGTTATCCAAATTCCAGGAACGGTTAATTTTGCACATTCACTTGGAGAACATTTTCCGATTATTTTGTGAATTACATTAATTTTTCCTTGAAACATGATGGTTTTCGTCACTTTTTGACCACAAATAGACGAACAGACATTGAAAGTGTTTCTGAGTGCCATACTATAAACATTTCTTTCAATTTGACCCCCGTTCCAAATTAGACTTGTGGGTTGTTTACTTCTTTTTTTTACAGAAACGTGGAAGTAAAAATATCAGAATTTACTTTTGTATTACTCTTGTATATTATAGATGTATTCTACAGTGAAATTCGTCACGGTTGCGTCTAAATGAATCGATATCGTTTGATTTTGCAGTTTCCAACAAATGGCTGCACGAACTTGGACAGGAGCGGCTGCGACCTTGTTCTCTGGATCCGTCTGAATAATAAGTGGATTCTATTCGAAGGAATTTCGCCATAAAAATTGTGATCTATTTGGCCAAGGAAATTTTGCAAATGTATTGTAGAGAAATGGCATATCAAAACATTATCAAACAGTCGTCACTGATTTCTTGGGCGATTCGTAAGTTATGGAACAATCTGTTAACGTTTTTTTCCATCCACTCTTTTCAAGTCAAATGAGAAGTTTCATAAAAAGTGACCATAATTTTTTTGCCCACCTTGAAGTTTGCGTTACCAATTGCGATTTTTTTAAAACCAATTTTCCTTTTCACTATTGTGCTGCAACTGGTGGATTTCTATTTTATCTATCCTTGATGTAAACATTGACCTGTGTTTCTTTGATGAACGGATTTTATTTTTCATGATCTATTTCTCAAACTTGATAGCGCATTAGTCTGAAAATCGTGTGAAATGTTCGAAAATCATGAACTTTATTTTTGTTTTCTTTCTCTCGCTTGCTGAAGTTATTTTGGAAATAACACAACTACGATCTCCTTCGAGCAGTTGAAATTACCGGTGCCTTATTTATTACCACGAATTGCAATTAATGTTAGCAAAATGTTAACCACCGTTCGAATTTATGTGTTTTGAGAATCTTGCTTCTGCAGTTTTGTCGACACGTCTCAACAGCGGAGTAGAAGTGTTCGAATTTGTACTGTTTCCTTTTTTGTGTAACGGTCGACGAAAAATGGTTCCTTTAGGTATAATTTTGTTTTCATTAATTTCTCAACTGCTATAAAATTAGACGATTATGATTTTTATACTCACTTTTAAGCTCTATGAATTTTATCTGTAAATATACAATTTTTACATCGGCGTTAGCAGTTTATATCCTAGATTATTATTTGAAAATGTGTACTCTATAGCAAGCGTTTTTTATGTCGGTACACCTGGAGCTATATTTATCCTGGATTTCGTCTCTTTCCGACTTCGAGTGACATTTTTATAACCAGGCGCCGTCCTAAGGCTAGTAGGCGAGTTAGGCCACTCTTCGCAGTGTTGCCAGTCATGATATTGTTATGAAAGTTTGCTTGAGAATGCCTTTTAGCAGAACTAACACTGTGTGTTCTGGCTTGTAATTGGATTTCCTTCCTGACAGGCAGATGTTCTGCTAAAAATAAATTCAAGCACGTACTTTGTTAAAATGCCATTCATGAAAACTACGTAATGTTTCTGTGAAAATGAGTTCAATCCTCTGCAAGTCTTAAACAATGCCCGAATTGACCAGTCGGAATAGCTAAGAGCTCACTAAAATTCGAGGTAGGCCCAAACTGGTGATACTTGGACGGTTTATTCTCTCACCTACTACTAAAGCGGATAGCCTTGCTGTAAATTTAGGTAAAGAGACAATGTTAAGTGGTGATTGTGACATGAGGCGAGCCAGCGGAGCTCTGCAAGCAAGAGGAAGCTAACGAAGGCACATGAATCGCTTGTAATTAAACCGCCTCGGGAGGTTAGGTTCTCCAAATTGAACGTTCAGGGACAACGGTAGGCCATCCGGGGGAAATTCCTCTGTTACACTCGGAATAGGAAAGCCGTTTGGGGTAACAGCCAGGTAAGAGGGCAGAGTAAAATAATTTTCAACTACAGAAACGATTCGGTTTTTGGAGTTAAAATTGTCCTCATGAATTTTTTGTGGAACCTATGAGGAAAAATCAGCTGCAATCAACCATCAATCCAAAGATGTTTCAATCTTTCGGAATATCTGTTGAAAACGGAAATTAAATCGTTCCTTATACTGAAAGTAATGTGTGTGCTCCCAATCACAAAGCCTCGTTAGGAGATATTCACCCTGATTCAATAGGTAAGCTAAATTGTTCCTAACGACTTAACTGCCCCCATTTACGCGCTAGTTTATGCTAACCGCGTCCTTTTTCTGCGCAGGTGTCGGATTGAAATTAATATCTCCTGTCGGCGGAAGTAGATAATCGATAAGAGGAGATAGATTTCGCTACGATCATATTTCTAAAGCACTTTTGCCTCGAGAAGTTAAGGCGATGAAGTGAGATCGCATGAATTGGGTAAGGAGGGGATGTCGAGGCAAAAAGTGCCAGAGGTGCTTTGATTTATGTGGTTTCAGGGTCGTTAAACCTTAATCACTCCTTTCTAGATGAGTCTCACGAAGCGTAGGAGGGGTTGTCTGTCGAGATTCGTTCTGGCAACGCCCGATAGGATTTCAGAGGCGGAACCGACTGTCGATCAAGAGGCGAACTCGAGCCTATTATAATCGGCAGACTTGGCACAAGGTGACTTTGATCGGATTCCGCTACTTCGCCATAATATTCTCGAAGGAATTGGAGTAGAAAGAAACTTGATTTCAATATATTAGTATATTTTTCAACGCCAGATGTCAGGGGTGATTAGGACGTACGAGCTGTTGAAGCAGTGACGATTATAGATAGATTATAACCGCCCTTGAAGTTAGCCAATAGAAATTTAGCTGCTGAAAATTCTCGTCGGTCGCTTCACATGAAATTCTCATCTGCAATTTCTTACAGATCGGTTCTAGTCACATGCGGGGGATTAAACTCGACCAATATTGAACGACGGCAATCCCAAGACTGCGCATTTTAGTGACATATTCTTTCCTCAGAGGAAATATTGTCTGCAGTTTGATTCGATAGAGGCATCTCAAGAATTGCTCAACGCAGGGTGAACTTTTCTCGAGCGCTAAGGAATAGCGAATTTCCATGAAGTTGCTCAATTTCAGAGATAAAGGAAGTTGTTGGGCGTTCGTTTCGTCAACAAACTTTATTAAGGCAGACAAGATTGCTTCCATTCTCCGCATCGCATTCTCTTCTCTTGCTAGATGTTTGTTTGGGACCGAGTTTCTTCCCCCGCTTTCGTATCCTAATGGTTTCCGAATAATCTGCATTCGCTCGCTAAATTGCTTAAATAAAGAATTACTTATACAAAGAACGCCAACGTTTTTATAGCCGTTTCGAAGCCGTTAGGCAATCATTTTGTAAAATCATTTCTCACTATTATGGGTTAAATAAACTTTCTTTCTCTCTCAATTTTTTTTTAGTTACTAGCTCTTGGATAACCCAATTGAGCTTAGTTGGTGAAAAACCACTCAACTGAGAATCAGAAACGTCTCAAGGAAGTCTCACTGAAAATATTTTAAAGACGTCTCATTGGCGTTGTCTAAGAGATGTCACATTGCGATAGTCTCAGGGACTTCTCTCTGGGAATTTCTCAGGAACGTGTTATTGGAGATGTTTCACACATGTTTTACTGGAGATGTCTCAGGATCGTCTCACTGGACAAGAATCTGAGTCGTCTCACCAGAAATTTTTCATAGACGTACCACAGGAAATATTTCAAGGGCGGTTCACTGAAGATGTCTCAGAGGTGTCTCATTTGGCGTTGTCTCAGAGGCGTCTCTCTGGGAAGGCCACAGAATCATCTTACTGAAGATGTCCCAGGAATTTCTTATTGAGGATGGCTCAGGGACGTCCCACTTGCATTGTCTCTCTGGGAATTTCCCTATTACTTGTAATTGGGGATACTTGTTATGTGTTTTACTATAAATGTCTCTGAGAAGCCTCATTGGAGATGTTTCAGAGACCCTTAGGATATTCCTAAAATATGTTTTATTGGAGAAGTCTCAGAAACGTCTCACTGGACTAGATTTAGAGTCGTATAACTTGATATTTTTCATGGACGTGCCATTGAAGATTTCTCAAAGGCGCGTTTCTTCGCCTCATTGGCGTTGTTTCAGAGATGTTGCACTCGAGAAGTCTCGGAGACATCTCACTGAGGAAGTCTTTAGGATGTCTGGCTGGAAACATTTCAGAGATGTCTCACAGGGAATATCTCAGAGACGACTTGGAAGAAAAATATGACACCTCAGATACATTTTTGACCAAACAAATTAAATATTTTTTATTTTTATTTTTTTTTTTTAGGCGTCCCACAGCTATCTCGTCTTTTTAACGAGCTATACGTGAAATCCATCCTTCCGTTTTCGAAACCTATATTTAATTAATTCATTCAACAGTCGATCCGACAGATATATGGGAACGCTAGAATGGAAATCTTAGCGTTAAAAGGATTCATCTCATGTGGCGATACTGACGTAACTCGTTTAGGTACCCTCTCGTTGAACCGAACTCGTCGCCGTTGATAGATAGTTTTCATATATCATATCAACCGATCTCAACCAGACACCTGCGACTTGCTTGGCTGAGATGTGATAGCACGTCTGGTTTGTTGGATGGCCTTGCCGCGGCACTGTTGGCTTGATATAGGCAGGCGTACTACAGCTCATCGCGCACGTCTCACATCCGTCTCGGCTGATGAAGCGAGCTCTTGACGTTGCGCTTTCATTTGGCGGATAGCTGCTCCTATTTGCGAGGTTTTTTGACTGATGATTGAAACCTTGCACCTGCGCGTCTTGCGTCAGTACTCATTTGTCAATACAGTAGCCTAAAGGTTTTCTCTTTGGCTTCAATTTGAATGGTGCAGTTCTTTTTCAGAACTGAATGCGTTTCAAGACATGTTGTTCGCTGTATTTGCTTTTCAATGGAAAATTGAAAAAAAATTATAGGACTCAGGAAACTTTGGCTGCTCAAATCGTCGGTGGTAATTGCTAAAGTGTTCTAACTTCCATCATGTGTGTCATGTGTGTCTTTTTCTGTCCATGGAGATTCTCCAGGACCAGAATTATTTGAACGTGCGTTCCAGATACTGCATGCATTCTATTTTAACAAGCACCATTACTTGTTTCTTTATTATTTTTTGAAATAGATAAAGCTTTTCTTCACTTCCTGCTTCGCCTTTCTGCTTGCTGAAATAATTTTCGCTAGGTATCCTGGGTTTTTCAACTCCGTCGAATTATTCCCGCTTTTGCCCGTATTTCTCTTCACTTCTGAAAGTCTGGATTGCGGTCAGAGCGGTCGCCGAAAGGTATACGCTGTGAGTTCCCACCGAAACTGATGTGAAACGTCAGCGCAAACACTCCTAACAGAATTAGCGGTCGCTAGCGACTCACGAAATGGGAAACCGGCTCGGGGAAAAGTGCGGAAGATTCTTGGAAGTTTTTAAAGTGGAAGAAAGAAAGATCGGACAAAGTTGAACAAGTTAATGGGCGCCGGCTGAGGGGTCGCTCCCTAAGAGCCGAACGGCGAAGTCAGCATTTCAGGTAATTGATGGTGTTGATTAGGAAACCCCTGGAAAGGCAACCTCGACTCCAGGGATGGCTGGATTAGCGAGCCGGGAGCTGAACGGGAGAGGGAAGGTCGTGACGTCGAGGAAAGTTGATGGTGAAAAAGTGGGATACTTCTTAAAATCTTCTTTTCCTCCTTTACCCTTCGTATTTTCCATTCGAGCGACACAGTGGAAAAAAAAGGGGGAATCACCGAAAAAGACCATCTTTCAAGCATTTGCCTACCCTTGAGCGTTTTCCTGTTCTCTTTCGAATTTTCCTCCCCGTTCCAACTCAATTTATCTTTTTCCTCGATACATAATTGTTGACATTATTAATGTGCGGATAACTGGTGACTTCCTCCTCCTTTTAACCTCTATTTTCTCTCGGTCTTTACAATTTTCCTCCTTAGCCTCACGTTCACCTTATTTATTGATTAATAATTATTTGTCTCCCGCTTTCTTACCAGGACTTCGAACTTTCCTTTTAATTATTCGGGTTTTAACATAAAAAACGAGAGCGAGATTCAAATTAAATATTCACTTCGTACAATTACGCAGCGATTGTTATTAAGGAATCGCAGACGGTTTTTAGACCCAAAATACGACGGCGAGACGAGTATTTTCAGCTCCAATGAGCGCAAGAGCTTTCCACATTTTTGAATTCCAACATTCAACTGAGTGTAGTTTGATTTTCTTTGCATTTCTGACGAAATAACTGTCTCATTGGTAATATTTCATTTCACTCGCCTATTGTAATTTTCGTTTGGTTTGTCTTCCCTTCACATTTTTGCGACTCCACATTGTTATCGGAAAAATAGACTAATATTCTTTCAAATTTGTAATCCGCTTGAATTGTGAAATTGTTCACTCTCCAGTTGAGAAATATTTTAGTGTGAGGTAATGTTAACAAAATATACCCCATTCGCAATTCTTCTCGGCTTCAAAGAAACAACAGATGCTCTCGATTTTCATTGCCGAGGGAAACGCAGAAGAAATTCTCGAACGTCTCCGTTCGACCGTAAACCGATGTCAGGCGAGGCGATAAAATGGCGGAAGAAAACGAGTCATCAACCGTTGACTGGCCATTCAAGACAATGCGAGCAGAGAGCTTTAGGACAGAGCGTTTTGAGTGCCCGTTCCTATTCCGAAAGGCCTTAACCGCGTGATAAAGGCCCTTCTCTTTGCAGTGGAGCTATTAAAAGGGAAAATAAAACAAAAAGGATGCGGCCATCCTAAACAGTTGGCTTGATTGTAAAGGATTCTTTAGCTTCAGAGGAACTCGTCGTTCGATCGTTACGGATATTTATTCATTCTATACCAAAAGAAGCCATTTTGAAAAGTCGAGATTAACACTGTCTGAGCCGAGTCTACGTTTGACGCGCATCTTTGGCTGATTTTTTCGTCGGATCTCCAATTTTCAACTTCGACCTTCAATTTCCACTCCAACTCAATACTAACTCCAGTAATACCTACTGGAAGAATTTTTTTCTGAAAAAGTGATTGAGTTTGTAATATTTTTGATTTATTCGTTATTAATAAAATTATTATTTCTACTTCAACTGATCCAAGAAAAAGCTAACAGACAAGAGCGTAGGAAATATCGTACAGGTCCTTTGAGGGCGTTTTTTTCCAATATCGTTTATGGGATAGCTTACACTGGAATGCGAGCGGTTTACATCAGAGCATATCCAATTAAAATATGATCGATAGAACCCCGTAAACCGGATATATTCTTTCATCACGATTTTTTCTCAAGTAGTCGATTATTTTCCGCGGCTTAACCCAATACATGAATTCATCTGAATCGAATACTCATTTTTCCCGCTCTCAAAACCTTTTACAATATTTATGAAGTTTTTCGCCCGTGTTACAATTTGATGTAAAATAAGGTTAATAACATACTTGATAGTCGACATCTCTCAGGACGGATGAAATGGCTGGCAATTTTTTAGGCCTAGCAAGTTGAATGTTTTTGTGGTGAGATATTAATTTATTGTCAATTCACCATGGAAATACAACGGTCTATTTCTTTATTTTAAACATATACGGACCATTCTCAATTACAATAGTAAATTTGCTGAAATTTAAAAAGAAAATAATTGAAAAATAACACTATGGTAACGATTGTTAACAAAAGAAGGCAAAAAAAGGTTGAAATAAAATATTTAAAAAAAAACCCGAGGAAGAATACAATATACAGCTCAAAAATACTGCTGCTGGAAGCATCTTTCTGAAATTAATCTGACTGAAGTAAAGCTCTGGAATAAACGACAGTCCTCGTTTGATATAAATGCTCCATTTTGGCCTATAAAAAAACCGTTTCAATAAGAGAGGTTGTCCACTTTCATTTGCATGTAATTCAAGTCTGATGGGATTCTGTTGAAACGTACCATAACACATTTAACTAGGATACAAGACATTACGTATCAGGGAGATCACTGTTTTCCAACAATTACCGCTGCGGTTTCTTCCAAAAAGAACTTTCTTCCTTGAATAATTCTTATTCGGCGACATGGAGGAAGAGCAGATTCTCACCAAACCGGACCCGAAGAACGAGTTGCTCGAGCATGCTTTGAGCCATTACAAAATTCATTTTGCAACTCCATTGGCGCGTGTGGCCGTTTACGCTCCTGCAAAAGTGACGATTCTCGGCGACCATACGGAATATCTTGGAGGATACACATTAAATATGGTTAGCTCAATAATATATCGTGATAGAGAACGCTGTAAATTCTATGCCCTCGCTCATCAATTCGTAAAAGACTGATTTGTCTTTGGTTAAACTCTCCCATTCGCTAACTCACCCTTTTAAAACGCTCTCTTCGCAATTTTATTCCATTCTTTTCAACGACGTAAAACGTCCGAGTTGAAAGAGCCTAACAAGTCTGAGTTCAATCAAGGGCCACGAAATCGACCGTATTTGACCAAGCGTGAATTGGATTGAAGGCGTTCGAATTCAACGATCATTGTCGGTTTTCATTTCGTTGTTTCAGTCTCTGCCTCTTTACACCGTGGCCGTCGGAGCGGCCAACAATAGTCACACAATTAAAGTAGTCGACCTCGATCTGACGACGAACGAAACGCAAATAGCCGAGTTTCCCATCCCTCCGATGCTTCCGCTGAAAAAGGGTCGACCCGAGTGGGCCAATTTGGTTAAAGCCGCCATCGCATCTTTTGAAGGTAAACCAAAGGCTTTAGAACGTTGTATTTAGGCTGAGCTCTTGGAAAAAGAATCTCCGCTTTTTTAGAAGCACTTGAGCTTTTAAAAGGGAAGCGCCTATTTTAATATTGCGCTTTTAATTGCGTCGTAACTTTCGCACTTCCTGGGCTCAATTAGTATAACGAATAATAGCGACGATGTAAGATGATGAAGGACATTTTTTTAGCCACTCGAGTATTTTTAATTCCATGTTTACGTTGTAAATGGAAGCAATGCAAGTCGAATTTAGAACGGAGGTGAAAGCGGAAGAAATGTTCATAGTGCTATTATACGCGAGAAACAATTTTTGAACAAATGTCTGCGATCAGAAAAATGTAAAAAAAAAAAAAAAAAAATACTAGCATTTTCTCTGTGAAATGAATGGAATTCAATGAAAAAATTTTTAGAAAACGTTCCCCAAATGAATGTGCGAAATTGTTTCCGAATTTTGTATAATACTTCCCAGATATACGCGTTCGAAGATTTTACCGTTTAAATATTTACAGGCCATATGAGTGAATGACGCCTGTTTTTTATCGCCTTGGTCACACACCGTACTTCCACGCGAACCGCAATCTTTTCGGGATTGCTGTAAAAATGATCAATTTTACAGAACCTTAACAGTATTATACTCATCCACCGCAACTCCGCGTTATTAACCTAATCCTGAGATTTTTCGGTTTTTGGGACTCCTGGCTGGTTTTTCGGTATCAACATTGTATTGTACAAAAATGTTGCCTTTGAATGACTTCGGTCGATTTTATAATTGGTTATAAGTGTTTGCCGACTCAAACATGGAAGTACAAAAATATGAATCGAAAAGTCATTGGATCCAATAAATATCCCAAGGATAGTCTAAGCTTTGTACGACTGCATATAATATGAATTATATAATCTTTCATGTATATTGTATCGATAGTCATATGTTATACATCATCCAATCCAGGAATGTCCCGCGATCCTGAAAATTTTCCTATTCGTTCAAAACAATTATCCGTATCCCTATTTTGGAAAAAAGGGCTGAGACGAATTTCGTAGAAGGTCAAGCCAACTTTGTACCACTTGATCCTAGTGCTATTTGGAGGTAAAATGCGGGAAGTGATAATGAGCTTTGAAGTATGACGGCCATTCAAAATGGCTGACCTCTGTACAGCTAAGTAACGGTTACAGCACGTGCATGAACAACGAGGGTATTATTAGACTGCGAACGGAGGAAATTGGTCTTTCAAAGAAACCCCGTCCGTTTGACGTTGGGATCTGAGAATTAACAGAGGACAGCACGATATCTCATTAAGGGTAAAGTTTATGTTGAACGTATTCGAGAGGCTGAAAATGGGGTTTCAAAGGTCTACAAGCGTTCAAAGGTAGTTCTTCCTGGATCTAATGTTAACGAGATTCATCTTTTAGCAAGAATTTGCACCTTACCTGATGAAATTACGTTGGCTAAAACCTTCTTCGAAAACGAAGTTTGACAACATCATAAGGCATTTCAAGATTGTAGCAGATTATTATCGTAGCAAATTAGCAGGCCGTGTGATATGTATTAGAAAACTCTCTTCGCGGAGAAAATTTCTCACCACAAAAGATTCAACACGAACCGAAATTCGCAGGGCTCATTCTGGAAGGTTTCAACGTCGTTTTCGTCTCAGATATTCCCAGAGGATACGGATTGGGCAGCAGTTCAAGTTTGGTCATTTGTACTTACTCTTTTCTCGAAAGTATTACCAAAGAACGGACGACCAAGTAATAATTTATTTTCATATAATACATGCTTATTTTTGAAATCCGTCCACACTCCGATTCAAGATTTCCTTTTACATTTCAGCCAACTATTGAAGGCCAGCATTTGTGCCGAAGCTGAACAAGCTTTCACCGGAGCTCCGGAGTCTTTTGCTGATTGCGTGGCTATAACTATGGGCCAGCCGGATAAAGCGTTTTTCATCAATTGCGCGTTCGTATTGAGTTTCATGATTTATGTGCGTTGCGACACGTTAATTACGAGAAAATGTCACTTGATTTATTCTAATTTCAGAATAAAAGAAGTCAATCAGGTTCCGATCAACCTAACTAAATACGCATTTCTCGTGGCTCTCATTTCTGCCAAGGCGAGATCAGCCGAAGCGATGCTGAAAAAGAGAAGAGATTGCGAACGCGCTCTGGAAATTATGGGAATCGGCAACCTCATCGAAATGCAAGTTTCGCATCTGAAAGGTATTCATCTCGGATGAACGAAAAAATACTTTTATTCCATATAGTATTACAAATATTAAAATTGCTCTGCACATATACCAAGGACTGGATAATCCTGAGTGGTTTGAAGTAGTTTACTCTCCATGAAGTTTAATAACACTAAATAATATAATTTTTTTTGTTGGTAAATTGAAGGAATAACACAGGATTTAAAGGTAATAAAGTATACTAAGATAATAAATTAAATATAAACCTTCTACAACACGTGTACGCCGCTTATCAATTTATTACATTCCTCTGAACCATTCGCAATAAGCCAACTGAATATTTTCTTCTAATACACGTATATCTTGAAAAATTACCGAGTTTCATTATCTCTTCAGGCAGAGTTCTGAGTTGAAATGGTAGGCTATAGAAGAACTCCATTGACTCCATAATAGTCTGGGGGCAGAAATTATGGCTTGGATGTGAGGCGATATTTGATATCGACAGATATGTGTTGATGTGGTGCAGTAAAAGTTGCTTACATCTGATATTACACAGAAGTTTTAATGTGTCCCAAGCTTTCAAAGAAGAGTTAGCTGCCGTTGAAGATACAACGATGAGAATCCGTCATGCGTTGGCGGAGCACATTCGTGTCTCAAAGGCATCGTACGCCATGAAAGATCTGGACTACCTTCATTTGGGAAGGCTGATGAACCAGAGTCAAGTATCTACCAGGTTAGGAATACAGCTGGATGTTTTGGAAAAAATTAACAGCGTGCAGCTTGATATGCTCGGATAGTGCCCTTGTGTTTAAGCACGTATCGATGATTCTTTTTAGGAGCCATAGCTGGCCAGCGGAAAATTCAATACTTGATTCCAAAAATGTTCTCCTGGATTTTTTTAAGCACTTTCCAACTCTTCACGTTTCACTTTTCACGTTGGGAAATCTGAGAATTGGAAAATAATTTGGTTTTTTGAAACCATCGAAGACTTGTATAGTTTTCAGTTTCTTTAGAGACCTATTTACTCCACACTCTTCACTCCGCTTTACTACTTCGTAATGGTAAAGTTTTTTAAAAATTTAGTTAGGTTTTTAACGGTTGTGTTTGAAAAGTTCGGTGTTGCAGAGTGAAAAACAAGGAGTTTTTTAGTGCAACAAAGTAAAAATTATTTTTTGAACAATGATTTTTCGAAAAGTGGACTTGTTTGCTTTTCAACACTGCAAAATATTTTGCAATGCCAACGGTAGCACTCGCCAGAGTAAAGTTCAGTAAAAATTTTATTTTGTCGGTTCAATTTGTCGCTGGCGCGTTTCAGATACGATTTTGAAACATCGACCGACGATGTGAACGCGTTTGTAGATGTGACTCTCAGTATCAACGGTGTATTGGGTACTCGACTGACCGGAATCGGGCTTGGATGCAGCACTATAATATTGGTGAGGAAATCATACGTTTCACGTAGACATAAATTATGCTCTTTTTTGCTGCAATTTGGACATGGCTACAGTCGTTGACCTAGATTGGATTAACGTTTGGTCTTTCTTGTCCGTGAAATACGTTAAAACCAATTTTATCTACAGCTTTATCTCTTAGAAAATTATGCCCTAAATTGAGTATTGTTCTGCCACCGTTTCTAACCTCATATAACAAATTCAGATTAGAAGAGCATCGTTGAGCGAAGTTTTATCGTTATTGAGGAAAAAATCGGAAAGCCATTCATGCTTTATACAAGCCGACCCTTGCCTCGGAACTGGAGATATATCTTCGAAATTGTACAGACTGTGAGTTGATGAAGTGAATTATTCGAATAAATCAATTTAAAGTCAAACCGATGAAAGAATCGGTAGGGGAAAAATAAACTATTCAATTTGTCCTAGCTTTACTCACTCGCAACTTAGGTATAACATGACCTATCATTTGATAATTATTTAATAAAAATCAACCAGATAATTTTTGGCATCGGTTTTATTTTCTTTTTGTCCATTTTTTTCACGTGGCCTGTCTTATCAGAGAAAAGAGCGAAGCGAAAGTCGCTGTCGGTGTACACACGCAGATTGAATACGGACTGGAACAGTACAAATTGAGTTTCTTTGACAAGAAAATTCCTCCGACAACAGCGACGTACGCCCCCGGGCGAACCTGCGTGCTCGGCGAACATTGTGACATGAATCAAGGTTCCGCCCTGCAGATGGTAAGCCCACATTGACAGAGATTGCGCCATTCTAAGGAATTCAATATTCCTCAAATGCGTCGAAGAGCAGAAATTTCGTGTTGAAAAATCGTCATGCATAATAAAAAACAATTGTGGAAGATAAAATTAATTTGGTACTATATTAGTTTTGTAGGTTGAAAATGATACGGTGGAAAACCTCTGACATTTTGATTTGGGCCTTTAATTTTTCTCGGGGGTAGTTTTTTTTTTTTTTTTTAGCTTTTCCGGATCACGTTTTTCCACAGTTAATCACGATTTACTCGAAATTTTCCCATTGGAGATCGTTTCGACTTCAAATTCGAATTTAACGTTTAACTTCCTTGAATAATGAGTTATAAAATAATATTGAACAGCCCTGTATGTATTTGCAACGAATAACATAAGAACGGTGTAGTACTAAAAATGTGAAGAACTGATCGTTATCGTCAAATTTCCATTGTTTTGACGTCAAATTTGGATTCAGCGTTAAATTTCCTATAAGAATTGCTTTTTAAATCGCTTAAAAACATAAGTTTAATTTTCCGATGCCAGCGGAGCTCGAAAGTTTGGCCGGTTATAAACTCGATATACGGAAAATAATTTCTGTGGCGCTGTTTAATTTTTTTTCGCCAAATTTTTTGCTGTGTACTTGTGTAAGGCGTTCAAATGAAGACTCCTGCATAATAAAAAACTTGATTCACATAAATTTTGATCCCGAAAAGCACGTTTAAAGTGCAATTTTCGAGCATTCAAAAACCGATTTTTTTGGACCATTTGCAGATTTTTTCGAGAATCGAAAAAAATCGGAGAAACACATCTTGGTAGGATACAACTTTCCTAAAAATTTCAGATTTTTATCTCCATTGAGAGAGGAGTAAAAAATCGTTAACTGATCGGTTCGAAAAAATCGCAGGGGGACCCCTTGGATTTTTCGTGAAAAATTTTTTGATTTCGATTTCGCTCAAATTCAGCATAATGATAGTTGATGATGTGTACATCAATAATATATGCTTCATTCTTTGTTTTTTTCCCAATAAATTGATGAGAAGAAGGTTTAAAGTTGAAAAATGTCATATTTTTTAATATATTCCACTAATATTGTTGAATACCGCAGAAACGGTTGGAAAATGGATAGGTACATTACATGGGGAAAATGTGGACATTTAATTACCTATCTTTTGGTGAATTCAAACATCTTAATTGACGAATTATCGTTAATGTTATCCGCTGTGCAAGTTACAAACCTTGGAAAACTTGAAAGTTGGAGTGCCTAAATCTCGGCGAAGACTTTGCGCAAGTTGAAAAACCAAATATTTTATGATACAAGAACATGTAACACCCACCACATATCAAAACTATGAATATCAAAATAAATAAATATAAATAATAAGTAAATTATAAATACATTTTTTAAATGTAAATAAATCAAGTAAAATATAGATGAAGAAAATATAGGAAAAGTTGATTTGACAATAATCAAAATAGAGAGAAACAGAAAATTTTTGCTGTTGAAATGCGATGGAACGGCAAGGGCTTCAAAGAGCTTGTGGCTAGATTTAATTCAATCAGTCCTTGTAGAAATAAAAGTGCAGAATAGATAAGTACATCATCAGTTTATGAATAATATTAAAAAATCATTTGATCGGGTACATGCTCTCCAAAACATTTTGTTGACGTGATTGTTGAAAAACAATACAAAAACAAACAAAAGCGTTGCTATCTTTTTCGTACGTTTTCCCCTTTCTCGAGCACATAGTAAGATTCATTCTATTCATTTGTTTCCCTCTTGTAATTTTGTCATTTGGCTAAATGGAAGATCCCCGATAAGCGGCTTCATTTCAAGATGCGTCAACAGTCGGTCTATTTCAATTATAAATCTCATTTGCTTTGTTTTCATCTTGATTCTGCAAAATAGGTCAAAGCCGCGTAATGAGTTATAAAGAAAAGGCGACTGATTAACTCCTAATCTCAAACGTAGAATTATCTGATTTCAATTAGATTTTTCGTCGTTCCGAAGACGATTTTATTGTGGCGAGGAAAATATTAATTTCTTTTGGGAACGGATAGCTAGAAGTTGATAAGAAAAGGTAGATGAGCTCGTTTTTGTAATAAAAATATCGCAGGCATTTGTGCTGATTGATTGTTGAGGGTGAAATATTTTTTTCTCTTGTAATCGGCAACTTAGTAGGTGAAAATAACTATAATCAACTACTCATCGAGTAAGAAAGCTGCGTTTCGTCGTTTCAAACGCCCACGATGAGATACGCGGCTCATTTGTGCGGGTTTTCCTCCTTCCAGGCAATTCCAATGGGGACGACCATTGTTGGTGCTTATAATCACACGGATACAGTTAACATCGTTGTCGAAGAGGACGTCGCAAAAAGCGAACCCTCGAAAGCCACGTTTGCCCTTCCTTCAACCGCCACTCTTCGCAGTGACAATTCATCGTGGACCGACCTGTTCCGAGCTGTTTTGTGGACTTTTCATGGTGAGTTACCCCACGATCTAAATTGTTACTTCGGGATATCGGTCGCCAGGTCAAAGCTCAAAGATTAATATTGCTGTTGCGTCCACAGCTGCAATAACGGACTTTTTTCTATTAAAAAAAAAAAAAAAAAAACTCTAGCTCTATATTATACTGTGTAATTTGCAAGCGTTAATTTACAATAAATTAGATCTGAATTGTGCAAAACGAGACTTCTTTTGAACCAATATACAATAAATCACCTCAAAAACGACCAATAATGCTATCATCATTTAACTCACGAAAAATTGCATTCCGTCCTTGAAATTTGCCATTGATACGGTTATAAATTCGGAGCTCCGATTCGACTGATTCGGCTAATTCCAAAATAGCGTCGCGAATATAAAACAGCCAAACGAGGAGAGGGAGATTTCAATGAGAAAACTATGCGCTCTCGATAATACTGGAAATCATGTTTCGATTGGAGCGCTCCTAATTGAATCATCCTCGATGAAGCTTTTAGCATAATGATTCGTAGTGTATTGGAGAAAATGAAGCCCGGGGTACGTAAATAATTACACTGTCAACACATCGGCGACAGAAAATCTGGTTTGCTTTGGCGCGGAAATAACCGGCTGGCATCTGCTGATTGATTGGAAGATATTACGAGGAAATAGGACGATGAAATGCTAATTAATCGAATTAGCTTAATGAACGAATCGTTGCTCGCTTTTTGAATGCGAATTGCCCAAACGGACGAGAAAATTTTCAGAGAGAAAGAACAGCATTTTTCCGCTTTTGATAGACTTATATATTATAATTTTTTTATTGCGACCTGGGGGTGGACCAAACTTGTCGTCCCACCGCCTGGACAAGACTTATACTTAGAATAAAAGCATAAATGGATGATGAACAGATGTAGGTATATTATTTACGGAAAAGTAGGATAATTTCGTAACCTTTTTTAGGTCAAAGAATCGATAAACTGATAATTCTACGTTGAGGTTATCATAGATCGATGTTTTAATGCTGGATCATTCTGAATCCTAAATATTTTTTCTTCCAAGGAAAAAATACTGAATGGATCTCAAAGAGAATACAATTTAGAACTGTATGATGCTGCTGTGTTGATTAAATTAGAAATAATCGGCCTGTAAGACATCTGGTAAATCTAGCTGGATTCTGCATAATTCCAAGGCGCCTAGTTCACCGTCAAGCGATAAGGCTTGACGTGCTCTTGAGAACAGAACTCCTCTCGTAACGCTGAGCTCTTTTCTTAGAGTTTATAGTTCATTCAAAGAAGACTCAGCCGGCCAAGAGCGTTCCAGCTAATCACCTTAATTAAGGCACTTGCTGTTCTCGAAAATTCCCAACCCCCCCGCTGAATATGAAATGACGGCAAAGCCGTCGGAAAGACGGGCTAGTAAGAACCATGAGAGTCGAGACTATGGAAATGGAGAGTATGATGAAGATTTAAGCTTTCCCTTTTAAGCCAGAAAAGCTCCTGAGCTCTTCAAGGTGTTCAGCAGTAAAAATTGTTATCGTGCCTTAGCTAGGGCACTCAGATTGTTACTAGTCGGTGAAAAATCGATCGGTACCGAGAATATTACGTATTGTTTAGGGGAACTACGCGATAATTTTATCCGGGCACAATGAAGCTTCCTGGGCCGAGAATAAGTCCAGAATGTGTAGGATAGAAATTTCCGTTGCTATTATTTTGCATTATATTTACCAGCGTTCAGATTATTATTTGATAAAATTACTTATTTTTTCCGAAGCTCTCAAACGGTTCAAATACTACAAAAATCATATAGGAAAATTACTGACCTAAGCGGATGCCTACTGTTGCAACACCTCTGGCAACTTACGCATGCAAATTCTCGTCAGATTATGAAGTTGCCGAATTTCCATCATGCATGTATAACAGGTTCAAACTCTGCTCAGCCTCCGCGTCCATCTACCACTTTCCACGCATAACTCATATTCCTCCAACCTAGGTTGTAAGCCCTAAGCTCGCGCAAACGGCGGTATAACTTGATTCAAGTGCCGTTTGGACCCTCGTGGGAGCCGTACGGAAACTTGCTTTACCCAACTACCCTAGTCAGATCTGAGCTCCTCATCGTAAGCTGATCGCAGACACGTACCGGCAATTTTCACATCATTTCAACACAAGAAAAGCTCTTATTTTGTAGAGAAATTCGAACTGAAAAGCAGTAAAATTAATTTTGAACACTAATTTCTTGTTTTCTGAGATCACTTTGAAATTTCTTTTTTAGTTTATTATTCAACAAAACTAAATAATAGACCATTTTAATCGCTCACAAAAAATTTTTGACCCCCAAAATTATATGTTTTACGTCTAACATGTTGAATACGAATATCCAATTAAAAAATCTGTCCGTCCGCCACCCGTCGTTACAACTTTTCTGTGAAAACTATGGATAAATCTCTGAAATTTTCACCAAAAATCATCCTTGGTCTGACAACGGCTCACTCGCTACGTTTTAAGGGTATTTTTGGGAGGGTTTCAAGCGGAGAAAAATTTTTCAAGGTTTTTGTGACATACTTAGTTATGTTCGATGTAAATTTATATAGGTAGATTTTTCGTCACTGAATCGGATTGAGCCATAACCGAGTCTATAGCATTAATGGACCTCGAGTTATCGCAGTTTTTTAAGGGAAATTTTCGCGGTTTCGATATATTTGGCAAGCCAGTATAACTCGATCATTGTGGAGCTATAAAAATCGTACACGTTGACGCCATCGTTGTGTATGTATAGGCAAAACACGTTACATTTTACTATCAAGAGAAGTTCATTTTATTCATATGGCATAAATACAAAAATCGTCGCTCAACTTGTCAAC
This sequence comes from Tupiocoris notatus, assembly GCA_037159825.1. Classification (NCBI taxonomy): domain Eukaryota; kingdom Metazoa; phylum Arthropoda; class Insecta; order Hemiptera; family Miridae; genus Tupiocoris; species Tupiocoris notatus. The sequence goes on from JASJUZ010000343.1 coordinate 132,526, forward strand.
TATAAAAAAAAAATCACTTTCCAAATTTTCCTTTTTTCTACATTTCACATTAAAAAAAGGGAAAAGGAAAGCAAACACGAAAATGGGGAAGGATTTAGGGAAAAGGAAGAAGAGCTATTTTGTCTTTGTTTTGAGGGAGGTTTCCCCCAAAAAGGGGAGACTTGGCCACACTGTAGTGGACGGTCTTTCCAGATAATGATGGAAGCAAAGGAGTAATAAAATACAGTACACTCATTTGCAGCGCTTTTTTTCTTATAGTTTTATTTGTTGCAGGGAAGGTCAAAAAAGGTTTCAACTGCGTCGCTGTCTGCTCTCTTCCGCCGATTAGCGGACTCGGAAGGATAACGTCGTTGATCGTCGCTTTTTACACGTTTCTCGAATGCCTCAACAAAGACTACATTTTGTCGTGAGTGAATCTATGCCTATTTGGAACTTTGAAAAATGAAACGAAGGAGAATAAATTTATTCAACGAATGCTTAACTGAACGAATAATAATTAAAGTAAACTTCTGTATTC
>JASJUZ010000344.1:0-112659 GCA_037159825.1 Tupiocoris notatus
TATTTTAATTTATCCGTAGCAAGTAATAAAATTGTAATATAAAGAGGACAAATAAACACTATCTATCTATCTATGAAAAATAAATTCCTAAGGAGCGAAAAATTCCACGGCGGCTTCGCAGCGAGAGAATCGTATCTTAGAAATGTCTCATACGAGCGAAATACTGAGCGAATTTCTGCCGGGTACAGAACGAATTTATCGCGTAAGAAGCGACGACGAAAAAACCGCGCAGACTCAAAGTAAAAACCCGTAACAGGTTGTAACGTCTAGGAAACACAAGGTTTCTGATCACGTACCGGCTCCATTCACGATATTATAACTCAGAATGAAGCCCGACGAAGGTGTGAGCCGAGAGAAATGCACTTGCGCACTGACACTAATGGTAATAAGAAAATGAGACGGCCCCGACTGTGTAAACCTGGGAGATATATTGGAGCGTGTTGAGCTCGGCTGCATCGCCCGAGAACTTGGTCTTTGCGGGGCAGAAAATCGTAAATTTTTCCAAGCTCGCACCGGCCTTGGACGATCCCACAATGACGCGCGGTCACGTTCATGAAGTTACTACGTCCTGATTCGACCGCGAATATTCAACATGACGGGAATGGAAAAGATTGCGAGGGAGAAAGACGAAAACGAAGAGACGTTACGAATCAGAAAAATCACTTTGAGAACATTTTTAGCGAAGATCGGACAATTTTTGTGGACGAATTCAAAATTGCGACTTTCATCAACTGTTGATCAGACATAGGCACCGAGGAGTACTAACCAGCCCTAACCGGGACTAACCAGCCCTAACCGGTGGAGGTGAACGTTTTTCGGTTAATCGTTTAAAATAACTCGTTGAAAAGGAAGAACAAACAGTTTCAGTGGACTAATAGTTGAATAAAAAAAAAAAATAAATAAAATAATAATAATAAAAATATGTTGCGGTTTACTGTTTGGCGACAGTGGCTTATTATTCGTTTGGTTAAATTATTTTTCAAGAAGACCGTCCGCGAGTAAATATTCCAGAAATTTGTGAAGCTTTTCACCGTAAAAATAAAAGAGCTTTCCTTAGCAGAATGCTATAATTTTAATTATTTTGATTTTTTAATTACCTATTTAATATTAAAAGTCATATTACTTGCACAATGATACAGCTTATGAGCGCTATGTAGCGTCCCAGCGAGTATAATTATTCAATAGCTCCTCAAAATTCTCGAATTATTCCAAAAATCTCTTCAATTTCGCGCAAAAGCTACGATAACTCGAGAACAATTGAAGCTTTCAAAACAGCTATGTCCTCGTTTGTTTCAGCGTCCGAAAAAATCTAAAGAAATTAACACCGAACGGACCTTTGTTTCAAAAATTATATTATATTAGAATTATGGACGAATAATACAATATAATTGGGGAATGAGATTTCCGAAGAATGCCGTCGATTTTCTGTCGCAGAGAATACAAATTATAGAATGAATCAATAATATAAATGAATTAAGCCAAGGGAAGAGTAACGAATGAAAGAATAATATCTAAAATGATGACCTAAGAAAACCGCGGATTTTCTGCCGCAGAGAATACGAAAATTATTAATACACATTTTCATATATTCGTCTCTTCATAATAGAATCCCCAATTACACATATTACAGCTGATTCGCGAATCTGGAGGGGATTTCCGGGAAACGAAAGAGGGAACTCAAAGCTTGCCAAGTTTATCTCGCGCGATTTAACGGCAAGGTGCTGAATTAAGACGGGCAAATCCTATAAAAAGGAAGTTAATCCTTGGCTATTAGCACGCTCTTATCTTCCGAAGAAGGCTTCGCCAGTTAATGTTCGGCCCGATTAGAGAATCGATCCCGTCCGTTTTCTTCATTTAACGGCCCAAACCGTTCCCAAGGAGATGGAAGAAATTGTCAGCGGTCTAAGCAGAAGGAATTTTCATCTCGAAAGGCAATTCAATAGAGAACGTTAAAAAGGAATTTAAGGATTTTTTTTGTGAAAATAACGGATGAATATTTTTTTCTTGGTTTTAATGCGTTTTTTAAAATAGCGTTTTACTCGTATTTTACCATGTATCGAATATTAGCAGTTTGTTCATTAATTTATTCAATATTGCCTTCTTAATTACTGACAACGCATTTGTACATTATTGTATTATTGATTTTTCCCCCTCAATATTATAATACATAACTGGTGAGTTATTGCATCTGAAAATGTTAATAATTAGAAAATGCAGGAACTAAATGGGCTTAATTGCTATTGTAAACTTTTGAATAAAGAAGCACTTGGAAAATTATAAAACGGTTCTTGTATCGTATTTTTATTCATTCGCAATTAATTTAGTCACCATTAAAAACAATATATTTCAATACGCGTTTAGTTTTTGTGTTCATTGCTGTTATTCGATTTATTTCCAACGTTTCTCGCCATGTAGGACTCGCGTTTCCTCTTTGGCGAGCGGAAGCATTTATGCGGGCAGAGATGCAACGGTAATCCGGAGATTAGCCTCGTATAATAATTCATGTTTCAATACTTACCGTTTCACATCCGGTCGAATCGGAAAGATTTTCGAAATCCGACAAAAAAATTCGGAGAAATCGAAGCGTCTGCGGATTGTCGAAAATACGAAGAGGAAAAAGTGGTTTCAAAATGCAAGGTGAAAAACGAAATAGTAGTTATTTTAGAATCACTACACACTTTTAGTTATTATAAAAAATAAAAATAAAATAAATTATAAAACAGAAAAATTGTCATACAACGAAAAAAAATTTCTTCCAGTTGAAAATGTTTTCTAATATTAATTTATTTGTTAATTTCTATTAACTCGCGATTGACCTTAATATTTTCCTCTCATTTATTTTTTCTCCTATTCTACTAATCAAGCGCCGATTCGCCAGACCGTCGATTTTCCAGATAAAGAAAAATATAATGTAGTCATTAATTTTGTTGTTTTATTGACATAGAAAATCGTTCGACTCCAACACAGTACAAGAACTTACAAAATTACATTTGTAGTGAATTTGGCGAAGAATAAACGACAAGGAGCTTTGCGAAATCAAAATACGGCTATAAAGCGACAACAAATAAATAATTTGATAATAATACTAAAATAAAAACCATTTTCGCCGTTTACAACGGAATTCGATCCCTTTTTTCGGACGTCCTTATAGCATCAAACTCACGATTTAATATCATTTTTCGAAACCATTGATTCGCTGAAGTTTCCATAAGCGGATAAAAGTTTTCAGTCAAAATAAATTTATCGTAATTTTTAAAGCTTCGCCTTATCGGGCAAACGGTTTTTAACAAAATTCAAGACAATTCACAGGCATATAGAGACAAATTAAATAATTTTTCATGTTCAACGTGGATACCTGTTAAATGATACTTTCAACAGGTCGAAATGCAAAGGAATAGATGAGAGCGTTCACACAGGTCCGGTGTATTCGGAAGGCTTTAATATTGAGTCCAATAGGACCGTTCACACAAGTACCGGAACAAGAGCTTTTGAAGCTCTCCCTAGAACCGAGCGAAGGCTCTCAAGTCGATAAATATAAAACCTTCGCACAAAGCTCCGAGAGCTTCAGAAGCACTCAAGTGGCTCTTGAGGAGCAAGACTCAAACGTAAGGAAGTTGAGCTTTTATTCGAAATACTAACAAACGGTAGCTTTCATAGACAAAGCGCTTTAAAGCTCTCGCTTTTCCACAGGCCGCAATGGACTAAAGCAATCGCATGGACAGTTATAATGGCTAGAGACGGGCCCTTGCTTGAAATACAGTGAATTTACGTGCTCCGTTCACATAGACGCGGACCGGGAGCTCGTTATACAGAAAATCGAATAGCACCGTTCACATGATGCGAACCGGATGCGGAAAATTACAGGAAGCCACGAGGTAAAACTAATTGAGCAGTCGTATTTTTAGGTACATTACAAACAACTTACCTTAGTCATACGCTATCTTCGGTCCATTTCCGTACATAAAATTACGAAAGCGGACATCTGCACTGCGACGAATTCCTACAACATGGAAATAATGCCTCGTACGTAGATGATACAATTTTCCGAATTTCGTAAAGTTCGAAAATATTATTTATTACTCCCCAGCGCTTTTGCCACTGTTGTTTTTGCTTCTACTTCGAAAAGTGTTATTTTCCATTCTGCTGGATCATTTTCAATTAATTTGCGTTCGTCTTCAAATCATTAAAATAATCATAGAATTGTACAGTAAATTATTGGATAAGAAATGATTCGAACAAAATTAAGCTCGGCCGTTCGAAAAAATCCTCGACATAAACGACATTAGAATACTAAAGCTATGCGACAGGTTAAATGCTGAAGACAAAAAAATTGGTAAATTTGAAAGAATCGCCTTATACGACTTCGACTTAACGAGATTATTTTTTGTCGTCCGTTTTTCAAATTTTACACTTGAACAGTACAAATTTTCGTGCTGAAGAGAGAGGTATTTTTAGGCGAAGTTCTAACATAGATCCATCGAATGTCACGATGCCTTATGAAGAGATAAAATCCGATTTCGATTGTCGAAAAACGGTCAAAACGTCAAAAATCCATAAAGGGTAAATTCTGCCGTAAATAAATTTATCAGTCTCAATAAATTAATACAAAGTATCAAGCGTAAAAAATATTGTCGATGAGTCCGCTTAAAAAAAATAAATAAATAAAAACAGTAGGCGACAAAAAATAAATAAATAAATAAAATAAAATTAAACGAAAAATTTGCTATTATTACACATGTGTTTCGGAGAAGTAAGGTTGAAAATAAATTCTACCGTCACGTTTATTATACATCAAGCGGTAATTAATATTGCGACTGTCTAGATACATTGATTATACTGACATTTAAACGCCTACTCGAATCAGGAGATTTCAAATCGATTGAAAAAAAGGGGAAGGGAGGATAGAGAGAGAAAAAAAACCAAGTTTTTCCAACCATTCTAAAATTACGAAGATTTCACTACGCGAACATAAATTGAAAAAAGTTTTTTTTTCTTTCAAATAGCATTGAAAACGATTATTTTCAAGTTCGGATAGGATATTTTAAATTCTAGTTTTTTCAACACGTTCGTTGATGAAAATCGTCAACCGACAATTTAACCTAACGAGCCGACACTTGATCGGAGCTGGAGCGATATTTGCTCGACGTAGACGACGAAGAATGCTCGGGAGGGGATTTCGCGTGTTTACGCTCGCGGTCGCGCTCCCGTTCACGCTCGCGGTCCCGTTCGCGCTCCCTGTCCCTCTCTCGCTCCCACGATCTCTCTCTCTCCCTATCGCGATCCCTGTCACGCTCGCGTTCGCCGCCACCGCGCTCTCTGTCCCGATCACGCTCCCTTTCGCGATACTCGTAGTAACCGCGCTCTTTCGCCGTTTCGCGCGAGTCGCGAGCGTGCCTCTCGCGCGACCGCTCTCTGTACCTATCGCGTGAGCGCGAGCGCTCGCGCCTGGCTCGAGAAAGCGCGCGGGCGGCGCGGTCGCGCTCGCGATCCCTAGGTGACGGACTTCGCGACGCGTCGCGTTTTAGCGAGTAGGGCTTCGGCTCGACACCGCGGAGCGTATCTTCGAGCGAATTGATAAGTATCTTACAGCGGTCATCGTGGGCAACTTTACTCTGCTTGATAAGCATAATCGCCGTCACGAGCGTCTCCATCGCTGAAGCGTATTCGCCACCTGCGGCATCGCAGACGGCCCTTGTAATAGCCGAGCTTGACACGTTCCTGTTTCTCGCCATAATATCTTCGAATTCCGCTTCCGACATCACGACCGGCTTGGATTTCGACGACGAAATCGAAGACGCCTGGATTGACGACGGCGGAGAGCGAATTTGCGGCACGGTGGGGGGACGCGACGACGACGGCGGTGGCGGACCGCCAGCTGAGGAGCCGTGCGGGTGGCTGTGGTGGTAATTGTAGCGTTGCTGCTGCTGCTGCGGCGGCGGCGGCAAGTTCTGCTGCGGCGGCGGCGGACCCTGTCCGTGGTGACCATGCTGCGGTGGCGGCGGCCCTTGCGGCGGCGGAGCCTGACAGAATAAACAAGAACAAAACAAACTCACAAACAACGAGGAAAACCAACAAATTCAACTGTTTCTAATTCGCCGCAATCAATAGTTGGTAGACAATTTTATAAGTCTATACCGACGACAATATTAGGTGAAAAATTGCAAACACGCGGATAACTTAACAAATCGACATGAAAATGAGAGGGCCCAATCCGCCAAAACGGAGGGGTGAAAATTGTATAAATTCAACAGACAATATGCCCACGAACGAGGAAAAATTTGTACTCGAAACAAAAAAAAAATTTTTTTCAGTAGGTACGAAAAAGAAAAATCTGGAGAATAATTCTAAAAATTCACGAGTCAGTTCAAAACGTTCTCGAGTGAGTCCGAAAAATTCTCCGTTCAAACAAAACTCGTAGGTGAATTCTATTTTTCATTTTTTTATTTTTTAAATAAATTCTAAAAAATTTTAAACTAACAGAAAAATAATTTTAGAACGAACTATCGAATTAATAAGAGGAATTCTAATGCAAACTAAATAAGTTCAACTCGGCTAAAAATGCGAAAAATAGACAATTTATCGAGGCAATTAAAATCGCAATAGTTCATCCGGCAGAATTATGAAACTCTCAAGAAAATCTGAGAAACTCCAGTGAACTTTTGAAATTCTTCATTAGCTCGAAGAGAGAAAATTCGAAAAAATATTTGAGATAAATTTTTTTTTTAAATCAACCGAGAAGGACATTTTTGAAAAATAATTCGGTCAACCTACTTGCAGCGAAAAATTTCCTAATCGAGAAAAAAAAATCCACGCACAATTTTCAAGCGAAGAAACATTTTACGAATATTTTTCAAAAATAGTCGACAATACAAAACACAATGATTTTACGAAACCGAGCGAATTTCGGCAAATTAGGCCACTCTCTGTAACATACTCATGCTCTCACTCGTACAATAAAACATTCGCACGTTAAATCGTGATACCCAAGCAGTGGCGTAGCCAAGCGAGGGGCACTAGAAGAATAATGCGACTATAAAAATTGTTTCTTCAAAGATTCGATAAAAGCGAACTGAATAATTTTTTGCCAACCTAAAAGCGTCGCCAACCGTTTCAATGCCAGCACAATTTCAAACATTATCAGTTTCAATTATATTATAAACATATTAGGAAACAAGAAAAATTCGAAAAATTCCTAGAGGAAAAAGACATTCTTGAATAGAAGGAATTGGGAAGATCGCCGAATCGACTAGAACAATTCTCAAGAACCGAGGAATCAAATTAATTCGTAAATTATTAAAAAAATGAAAAATAAAATAAATAAAAAAATTCTATAGGCAGTTCAAGCGGTGAGAGAAAATTCCCCAACTAAATAGAAAAATCCTCGTGCATTTAGTCTCAATTATACTGGCAAAATTCTCGAGCGAAATCGAGAAAATCTCGTGTAAAGATACTCTAAAGAACCGTGTGGCATTTCGAGAGAAAATCACAGAAATTGTCTAAATAATTCGATTAAATAAGAGAAATCAAGAGATTCTCCACTGAGGAAGAGAAATTCTGCTGTCGTTAAAGACATTCTCAAGTAGATGAGAAATTTCTAGGGAAAATTAGAATTAATCAAAAGTAATTGAAGTAAACTTCTCAAGCGATTAGAAAAATTCACAACGTAATCGAAAATGTTTCTAATTAATAGAAGAATTTATTCTGAACAAAGTAAAAATGATAGAAAAAAAAATTGTTCACGCGAGTGAAGAAAATCTCGAATAATCAGGGAAACAATACATCAAATTAGAGAAATTCTCGACTAAACTGGACAATTCACAAGTAAAATAACTTCTCAAGTTTTTTGAAGAAAAATCCAACCAGTTAATCCTCGAGTAATGGGAGAAATTCTTTAACGAGCTAGAAAATTCTTTGGTGAATTAAGCACATTCTTCGGCAACGAGAGACTTTCTCTCGCAATTAAATAGATTCTCATGCATTAAAGAAGTTCAAAAGTGATCAGATTCGCTAGGAAATTCAACGGATTCTTGCGTCAATTTAAGAAATTGCCACAATAGTAGAAGAAATTCTGACGGATATTAATTGCAGGAATTTACCCAGACCGAAGAGATTCTTGTAAAATAGAGAACTTTTCAAACGATTGAAGACAAATTTTCACGTTAATTCAAGACATTAATTAATGAAATTCACCTGTAAAAGAAATTCCTCCGGAATAAAATTATACTATTGGGAAATATTTTCCTCAATGGTTGGCAACGCTGATCCTCAACAATCACATGTTATCTATTGAAGAACCAATAATCTCCTTCCGATCGATTTGAAAAATGCAGCAGTAATATAAAATTAACGCAACAGAAAAAAAAAAATAGTTAAGTACAAGTTACATTATTTTCAACCGGTTGCCACTGCGAGACAAATCTTCGAACAGAAATTTTTTTAAAATTTTCAGCACTATCGAAGGAAAAACGTTCCGAACCTGACAATTAGGCGATTACCAATATTTCCACACATACTCAGTCACACGCATACTTATATAAATCTAAAACAAACGCAACGATAAAAAATCAACAACCGCAGACCAATAATTAACATGGAAATTTTTATCAAAGCTATACCTAGAGCATTTTGGACAAGAAAAAATCATCAAGTATTTTCGCGAGTTACAAGTCAAAAGGGTAAGATAAAATTAAAATGGAGAGGCTCGATTTAAAAAAAAAATCCATTATAGTTGGTTCTATTGGTATTGCTTTTGCTAAACTGAGAATCGAACTTATCACAAATTTCTGAACACAATAAAACGTCACATCCAAATCACGAATACAAGGCTAAAATTGACCGCAATCAAAAGGGGAAAAACGGAGACGAACATTGCAAAGAAAAAAAAAATTATCTGATCTGAAATGCTATTATGCACGCCTTTATGTAAACATAATTCAAAACGTACAACCTAAAAAATGCGCCAAAAAATTAGGATTTGAAAAATATATAAATTTAACGTCATAATCCATGAGTACAATAAACTATAGTACAAGAACATGGAGCAAATGCAAGGCGATACTAATCCCAGGAAGTGACAAGGCTGATCAATGCGCAAGGTAAGGTTTGTTCCAACAGAGCTGCTCCAGAGCACTCTGGGGTCGCTTTGGGAGTAAAAATAGAAGTAGGGGGCGCATGGAGCAAGAAGGAGTTGGAGTGATGAGGAGGTTCTAGAGTGGGGAGGAGACTTGTGGCGTGACTCATGGAGTGAGGAGTAGGTGCGTGGAGTGAAAAGGAGGCACTTGAAGAGAGAGGGAGTTTCGAGTGAAGAGAAGGTGCTTAGAGTGAGGAGGAGGCGCTTGGAGTAAAAAGAGGGCACTTGAGGAGAAGAGGATGTGCTTAGAGTGGGGAGGAGGCATTTGGAGTGAAAAGGGGAACTGGAAGAGAAGAGGAGCTTGGAGTGAAGAGAAGGTGCTTAGAGTGAGGAGGAGAGTTGTGGCGTGAGGCGGAGATGTGGGGAGTGAGGAGAAGTATTTTGGAGAGAAGTAGAGGAGCTTGGAGTGAAGAGACGGTGCTAAGAGTGAGGAGTAGACTTGTGGCGTGAGGAGGAGACTTTTGGCGTGCGGAGGAGACGCATGGAGTGAGCCGAAGACACTTTGGAGTGAGGAGGAGGAGCTTGGAATCTAAAATAAAAACACTTTCAACTCCAAAAGCGTTCCAAGCCCTCTGAATGCCTCCTGTTGGAACAAACCTACTAGAACGGAATGGGACAAGGAGCAGGGCCTCTCTTAATCTCACTACACTGAACACCGAAAATCCTTGAACCTAATGTAGTGAAATAGCTAACATCAACGGAACATATTGGTGCAGAATAAATGTAGATACAATAAATGGACACGATTCATTCACCGAAAAAATTAGATCGAAATTGTTAATTGCAAACCGGACCTTATTTTCAAAATTATTTTGCCAGTCAAAAATTGGAATTTCTCATATACATCATTCTCTTTCCTCCATAACTATCGACGCTTTCGTCTACCCTTATTTTGTTGATTTATATCGCCTTAAAAATTCGATATAGACAGTATTTTTTTATTAATTTATTTTTTTATTTTTTATAATTGAAAATAATCAAACGCCAATTCGAAATTTCGATACGGAGAACATGTTCTACTTGACGAAAAATTATCCGCTCTTAACGAAAAATAAATGATCAATTATATCTAATTATCACAGATTCAGGTGGTAATTGATATCACAAATTATCACATGTCCAAATATAATATCCCCCGTTCTTATCAGTCGGGAGGAAAACGGTGAAAACTCTACATTTCCAGGGACGTCACTGGTTGAGTAAAAGTGTGTGAACAGATTGAATAGAAAATAAAGTTTTCGCCATTTTCCTCGATATTACGAACAGTTTTTAAAAAAATGAAGTGGAAATAATGTGAAAAATAAAAATTATATAATAACTTCGTTGCGAAAAGGAAAGTGCAAATGAATCATAGAGGAAAAAAGCGTGAAAATCCACTATACGAAAATCTTCTGAACAGTTAAAATCAATTAGAACTTTGTCGGGTGAAAAATGTGCGGAAAATTGTCTGCGCAAATAGGGACGGGTATCAAAGCGAAAGAACATCGATAATCAAAACATCGAAATTTCACTATCGTTTTTTTTCTCCAACAATTGATACGATATATCGATACCCGTCACTAGTTAGAATATGAAGGGAGATTTTGGAAAAGGTAGGAACAAAATTTTGGAGAAAATTTGGATTATCGCAGAGGTCAAAATTAGGGGATTGTTCTTGGCTGTTGGTACCTGATGTTGGTAGTATTGCGGCGGCTGCTGCTGAGGTTGATGTTGGGGAGGAGCGTTGATGTTTGGCGGCGGCGGGCCGCCCATGTGCGGTGGAGCTGGAGAATGCTGCATGTAGGGCTGCTGCGGTGGTGGACCCTGGCTGATTTGCTGCTGCGGTGGCCCGCGCCAATCGGGCCTTGGAGGCGGCCCGCCGTGCGGAGGTCCCCCGCCGGACATGTGATGCGGCGCTCCCTGCGGCGGTGGGCCTTGAGGAGGTCCCCCTTGGTGATGGGGAGGCGGTCCTTGTTGGAAATGAGGAGGCGGCATTTGCGGCCTCATCGGTGGCCCTTGGTTCATGGACGGTCCTCCTCCGCGAGGCGGCATCTGCATAAAGTTGCCCTGCATATGCGGGGGCGGCATGCGAGGAGGCGGCCCTTGGCCTCCCATATGAGGCGGTGGGCCTCCTCTCATGGGCGGAGGTCCGCGAGGCGGCCCCTGTCCCATATGGGGTGGCCCGTGGTTCATGTGTCCCATTCCACCGCCGCCACCCTGGTCCTTCATGTTCTGCTGTTTTCCGCCCTGAATCTGAGGCTTCGTCTGAGCGTCGAATTGAGCGAACGCCTAAAACAAAAAAATGTCCTGGGAGCTCAAATTTAGCTCCAGCTTTGAGCTCGATTAGAACTCCAAGGTTTTTGACAGGCTCTGAAATCACCCCGGGAGCTGAAACGACGATAACTGCCATTGTTGTTGAATATTTACCCACTTGGAAGAATGTAATTGAATGTTCAATTAATTAGGTAATTGTTTCAACAGAACACTCAGGATGATTTACAAGACGCTCAGATCGCACACCGAATTTCTTCCGGACTCGCTTTGAATGCTTTCCTATCTCACTATGAAATAGTGAATTATTTAAATATCTTCCAATTAATTGCTTCTAACATGTTCCCAAAAAACGCTTCAATCGTGTTCCAATCAAACACTTCCAGCTCAATATTAGGTTCAGAAACTGGACTTTTTACAAGTTGAGCGAGTCACCGCTATGAGACGCTCCAAACACTTTAAACTCGTTCCAAACTCACTCTGAAATTGTCACTAATTCTCCGTACACGTTTGACTGAACTCTTCAAACACGTTCCAACTGAAATTACGCTGAGATTTCATTTCAAAAGCTTACCTGCTTGCTCGGATAGCAGACGACAGGGTTGCGACCGTGAATGGTGCTTTTTGGTAATAGGTCCATAACTGGCTTGAGGCTCTTCTCAGATCCGAACGACACTTGACAGAAACCTTTGGACTGTCCGTTCGCTCGATTATCGAATATCCGAACGTCGACGCAGTCGGTGACTCCGATGGCGGCCACAGCTTCCTGGATATCCTTGTCGCTCGTCCACCACGTCAAATTGCCGACGTACAGTTGAAAATGCCGCCCGTGATAATGTTTGTACGTTTTGTTCACAACGGCCGAAGCGGCTTTGCCGTTGTTCAGCGAGATGGCGGCTTTGTCGTCGGAAGAGGGGGTATCCGAGGGACCATGGCTCGTTGACATGATCACCTCATCGTACAAATCTTCATCGCCGCCATCGGTCGCGTATATCTCTTCGTCTGCCGTCGCCATTTCTGCGCAGAAGAACAGAAATAATACCTGGATTACAAAGCGATCAAAGAAAGAACGAAAAATGATGTCCATGGGTTTTGAGGGGGAGAAAGAGCAGTCGACTCATTCTACGATTCTTTATTGGCTGGTCGAGCACTTTCGCCCCTTTGGGCATCTTCGGGCGACATGGAGCCATAGGGTCGACGGCAAAAAAATAAAATAAATAAATAAATAAATAAAACTGTAAAAAATGATTGTACAGAGGTTTATTATTACTTTGCTTCAATATTGATTTAAGAAGACCATCCATTTGTGGTAGTAATTATTCCGAACATTTGTGAACGTTCCTACCGAAAAACAGATGGTAACTATAGGGGGAAACTCCGTAGCAACTATTGTAATTTTAATCATTCTTATTTTTCTTAATTTCCTAATTAAAAGCTAAATTTTTTGCCTGGCGGTACAGCTGGAGAGAGTGTTTGACGACCACTCCAATGAATATAGAACGATTTTAATAGCTCCAAGAACTCTCGAGTTATACCATCATGTCAAATTTCTGAAAATCTCCCAAATTCGGCACAAAAGCTGCGATAACTCGAGAAACAATAAAGCTATCGACCCCGCGATGGTCTCATTCGATTCAGCGTCCGAAAATCAATATAATTTGATACCAAATACACATTTTTCTGAAAAACCTTGGAAAATATGAATTTTCTCCCCCTCAAAACCTCCCAAAAATACCCTTAAAATTTAGCTAGAAAAGTGATTCAAGAGTTGGGCCATCGTGAGACCGAGATGGATTTTTGATGAAAATTTCAAAAATGTAGCTATTATAGTTTGGCCCTAGGAGAGTTGACGGCGTACGGCGGACAGACAGAATTTTTTGGTTTATTATTCAATAATAAACCATTGTAATCGCCCAAGAAAAAAAAATTTCTAACCCCCCCTCAAAATTTGATGTTTTACGTTTCAAGGCATGTAGAATCCGAATATCCAATAAAAAAAATTCTGTCCGTCCGCCGTACGCCGTCCGCCGTCCGCCGTTAGCAGTTTTCCGGCCAAACTGTAAGAGCTAAAAATTTGAAATTTTCACCAAAAATCAATCTCGGTCCAAGGACGGCCCAATTCTTGAACCAACTTGCTAGCTCAATTTTAAGGGTATTTTTGGGGGGTTTTGAGGGGGAGAAAATTCATATTTTCCAAGGTTTTTCAGAAAAATGTGTACGTGGTATCAAATTATATAGATTTTTGGACGCTGAATCGAATGAGACCATCACCGGGTCGATAGCTTTATTGGTTCTCGAGTTATCGCAGCTTTTGTGCCGAATTTGGGAGATTTTCACAAATTTGGCATTAGGGTATAACTCGAGAGTTCTTGGAGCTATAAAAATCGTTCTATACTCATTGGAATGGTCGTCAAACACTCTCTCCAGCTGTATCGTTAGGCAATAAGTTTAGCTTTTAATTAGGAAATTAAGAAAAATAAAAATGATTAAAATTACAATAGTTGCTACGGAGTTTTCCCCTATAGTTACCATCTGCTTTTCGGTGGGAATGTTCACAAATGATCGGAATATTTAAAATGACAAATGGATAGTCTTCTTAAATCAATATTGAAGCGAAATAATAATAAACCACTGTACAATCATTTGCAGCGTTTTGTTGGATATTCGGATTCTACATGCCTTGAAACGTAAGACATCAAATTTTGAGGGGGTTAGAAATTTTTTTCTGGGGCAATTACAATGGTTTATTACTGAATAATATAATTATACGTAATTTTTTCATTTTACTTTGTATCAAATATCTTTGTCGCTGTTCATTTCATTTTATTACACTCTATTTCGTTTCCTTTCTATTTCAATAATCAACATTCAACTCCATATACATTTTCAATTTGCTAAAAGTAATATTGTTTCATTCTCCTTCACTCAGTATTCTTCCCATTTTTCGTTTCTGAATTACTACAATTTTTAATTAATTCAGGTATTTAATTTTTATATATATATTGATCATTATATTAGTCTAATACCTAGTTATATTTTTACAATTCATTTGATTCGTACCTAGTTTCATTTATGATCCGTTTCATGTTATTTCACTTTTTTCAGTCATATTAAATAGATAAGGTAAATGATAGACCAACATTTTGCTTAATGCACTGCGCAATTGTAGTATAAAAAATTATTCTATTATACTTTGAATAATTCTGACAATACAGACAACATTCAGCAGACTTGATATTATACAAGTTACATTCGAGTATACACTGACGAATTTAGGCGGTCTAAGGTTGAAAAAGGGGAGACAATTGAGACAGGGAAAAATCTCAGTTGTTACGAGAGGAGGGGAGGAGCAAATAGACGAATGTTGCTAATTGGTAGCAGAATTGACCCCCTCCCCAAGTTTATCGTTAACACCGTTTCTGGTATCACAAGTCACTTCGTCACTAATCTACGTATTATTCGCGTGAATATAATTTTCACATTCGGACGAACTCGAAGGGCGAAGATTTCCCACGATTATTCAGCCTACCGGTAACAAAAGCTGCAATGGCGGCCGATCAAACTAGAGCCTCACAAGCCGGGCAAGATAAGCAGCCGGCCGAGTAAAGCCGTCTTGTTCGTAATTTACTCTCTACATTAAAACTATTGAATAGCACTGGTGATTAATCGGATTCCAAGAACGTGCACAGACCGAACGTAGAATTTCCTACAGAGCGTAGCGGCATGCGCTGCAATTTACTGATAGCCTTACCTTATTGAAGGGCGGACAGCATCAACGGCAGACGGAATAACAGACGTTCGCTCGGCGGTAATTAAACACAACGCATGGGAAATTCGGAAAGCGGAAAAATCGACCGAGGAATCGCCAATACCGTACGCAGAACGCGAAATCGGACTCGTCGTACACAATGGAACGCCAAGCGTAATCAATGAGGTTAACGCACTCACACGGACGTCACGACGGGAGACGCCGCTTTCGAGCGGTCGTGTTGTGGCAACACTGGCCTGGGGTGATTCGCGACGCGTGGTGACGTCACGGTCGAAGTTGAAGCGAGTAACTGGGGAAAGCTCCCCGTTACAAGCGGGTGGAGATTAATTTCTTTATCAATTTATACATTTTTTGAATATTTTCAAAATGACAATATTTTTATTTTAATTTTTCCAAGCCGCTATTGCAGTTGAAGAACCGTATCGATTTCGAATCGTTCCATGATAACATTTTCCGGGAAGAAAATATCGAAATAAAAATAACGGAAATACAATAAAATATTAATTCGCACATTTGAATACTAAAGATTGGAAAAATGCGCTGGAAATTATTGATTTTTTAGCGACGTATTTCATACATCGATTTTCACATCGATTTTTCGATACATCGTAGATGATATTTTTAGAATCGATTATCCATCCCGGGCGCAACGTGCAACTTGAACATTGAACATAAACATAAAAATGTCGCCAATCCAAACAAGACTTGGTAAAACATAGCGACTTGAACGTTAAACCAAAAAAAATTGTCGCCAATTCAAACACGATTCGGTAAAACATAGTTCGCTTCGTTTTTCCGCGTTCTTTCATTCTACGGGCGTAATCGGTGTTAAGTGTTTGAGGTGCTATCATTTATCGCGTTTCGGTATTTCCGGTCTCCATTTCTTCAGCAAACGACGGGAAAAATCAAGGTCGGTGGTTATTTTCTTGAAATCGGGTTTCATGCGATCTCGAATATTTCTTACGATTCACGACTCTCTGTCTTTCATGACTATCATTAGCTCCTTTGATTTTTCGCTGGAAAAAATGCCGTAAACAAGGTCAATTGTGGTATTTGAAATATTGATGCGAATTTTGTCGTCTAATAATGGCTAATGTGCCGATGCTAGCGGTTCTCGAACGAAGAACATGAACATAGAAATATTCGAGTTCTCAGAGATCCGAATTTTGTTCTCAAGGCTTTAAAAATTATATTGCGGGTGGTTGTAACTGAGATTAATGAGTTGAATAATTAGACGTAAGAAAGAAATGAAAAAAATTTTCCCCTTGAAGAATTTTCAAATAAATCATTTTTATTGCGCTTTGGACGATTACTACAATCCGAACAGATATGCTTACTTCTGTTGAGCATTAAGTGAACGATTCTAAACTATGATTACCTACTTACTTTCATTAGTACTATGCTTTTTGAGAGTGAGGTTGAACTTATTGGATATAGTAGGTACTGCCCTCACTTGAAAAACGGGATTTCCGTGTTTCTGGTGGTTTTTGGTTCTATAGATCGGAAAATCGAATTCTTGAAAAAAAGTTGTTTTTATGTATAACATACAAATTTTCTCAAGATTTTTCAGCTAAAAAATCTATTTTTTTTCTCTAGAAAATTAGATTTTTTGGCTGAAAAATCTTTTTCAGCAAAAATAATTGCAAGTTCGTAGGCCAGTCAGATCGAAGCCTACGGTGGAGTTCTAATTTGACCTTGAATCTGCCTGAATAACGAAAAAACACCAATTCCCAATATAAATAGGGCATTTTGTGTTTTGAAATTCTTGTATTTTTGGACGCTGATTCGAATGAGACCATAACGGGGTCGGCATCTTTGACGGCTCTTGAGTTATTGTTTCATTAATTTTTTTTTTGTTTTGGACGTACCTAATGATGACATTTATGAGACTGACATTTGCGAGCCTATATAAAAATCGTCCTATATTCATTATTATTTTTACCGTTGACCACCGGATTGAAAATTATTTTTATGACTTGGGCAGCACTTGAACTTATCGACGCATAGTTTCAGCCGATTCAGATTTTTTTCCGACGACTGAGCTCCCATTCAACCTGGAAATTGCGTGATGACAATTTGCGTGCCGGTGCGAGCTTCATGCTCGCAGATTACGCTAAGCCAGAAGCAGGAACTGTAAATCGTCCTTTGCTTACGTATATAGCTGCCTTTGTATAATAGTAATGGTAGACGACGTCAACTTTGCTTTGCGGCTTCCGAGAATATCGGAATATCATCGACACGACGGTGAAAGGCAGTAAATTTTACATAGCGTGGAAAACGATCAGATTCCGAGTTCTGTGGGAAGGAAAAAACACTGCAAATGATTGTACAGTGGATTATTATTCCTTCGCTTCAATAATGATTTAAGAAGAAATTTCTGATATTAATTATTCCGACCATGTGTGAACGGTCCAACCGAAAAACAGATAGGTTACTATAAGCGAAAACTCCGTAGCGACTATTGTAATTTTAATCATTATTATTTTTTTCTTAATTTCCAAGTTAAAATCTGAATTTTTCGCCTAACGATAATGTACAGCTGGAGAGAGTTCGACGACCATTCCAATGAGTATAGGACGATTTTTTGCAGCTCGAAGAGTTATACCCTCATGTTAAATCAAAAATCTCCCAAATTCGACACACAAAAGCTGCGATAACTCGACCATCGCGGGGTAGATAGCTTTATTGGTTCTCGAGTTATCGCAGCTTTTGTGTCGAATTTTCAGAAATTTGACATGAGGGAATTACTCGAGAGTTCTTGGAGCTATAAAAATCGTTCTACACTCATTGGAATGGTCGTCAAACACTCTCTTCAGCTGTATTGTTAGGCAAAAAATTTAGCTTTTAATTAGGAAATAGAAAAATAAAATTGATTAAAATTACAATAGTTGCTACAGAGTTTTTCCCTATAGTTACAATCTGTTTTTCGGTTGGAACGTTCACATATGGTCGGAATAATTAAAATCAGAAATGCAGTATAAAAATCAGAAAAATCAGAAATACAGTATTAAAATGCAGTATTAAATCAGTATTAAAGTATTAATTAAAGCAGTATTAAATGCAGTATTAAAATCAGAAATGCAGTATTAAAACCAGGAAAATCAGAAATGCAGTATTAAAATCAGAAATGCAGAAATCAGAAGAATCAGAAATGCAGTACTATCATTTGCAGTGTTTAAAGGGTATGTTCCCAGGAGATTTAAAGCCGGGTCCAGACGAGTGTAACGTGTAATGTAAGATTACGTGTAATCGAGCGCGAACAGTGTGGACGGCCCACGAACGCAAGGCGAACGCGAACGCGAATCCCTTTCCAAGAGCTGTTCGCGTACTGCGAGCGCCTTTGTGTTCGCGGGAAAAACCGACAGCCGATGGATCCTCCCGAGCGCCCTCTCGAGCGTTACACGTAATGCTCGTTGTGCCGTCCACACGTAGGATTCATACATTACAGTTACATTACACGTTACATTACACTCGTCTGGACCCGGCTTAAGACGTCGTTGTTTCCAAGGTTTCGTCACGGTTGCGACTTTGCTCTCGGACGAGGATTGTTTCTCCTGCCTCCTCAGGTTCTTTGGCGTGTGATAACATGATCATGTTCCGTGGGTGGTTGGGTACTATGCTCCTTGTCTGAGAGCTATTGAGTTAGTTCCGTGCGAGTTCCCGTTCCCGGTTTTCCGTGTCGTAGTGCGTTTCCGTCAAGCTGAAGAAGTATTGAATTTCTACTACAAGGTAAGACGTTTCATTTGCAGTTTGTGTTTTTATTCATTAATAACTATTGTAAATCGCCCATGAAAAAATTTTTTCTAACCCCCTCAAAATTTGATGTTTTACGTTTCAACGCATGTAAAATCCCAATATGCAATAAAAAAATAATAAAAATCGCTGCAAATGATTGTACCGAGGTTTATTATTCTTTCGCTTCAATAATGATTTAAGAAGATTATCCGTTTGTGACGGTAATTAATCCGACCATTTGTGAACGTTCCCACCGAAAAACAGATTGGTAACTATAGGGGAAAATTCCGTAGCAACTATTGCAATTTTAATTCGAGAGTTCTTGGAGCTATAAAAATCGTTCTATAGGTACTCATTGGAATGGTCATCGAAACATTTAGGTAGCTTTTCATTAGGAAATTAAGAAAAATAAAAATGATTAAAATTGCAATAGTTGCTACGGAGTTACCAACCTGTTTTTCGGTTTTTCCAATTACAATCGCAAGTGGATAGTCTTCTTAAATCATTATTGAAGCGAAGGAATAATAAACCACTGTACAATCATTTGCGGCGTTTTTTATCATTATTATTTTTATTGGATATTCGGATTCTACATGCCTTGAAACGTGTAACATCATTTGGTTGTGTGGCTCGGCAGGTATGAACTTAATTAACTTTTATGAAATGAGTAACTCCGTTGAGAGAACGAACACGAATGAATTTATTAAGAATTTTGGTTACTAAGAAAATTTGAATTTGGAGACCAGATGTTCGAAAAATGAAAATTATAAAACTGAAACTAAGTGATTTGAAAGTAATAATTTTGAGTCGAAATATAAAACGAAACTAAATTGAAGTGAACATTAACGAGGGTAGCCATAATCACATTTTGAGGGGGGGGGGGTAGAAATTTTTTTTCTGGGCGATTAATTTTTTTCTAATCCCCCTCGAAATTTGATGTTTTACGTTTAATGGTGCGTACAATCCGAATATCGATTAAAAAAATTTCTGCCCTTCGGCCGTAACACTTTTTTGACGAAACTAACATAGCTGAATTCTTAAAATGTTTACCAATTCTTTGGCTAAATGGCTAACTTAGTTTTAAGGGTATTTTTAGGCGGTTGGGGATGGGGGACTAGTGTTTTTCAGAAAAATGTATATTTTGTATGAATTTCTGATTGGTTCTCGAGTTATAACCTTCGTGTAGTTTTATAGCTACCTATACAAATCATCCTACACTCGTTGAAACTTTAGCTGTACCTTTTGGCTATAATTTAACTTTTAATTGGGAAATCACTAAAAAGAAAAATTGCCATAGTTGCTACGTGGTTTATTCTTTAGATATTTTCCCTTATCAATCTATTTTTAGGTGGAAACGTTCACAAATATTACAAGTTATTATTAGAAATGGATGGCCTTCTTAAATCATTATTGAAGCAAAGGAATAATAATCTTTTTTAGAATAATTGTCAGCGTTTTTTTATTGGATCCTTCTATTAATTGTACTGATTCAGTTTTCGTATCGATTTGAGAACATTATACGGCCTTGCGCTTTCGCCCCTTCGAGCTCAACCGGAAATTTTCGAGCTATTCTGTTTCTATAGTCAATTTTATGTAGCTAAATAGCCAAATTTCAATTCCTATTTTGACTCGCTTTGTTTTTTTCCCTCTGTTTCTATTCTAGTGGCATTTATTTTCACCCTCATCTCGTTATACATATTGACCACTTCATAAGCGACAATGCTCTGCGACAAAGGCCCCCCGCAGATGCGACCTAAGCTTCCCATAGTGAAAAGTATACGTGTGCGTTTGGGACAGTCAAGTTTTCTATTACATGGTGAAACTGAGTGTGCTTTGACCAATGGCACTGCGGTTGTTCGACGGGTCATTTGCACGCCCCTCCCGCGTTTTTGTTTTCCTTCGGCCGTTTATCAAAAAGGAAAACAATGTCGAATTTAATACCCCTTCGGACGCGTCGGTCCATTTAGGCCTTTGTGACGGGGCAATTAGAGCGTTCCTATGAGAGGATACGCGCGCCGGGTCAACTGCAATTGAATATTTATCGCTCGAGAAAAAAATACAAATTCTCATGCATCTTCTGGCCTGTATATATTCCTATAAAAAAATAATTGAAAGTTAATTTTATTTTCAAAAACATATTTTATAAAAAATCAGTAGGTAGGTACCTAATAAAATAAAACTATAATATTAAGAAAAATTTTTGTTAGAATACCTATGTAACTTGTAAGAAAAATTGAATATGTTGCTAAGGAACATCTGCTCGTCTTTCTAACACGGGCTTAGCCCTCTAGGGGACTAATTCTTTCAAGAATATTTTTTAAAATTATTTTTAATGGAATATTTTTTAGTCGAAATTATTTTTTAGAATATTATGTAGATTTTTTTTAGAATGTAGTTAGATTTGTGAGAATATTTTTTTAGAATGCTGTTAGATTTGTTAGAATATTTTTTTTTTTTTTTTAGAATGTAGTTAGATTTGTGAGAATATTTTTTTAGAATGCTGTTAGATTTGTTAGAATATTTTTTTTTTTTTTAGAGAATGTTGTTTTTTGTATATGTAATGCATATTAGAACGCTTTGGCAAATTGGTTTCTTTTTTAAAATATGAAGTAGAATAAAGTACATTTTATTTCATTTTTTCTATCGAATTCATACTGTTTGAGTTCTTCGAAATCTCATATACTCGAGCAGATTCTGTTGTCTGATTGAGTTGGAAAGGAGTCTGGCACAATGAGATGACGAATTAACTCGAGAGGACGAAGTTGGTTAGAAAGGGGGGAAGATGCAAATAGGAGATTAAAGGGAAGTAATTAAGGGTCTGCGGTGATAAGGATACAAAGGATCCTCAAAACCAAACTGCCTCACCGTCTACCTGTTTTGTTAGCAAGCTCAGTTGCTCCTTGGTGACAGAAATCGTCCGCTTCTGATCTGAGGAGCTCAGTTCTCGAAGCCGGTCTCTATCTTCGCCGGCCATCGAAACTTCCACTTTCATCATATCCATTTAGTCAAATGCCGACTCGTATTCAATGGCACACGAAATGTTCGAGATTCCCTTCTCCAATAGTCAAAGGCGAGATGATTTTATCGTGTCGATTCTCCCAGTTGCTCAA
The DNA here is from genome assembly GCA_037159825.1 of Tupiocoris notatus. NCBI lineage: Eukaryota > Metazoa > Arthropoda > Insecta > Hemiptera > Miridae > Tupiocoris > Tupiocoris notatus. The sequence continues at coordinate 21,995 of JASJUZ010000344.1, forward strand.
GTTGGAAGTTAATTAGAAATTACGATTCGATTTCGGGCGTTTTAATTTATTCGCTCCCGCCCCTGTTGACAATTTTTCATCGAATTTAAAGCGGCCCGGAGAATCGAACCGCTGATGAGCTAAATAAAATGAGGAATTAAATAATTATTTTTTTTTTCAAATCTGAGAAATTGATTGAAAATTGAATCTGTACAATTTATTCAAGAAATTAGGTAGGGCAATTATGAAGAACTAGATCGAAATTTCATTAATTTTAATAGTTATCCATATTGATTCGATGTATTTTGAACAATTTTCTCAATCAAATTAATCGTTCGAATCAATTTTCAATTTAAATTAATTCAGAATTAATGAATTTGCTAAATTTGTTCAAACGCTGCTTTATGAATTTTGTAAATCCAGGTAAACCGTATGAATTCAATATTAATTAAAACTATGCTAATAGTCCGATTCAAAATATTATGAAAATTAACCGCGATTATTCATCGAATGTTAAATAAATGAAATAGTTACCTCCATAATGATTGACATGAAAATATTTCTCAGCTGGGCACGGTTTTTCATCGGGTCTTATTTAAATTAATGTGTGGATTAATTTATGTGTATGATTAGTCATTATAGCGCGTCATGTAGGTTGGACCGTTTTTAAAAAATATTTTCCAATTAGTTGAATAATTATTTTATTTCATTTCTTTATATTTTATTTTATACCATTATATTTCATTTTATTCAATTCTATTCCGATTTATTTTATTTTATATTATTATATTTCATTTTATTCCCTCTTATTCCTTTTTATTTTATTTTACATTATTTTATTTGATTGTATTTTGATTTAAATATTTTATTTATTTTGATATTAATATTTGATTAAAATTATTTTCATATTATTGCATTATTTATTTTTTTAAAATTGTTTCTACTTTTGCCAAATTTGTCATTTTTATTGGAAAAGTTGGATCTGAATTGTTAAGAAAATAACATGATTACGATAAGTCTAAAAATAATTTCACCTGGGGCAATTAACTGTAATAATATTTCAAAATCAGATGAAGTAACTTAAAAATATTTTTCATCTTTCAAATTTATGAAAAAAACTAATTGTTCGGTCAAAATAATTATTTCGGCCGATATGATTCATGTAGTGAGAAAATTCGTTTAGGTTTCGGATGTTTGTCGGGCATCTAATATACCGGTGCGAATAGTTCCTTCGATGGAAGGACTTTCGATATATGCTCCCCTCTTTGGAAACAATCGGAGACGATTTTCGTTAACGAGATGATGGATGTCGTTTGCGATGTCCCTTGTGAACCACCCCCATCTTCAAGCCACGTGACCGACTGACGTTGAATCTACAGTGTGAAAATGTTCTAAACAAAATCAACAGCGAGGGAGGATTGGATCGGTTAATTAGGCGATTGAGTGACTTGAACGAAATTCATAGTCGATTGATTTAGGTAGACCCGAAGATTTAGCCGAAGAGATTTCTGAAGGCGTGAAGATTTTTTATAGTTTCTTAGTTGTACAGTTTATAACAGTTGTATAGTTTCTTTCTCGAAGAGTAATATCCGGCGAACTCGATCGGTGCATTTATTATTATTCATTATTATATTATGCATTATTAAGCGATATTTCTAATAATAATAATAATAATCATCATCATAATATAATATTATTTCTGATTTTGAAAACGCCTCCGTTTTTTTTTGTCTTTTTTGTAAATAATTGCTCAACCGAAATCGGATTGGCACACATCTTATAATATAGGGCGGATCTCAATGAGATTCGCAGCGTTCGAATACCGGCTTAGCCGTTTTGCGACACTCGTTCAAGGTCACGCTTATGATAAAAAAATATTGGAAGAGAAGAGAGGGGAATTTTTTTATTGAAAAATCTCAGCTGGCGCGTGCCACTTAGATGTGACGAAATTTTCGTACGAAAAACTAGTCCCGGCGATGTCTCTGTTCCGAACGAGTCTTAGGGCCTTTGGGGCCGTTAATTGGAACCGGCCGCCCGCATGGTCAGATTTGATGCCGATATTTGCCGAACATTTCGAGTTGCAGGTGTTTCAACCTGCAGTTGCCACGCGCCTTAATATCGGAAATAATTTACGCGCATAAGCGGAGCCGATAAGTTCAAATAAGCGATTAGGGTTATATCCTGGGAAGCCAACACAAAGGCGTCGCATTATCATCCACGGAGGCTGAATACGTCTTCGAGGGAGGCAGAAAAAGATGCGGTACATTTTAGGACTCTTTTGGGAAAACCTTGGTAAAACTCAATTTTGGTTTATTATTCAACAATAAACCATTGTAATCGCCCAAGAAAAAAACGCTGCAAATGATTGTACAGTGGTTTATTATTATTTCGCTTCAATATTGATTTAAGAAGACTATCCATTTGTCATTTTAAATATTCCGAAGATTTGTGAACGTTCCCACCGAAAAACAGATGGTATCTATAGGGAAAATTCCGTAGTAACTATTGTAATTTTAATCAATTTTATTTTTCTTAATTTTTCAATTAAAAGCTAAATTTTTTCCCTACCGTAAAGCTGGAGTAAAGCGTGAGTATAGAACGATTTTTATAGCTCGAAGAACTCTTGCAGTGAACCCTATCAAGTACCATGTCGTCATTCGTCTACACTATATCCGAAAAGTTGCTGAAAGTGATGTCATCAAACTGCAGTATCGACCACATCGCATCTGATATTTTTACCGAGCACTGCTGGAAATCCAGCTGGAAATTTATGTTAGTGAGGAGGGGTGTTGGAATTTACATTTATTCGGTTTCTGCATGCCTTGAAACGAAAAAATCAAATTTTGAGGAAGAGGTGGTGGACGATTTGGGGGATTACAAAGGTTTATTATTGAGTGATAATAAGGTAATAATAATTTATTTATTATTTAAATATTAGAAATAAAATTCATTTATCTATTATTTATCGCACGAATAATAATTATTTCTTACGGTTATTAAAAATAATTGAATAGTTATCAAATTGCGATTATTCCATTATTCTATTTTCCCGTACAACTTTCTTCTATATTTCCATTTATTTCCTTACCTAAAGCCTCGACGCATTTCCGCTTATCCCATGTCTATTAATGACGCTAATGCAGCACTTGAATAGCATCAGTATGAATTCGAAGCTTCCGAAATTGATATCGTTCATTATGGAACCGGTGCAAAACGTCCGTGGGACGCGCGTGCCGTCGTTCAGCCTCGAGTTAATGGTCCGTGTTGTCTGTCGTCTGTCCCATCGAGGGCACAGTAGGCATCTCATCTGCATACTCATCCGTCATTCGTCGTCCGAGGCGCATGCGCGAGGGAGCGCGTTCTCTCCGAATCGACGCTACCGTCTCTCGTCGGTCGCCCGTCGTTACCTTGGCGTCCCATTCAAATTTCGACTAGGGACCAATGCAAACAGTTTGTGTACCATTAAACAATTATTTGAACTCATAAACGCCGATTCAAACGTCCTCTTGTGATGGTAATGATGTAAAGGGGATGAGAACGGAAGGATTTGCGTGTCGTATGAAATAGGTACAGCGTTCGCGCCTATTCAGGAATTTGTAATATCGTCAACTCGATGAGAAATGTATTCGATGAGCCGTAACGGGCTTTCTGTAATAGGGGAATGCTTGTTTTATAGCTATGATAATATAGCGTTTAGGAAAATTTATTCGCTCCAAGAAGGGCGATTTGTTTGTTGCTGCCCGAAAATACATTAAAATATAAAATTGATAAAGATTTTTAATTCTAAAATTCTAAGATTTTTAATTCTAAAATTCTAAGATTTTTAATTCTAAAATTCTAAGATTTTTAATTCTAAAATTCTAAAGGTAAAACCTACATACCCTATCAAACAAAAATAAAAAAAATATGATAATATTAGTATAACATGTACATCAATTGTTAGTTATAAAATCAGCTTAAACCGATTTCACTTACTTATTATTTCAAACTTATTTCTTATTTCAAACTTATTTCACCGATTTACTTACCCGATCGAACATGAATAAAAAATATAATTTAGTAATATAAAAATTGATATCAATTTTTAATTCTAAAATCAGTCAAAACGGTACCACCTATTTACACTATCATATTCTATTACCCTATCATATTCAATATGTATAACGCGTTTTCCCAACATTTTCATCCTCGAATTATCAGAGGATTTTTTTCCGCAAAATTCATCGTTTCTTTCATCACTGCGGGGCCTTCAGCCTGCGAGAACATCGCGACCTATGTTTAGAACATTTAAGTTCTCGTTGTCAATGTTTTCTAGGCTTATTTTATATATATTTTTTAAATGTTATGTATGCACATTTTTTAAATGTTATATAATGTAGGTAGTTTAAAAAAATATAAATTTAATGAAAATTGTCAAATCTAATATGCAATAATTTTTGTTTTTGTTTCTATTTATTATAAAAATTATATATTTTTTCAAATTGATTATGATATTATTTGTGAATGTTTTGGGTATTTTTCATGTGTTTGTTCGAGTATGGAGAGATGTCACTGGTTATTCGTTAAAATGCGTTAGCTGTTGATATGTAATATTTTGTCGTAATTATGTAAAGGGATTTCTCCCGTGAACTGTTCAAATAAATAAATAATATGCTTCCTTGGCACTGATCACTGATCTATAAGCGAAGAGCACCTTGTTTTTTTTCGTTTGCTTATCTTTTATGGAAATAAATCGCATTTATTCTATTCTATTACCGCGTTCGTGCCACTTTGTTCGATAGAAATAAACGGGTGGGGAAAATAAAATAGGATAAAAAACTAGACTGGTCGTGTGCAGGTGAGTTCCAGACCGATGTGCAAGTACCTACCCGCATTGGTCGCGCGTTTTTGAACACGAGGACGATTCGACTTCACCTGCTCGTTAAATTGTTCTCCGTAAACCATATCTACTCGTTGGTACGAAAAACTGTAGAATCGCAGACCCATTGTGTCGTGTATTTTTAATGGCACGGCCGACAATGAGCTCAACACCAAAGTTCACAATTGAAAACACTGAAATATCTTGAAATTATTAAGGCATTTCAAATCGTCGATCCCTTCGTGAATCACCCTTTTCTTAAAGCTTTGGAAATATTTAACCGTATAAATTATGCCTAATAAATTGTCCTCTTTTTACAGATTTGGACTCTAGAAATAGCTCCGCTTACCATCGTCCTGAAGTGCCAATAAGTGAGTCCCTAAAATATTATCGTATATTATTATCGTCGTGTATAATATTATTATATATTATCGTCCTTTTATGTTCAACTACGTTGTTCAAGGCATTGAATTTTCAAGTTATAATGAAATAACATGTAGGGATTTCCCCATTTCCCTGCACTTGACTTGAAATTATTTCGCGTCCAACTTAAGTTTATCCCTACGTCCCTAACTGTGATAAATATACACGAATTCGTCACTTTTAATCTGTCCTTATTCTCGATTTTGTCAACTTAGCAGGCAAAATCGGTTAATTTTTTAAAGTTCATCGTGATACCATCGCCGCTCATTGATAACTCAATTTTAAATCCGCGTTTCGGAGTAACGGCTTCTAAAATAAATAAATGCCACTTTACGATCGAATCAATGGGAGAAATCGAGTCGGAGCGGTCGAATTAACACAGTTCTGACCAACTCATCGCGTCATCTCCGTCAATCGTAAGCCCGACCGGGGAAAAAAACTTGTCCCTAAGCTCGCGCCTCTTGTGTTCATATAAATTACGTCTTTGCAATCTCGAATTTCGAACGGTTTTCCTCCTTCGTCCTATTTCGGAAGTCGGGCGATGCTTTGTAAAAAATATCCTTCTCGAGAACGTTTAATATTTAACACGGTTGACCATGCTCATTCGAATGAACGACAGATTGCGGCGAGAGATGCGATGCTGATTGAGACAATTCGCACTACAGCGCATGCTAAACTACACTGCACTACACTACACTACACCACACCACTTCCTACCCTACCCTGCATACTACTTACACACAACACTAAAGTACCCTATATACTACATTACACTACACAACACACTACACAACTCACTGCACTACACACTACACTACACAACACAACACAACACACCACACCACACTACACTACACTACACAACACAACACACTACACTACACAACACACTACACTACACAACACACTACACAACACAACACACTACACTACACAACTCACTCCACTACACACTACACTACAGTACATTGCACTTAACTCTTAAACTACACTACACTATATACTACACAGCACATTACACTACACACTACTCAATAGTGCACTACCCTAAAAACTCCACTACATTACGCTTAACACTCAAATTACAGGACACTTCAAACTACACTTTTAGAGTTACTTCACACTACACTACAGACTACACTACACTACACTACAGGGGCGGATCCAGAAATCATTTCTGGGGGGGGCTGGATCATGACCCACGTGGGAACGAATTTTCAGAAAGTACTCAGTTTCAATAGAAACCAAAAATATTTATTATTACCGAAAATATACCTTACTAAACACTGTATAATAGTATAATAGTTGCACTCCAAGTAATTTTCCAAAATATCTAGTGCAAAGCTCGAAGCTCTGGGGGGGGCTTCAGCCCCCTAGCCCCCCCCCTGGATCCGCCACTGCTACACTACACACTCCACACTACGGGACACTACACAACACACTACACTACTCACTAAATTGCACTTAACTTTCAAACTACACTACACTATTCTACACAGCACATTACACTACACACTACTCAATAGTGCACTACCCTAAAAACTACACTACATTACGCTTAACACTCAAATTACACTACACTGCACTTCAAACTACACTTTTAGAGTTACACTCACAGTACACTATACTCTGCAGTGCACTACACTACAAACTACCCAACACAACACTCTAACTACACTGCACACTGCTCTACACTACACACACTACAGTGAACTACACTAGACTTCACGCTAAACTACACATTACATTACATCCTTCACAACACTACACTTTCCCGCTACTGACTCAAAATCGGCTACCTATCTTAGTTATCTTCAAATCAACTGCCTCAGAAAAATCTCTTAATTACGGGCGGCACAACTTTAACTGATACAATTACCGATTTTGGGAATTTTTCGAAACAAAATTCTGCGGCGCTCGATCGAATTTGAATTTCGCAGTTGCTAAGTGTATTTCGAAGTTTACGCTGTCGAATTCGCATCGGTTATTCCCTCTGATTATCTCCCCCTCGGGATTCATCAGGGTGAACTTCTCACAGTGTACTGCTTATTATACGCAGTCACCTACCCTAGCCGCGTCGCCATTGTCTTCTAACCCCATGTCCTTCCCTCCCACGTCAAGAGGGCGATCTGAAGAGGCCCTTTTGTTGTTTTTTCAAAACAGTTTAGCCAAGATTTATGGTCAAGTTTCGCCGCTCGGTTACTTCCCCCCGAGAGGATCCTCTAATTGCTTCAACATGATATCAACATATTTCCCCCGTCTCTTTTATCTCTTTGCCTGTCCTATCATTGTCATCGACTGATAGGCGTGAGAATCGAAACAGCGAACGATCGACGAGCCGTTTTCATGTTTAATTCATGTAAAATTAGATGCGCCGCACTTCCTCGAATATCTCTATTAGCAGATGTATGATAATATGCAACTTATTTCAACCGCCTCCGACAAAATATTCTAGTTTTTGAGTTTCGTAACGGTGATTTTTGGCAGTTATTGAATATTGGTTCCTTGAAGCACCTCTTAGGATTGAATTTGAAACGATTGGATTTGATTGGTAAAATTTCTTTCAAATTAATATTTTCGGTTTTCCACTAACGCGCCAATTTTTTCCGCTACGTTCGTCATGATTTTTCAATTGATAAAGAGTTATAAATTATTTTTAAACCATATTTTCGCATTTCTACTGATTTTTTACTACGTATATAATTTACTAATTTTATACTGAGGTTCTATTATTATATTTGCAGTAATTTCATTATTTCTTTTTTGTTGAGGATATTATTGCATTTTTTTATATTTTAGTATTATATTGTTCTGAACTGCATTTCAGTATTATCGTAATTTTACTTTTGTTTTTATAATCGTTGTACGTGTAGGTACTAAAATTTGACTATATTTTAGTATAATTGCCACTATTTTGAACCACAATCTTGTATATTTTACAAAAAAGTTATTGTTGTTTTTTTTGCACGTTCGTTTTTCATTTCATTCTTCGCGTCGAATTACTTGTAGTCATTTGTTTCAGTGTATAATTTATTCGGCCGGATTTTCCCCCGTTTTATTTATTTTTTTTTCGTGATTATATTGATATGATTTTCCCCCGTATTATGTATATTTTAAAATTTGGAACGGCTGCGACTTACCTCACGCTGAATCGAATTCATCGACGTTTGAGGGGTGAGACTTCGAATATTAGGGTGAGCGTACTGGGGCCCAATTATCGGCCTATTTAACGAAAACCAACGTCCGTTTCTACACGCGCACAAAACGAGGGAATGCGGCTCCGAAGTACAATAAGGACGGACGGTAAATATCGTTTTTCACTTTTGTTATCGCCGTTGTACGCGTCCACGGTCGATTAATCGGGGAAATAATTTTTTTCCAGCCAATAAAAGCGAACGGGACGAGCAGATTTTTGTGGTCAGGCTCGATCAACTTCACCCTCAACGATCTATTGGTATCTTGTTACCGGGATGTTTACCCGTCGGTTATTCTCCTCGGCAATTCTGTGGTACCCGTTAGGAAAATAGAAAGAATCGAGATGAAAATGAAAATCAGGATTTTTGGCGAGGAGTTTTTCCGTATAATTTTAACTTTTTTTTTATAATCCGTACAATTTTTTACAAATTTACTTTTACTATTTATTTTTACGGCATAATAATATGCAAAATATATTTTTCCAACGCTTTAATTAATAATTTTTCCAGAAGATTATTACACATGATAGAATAAAATATAGTAAGTTAAATAAGATGAAAATAATAACATCAAGACTAAAGGTACATTGCTCGGTTAAATTTAAGCTGGCGATCGGCTCAATTTAACGAAATAATATTAATAAACGCTGCACAATCATCTGCATCGTTAGTTTTATTAAACATGTTCGCGCTATCAGACGAGGAAACTTGTCGCGTGCCAGGTGAAATCACGTTTCAAGGTGAACCATCCCGATGTGATACGCCATGAAAACCAATCAGCTTCTCTACTATCGTACGCTCAAGATTTTTTCTTTTTGCAAATAAAACTCAAACTGCAGGCCCAACGGCAAAAAGCTGTAGCAGATGTTACTTTAGATTTCTCTTACTATTTTTTCCAATTTGCAATGAAAGCAGGTGATAGCCTAGATCAGGTGCATCTAATGCAGTTGCATCTCCACCTGGAATACTAGTTCTTTTCGACTTATTTCCACTTGTAGATTGACCAAAGGGGATTTTAATAATGCGATCTTTCGACGGAGTAAAAATTTATTAGAAATATTAAATATTGCAGATAAGAATTCTCACGTTTGACGAGGAAACTTTCCACGAGAAATAATCCTCATTATTTTTTCCTTTTCGTTTTCAATTTTTTCGGACTTGTCGTGCACCAGATGTTGATAGTGTCGGATGGAAATGGACGTTCTATTTGTGTTTCTGGTATAGGAGGCATCCTTTTCGACAAAACGGCCAAGAGAGACCCTCCGAAGGCGATTAAGCAAGCCCAGGATAGCAACATTGCCTAGACGAAAAATCATTTGACGAAAAGTGATACAAACGGAATGTAATATGCAAAATATATTTTCCAGCGCTTTAATTAATAATTTTTCCAGAAGATTATTACACATGATAGAATAAAATAGGAAGTTAAATAGGGTGAAAATAATAATATCAAGACTAAAAGGAATTCGAATTCAAGATTTAAAAATTTAGTACGTTATAAAAAATTTTTTTTTAAAAATTAGAAAAAACTGGGGAAAATATTTAAAAAAAAATAAAATAAAAATAAAATTAACAGAAATTGAACTGAATAAATTAATCAAATCGTTAACTACTAAAACTATTGCACGTAAAATGATATTAATTAATCTGTTATTTGGATAAAATTCTATTGCAATAAGTGAGCGGAGAAATATTATTCATTATTATTCATTGATCAATTTTGTCTTCATTAAGTAAGCGCCAGAATTCGACTTTGCCATTTTTCTAAAAATATTATATTCTTTATTTGACTATTTAAATTTATGATAATGTTGATTTGGAAAATATCAGCCTTGCCGTTTCGCTGAAGTATTTAAAACCCTTTTAATTTGGACTAAAAAAATCAAACAATCCTAAAAAAAAATTCATTTTTAAATTGTTGTGCGAAAGTTTCAACACTTACCTCTTGGCACACTTAACTCTTCGATAAGACAAGTTGACACAGTGAACAGAGTGCGTATTTATTGCAATTCCGCATTACCGAAAGGAAGAAAGGCAAAATCCTCGACAATAAGCGTGATCTGATTTCAAAACAATGAATGTCAAGAATGTTTGCAACGCGCGAAGAGGAAACAATTTTTTTCATTGAACAGACCACGAACAGCTTACTCGTATTTGTAAACACGCTTGTTATTCGGAAATTAGAATCCATCCGATCGCATATTTTGTATCCGGGGCCGCTGAAAATAATATGAGCTCTCAAATAATGGACAGTTTCTGCTCTGGGTTATAAACATCTATTATCTGCACTCATAATAAAAATAAAGACTGGCGTAATCGCTTCATCGGAGAAAAATCGCGCTCGAATTAAGGAAATGGGGAGACAAATGATAAAACGCAAAAAAGAGAAACAATTATACAAGGAAAAAGCAAGTAGAAAATCTAGAAGCGCTGGAAATTAAGAACCTTGAGAAAAATGAAGCAAAATATTAATAGACGAGCTGAAAATCCATTTAAAACGAACTTTGACAAAATAAATAAAAATTTCTTTCTACACCTACTAAATATGTAATTAACAACTAAATAAGTAAAAAAAAAAAAAAAATGAATAAATAAAAGAGTAAAATTCCAATGATGAAAAGGCTTGACAAAATTTAAAAACAGTACGATTCAAAATGTTAGATAAAACCTAGACTAGAGAAAGCCGATTAAAAAAAAAAAAAAAAAATAAGTACCTACCACCTATCTAAAGATTAAAAACAAAAGAAACTTGATCACACAAAAATCTACATTTTGAAGGACCAAACGGAAATCAACAAAAAAAAAAAAAAAACATGGAGTGATAAAAAAGCCCTGAAAATTTTTTAAATGGTAGTGAGAACTTGAACAATATCAAATCAATATTTTTGCATCTAAACCAAAAAAGAACCTCTAACCTAAAGTGGCCCCTAATTTCAAACATGAGAAACTAAGTAGAAATAAACTGAAACAAAATAAGAAATAAATACTTAAAATTTCCTCCCTCCGACATTGATATGCTGCCGTTTTCGACACGAGAATACGGGCACGCGGTTGTGGTCATCTCGAAACAATGGCGGTCGATTTTTTTCGCGTTACCTTTAATTCCAAGGGCTGCGTCACGATTTCTCTCCCCGCTTTGCAGATAACGCTCCTGTCGCTACCTGTAGCCGTTTCAAAAGAATCAACTGAAACTCGGGCGCTTTTCTTTTCGAGAGGTAGCCTCGCCCGCATGAAGTCTAACATTATATGAGTTAGGTACGAGATTATGAAGAAGGTAAAGAGAAATGAAACGGTAGGGAACGGTGTTCTTTTGTCAGAAATGCTGCGTCAGATCGTTCGCTTCCTTTTCGTATGATGTCCCCACGTATCTTAATTTCTCTATACAGACCTCGCCTGTTTATGACAATTTTCTAATTTCACTGGTTTCAACGAATGACGACTCGTCGTGCTTTTCGTTCGATAATAACCCGTTGAAATCGCTAGAAGAATTTTCGAAAAACGATGGAAAAAAAACGCTGCAAATGATTGTACAGTGGTTTATTATTATTTCGCTTCAATATTGATTTAAGAAGACTATCCATTTGTCATTTTAAATATTCCGAACATTTGTGAACGTTCCCACCGAAAAACATATGGTAACTATAGGGGGAAACTCCGTAGCAACTATTGTAATTTTAATCATTTTTATTTTTCTTAATTTCCTAATTAAAAGCTAAACTTATTGCCTAACGATACAGCTGGAGAGAGTGTTTGACGACCATTCCAATGAGTATAGAACGATTTTTATAGCTCCAAGAACTCTCGAGTTATACCCTCATGTCAAATTTCTAAAAAACTCTCAAATTCGGCACAAAAGCTGCGATAACTCGAGAACCAATAAAGCTATCGACCCGGCGATGGTCTCATTCGATTCAGCGTCCAAAAATCTATATAATTTGATACCACGTAGACATTTTTCTGAAAAATCTTGGAAAATATGAATTTTCTCCCCCTCAAAACCCCCCAAAAATACCCTTAAAATTGAGCTAGCAAGTTGGTTCAAGAATTGGGCCGTCGTAGGACCAAGATTGATTTTTGGTGAAAATTTCAAATTTTTAGCTCTTACAGTTTGGCCGGAAAACTGCTAACGGCGTACGGCGGACGGACAGAATTTTATTTTATTGGATATTCGGATTCTACATGCCTTGAAACGTAAAACATCAAATTTTGAGGGGGGTTATAAAAATTTTTTTCTTGGGCGATTACGATGGTTTATTATTGAATAATAAACCAAAATCGAAATTAGATGTAACGGGGAAAATAATTGTTTCGTTCGTTCAGCCAGTAAAATGATTGGCTCGTTATTTGAATTTTTTGTCAGATTGCCTCGATTTTGAATTTCTGAAAGCTATATCCGGAAAACTCAAAACACAAATATGTTTAATCTCTCGACGAATTTTCGCTCGTTCTCTTTCGTTTTGTTAAAACTCAAAACAAAAGATAACAACGGTTTACGACTCGCGTTGAATAAGGAAATTGCGCCAGTTCGCGGTCAGTTTACGACTCCTCTCGGCGCATGATCCATTTTTCCTTTCCTCAAACATTTACATGCGCAGAATCTTTTCGAAGGATAACGACCAGTTTCGCGAGATGGTCAGCAAACCGTGTGACCCGACCGACCGCAAAGCGAACCGCAAAATTAAATGGTGACAAAAAAAAAAAATATTTGCGAAACTCATAGGTACCTCGCATACATCGTTTTCTTGAAAGGTGTTTTTATTTTTCCAACGTTCAATACTTATGATTGTGGTTAACCGTAAAATACACACCCGGCGCCTTATGCTGAATTTGTCAGGTTTTGAGAATTCACGATTCTCTATTGATGAAAATACTTTAATTCTAATTTATTTCGCTTCATTTTAACTTGAAAAATTATCAATTGATATAATTTTAAATTTACATGTTTACTTCCATGTTTACGTAGTAAATGGAAGTATTGATTTTCTCTTATAATAATTGATTGAATAATTTTTTTTTATTTTTTTTTTAAATTATTCGCTATCATTTGACTGGTACATAAGATTAATTGAATAATCTTAATTTTTTAAAAATAATCAATTGAACAATTAATTTTATAAAATTTATTCGTCTTTAAAAAAAAATTATTTGTTCGTTCATTAAAATTTTCCAAAATTGTATTTTACCAATTTTTTAAATAGACTTGATTAAACTATTAATTTTACATGGTTTATGTATTGTGAATAAGTAATTCAAGTTCATTGATTAACGTCATAATTCTTGAACTTTGTTTTATTATACTGCAAGATAGATTTATAGAATTTGTTTTGCGGGTTTTTTTTTCTTCAGTTGCCTCAATAATAATTTATCCACTAAAGCAAATGTTGATGCTTGTTTCGGCTTTAACTAAAATGGCCGTTTTCTTTTTGTGATCTTTTGATATTTCATTTAATTAATTTTATTATTAATATTATTATTTTGTTTTTACGGTTATCTCAATTATTTTATGATTCGATAACGTTCTGTTCCGCCGTTTTGATGCACGCAATCATCTTCGTTTCGTTTAGCTAAAATCTTGAATCGATTTTCAATTTTGCTCGTCGGAAAACTAAACGACAGGCCGAGAGCGCGGTTTTCGTCTGGGGAAAATCCTTTTGAACATCGATCCGTCAAATCGAGATCGTCGGGCGGAGATATTCGACGAAAACATTTGTCACCTTGAGCTGAAGGCGTTTTTTCGTTGATCCCCTTTCCGAATAAGTCGCCTTTTCAGCGAACAAACGATCCTCGGATGCAAAACGTTTCGATCGCCGCGATATCCGCTCGTTCGAATGGGAAATCACGCGTTCCCTCGGTTTTCGTTGTAAAAAGCCCATCTAATTTTCCAAAGTTATTTTCCCTGTTTGGGGGTTCACGAATGGGATTGGCTCGATCCGATTTTGTGAAGAAACTTCCCTCGGCCGCGTGCTGTCATCGGCCTTTTGCAAAGGTTCCGCTATCTTCGTTGAAATCTCCATTGGTAAGGAGGAAGCTGATATGAGAATCCTCCGTCGGAGATGAGAAGATACCTGGTGTTATTGTTGGAAAGAATTACCCAACAGAAAATTTAAATCAGAATTTTTCATCGGATTTTTCACATTTTTCTTCGCTCGAATCCTTTATTGATCTAGAATCTATAAAAATCTATTTTATTGATCTAGAATCGATTTTGTTGATTAATTATCAATGGATAATTGATGTTGTCGCCCGAGAATATATTTAATAATTTTTTGATTGACGGTCGATTCTGGACAGTTGAATTGGAAATTGTTTTATTGCAGAGGATTCACGCATGGTACTCATACGGTATTAATCCGTTCTTCACCGTTTTTAAAGACGTTATTTCTTGCACCATTGTTCCCATATCCACCTGCTTCTGGCATTTGAAGTTTCTGGTAGGTCTTCGCTTCGAAACTGACTGTCGCTGCGGCAGGTCTGCCGTTGTCTTGGAGCGATCCTGTCTCCTGAAACTATGGAACGTCACGGATGGATCCGATTTCCGATCGGACCGACACGAGATGAAAGGTCATTCGATACGGACCACGCTTACTATTGTCTTTGCTTGTCAAGGGTCTATTATCATTATAGGGGGTGTAAATTAATAAGAGGCGAGGACTTCGATGGCGTAAGTCTCCTGTTCCATTTTGTGTTTGGATTTACGTCTGAAATACGAAGTATTGCTTATGGTGGTGGGGTAGTGTCTTTGATCGAACATCGATGCATGAATGTTTAACTCGACGACGATTTCCTCTTGTCGCCGATCATTTCCATTTGATCCCATTTTTTTACACTATCCTTTCACTTTCCGTTAATTGGATTATCGACTCGTCTTTTACTTCTTATTGTGCTATTATATTCTTATAATTCAAACACATCATGCCATCATCATCTTGTCTTACCCTTTCATCTTATTTCTCCTTATCCTTCTACCTTTTCATTCTCCCTTTACTTTCTTATCCCGTTTATTCCTACTGTTATTATGTTCCACTTATTTTTCTCATTCCCTTTTTTTTTAAATATTTTCTGTAGTTATTTTAGGTAAACTTTTTTTTTTTTTACAAAGAATATACTAATATTTAAATATCATATATCTTCCTTTATTTATCTTCCTTTTTATTTGGTCATCTTATTCCAGTATCTCATTATCTCCTTTTGTATTCCGCTCATCTTTTTTTATTTTATCTTCTTATAATTTTTACTTGTATTGTTGCCTTTGCAGCTCCCTACCTTATGACTGTATTCGTTGGGTCCAGATTTATTTCTCATCACGATATCATCTTAGATTGTCCCTATGATACCTTATCCCTTTTAATATCTAATCCCTTATATTTCACATCTATCCCTCGTATATCTTGTAGTACCCGTATTTTTTCTCTCCTTCTTTTCTATTTTTTCGTCCCCTTATCATCGTGGATTTTAAATTTTATTTCATCCTCTTTATTCTCTCTCCATATTTTTTCTCGTTTGCCCCGCTAATAATTATATTATCCCCTTATAATTTATCTTCTATATTTTATCCATCTTTTCTTGTCTTAGCATTGTATTTCTTATATTTAACCCTCTGTATTTTTTATTTTTTCTATTTCTCTCTTTATCATCTTGGAATTTTATTCTATCGCCCCTTTGATTATTTATGTTCCTCAATACCTTTGGTATATTACCCCCCAATCTAACTAAAACATCTCATTTGATCCCCTTTTAATTGCCACTTTACTTTATCACAATAATAGCTTAGTCCCATTATTTTATTCTCGATATCTTGTACTTCCCTTATTGAATACCCTGCAATATATCTTGTCTTTCATTTCTTATCCCTAAAATCTCTTTCACACCCTTAATATTTTATTCCTCACATCTTTTCGTAGTGTCAGTATTTTTTTACTCCCTTATCATCATGTATTTAGCTTTCCCCCTTATAAAATCTTATTCAATTTTTGTTTTCATCCTTTCCGCCTTTTTATATTCGTCATCTCCTTATTTTACTGATCTCTCATTCCTCTCGCCCTTTGATAATTAAAGCAGCTCCACCTAATCACGAAATGAAGACTGGAACCTTGAATTAATATTCCTCCCGTATAAATGGAAACTGCTAAGAACGACTTTTCTTCGGCAGAAGAGCCAGATAAACGGTTCGTCTCGGTTGTTCTCGTTTTACTGCCAACTAATCGAGGCGCAACAGATCCCTCGTTGAACCTCCGTTTCGACTCGACGTCTGTTCGTCTGACTCAGCCCGTCCCTCCGTCTCGCCTTCATAATTCAATATAAAGTCACTTAAGTCCAATCTAGCAACAACTTGCACCCGACTGTCTTCCACTTTGTACACTTCCCCTTCTACAGTACGAACATTTCTAAACCGCCTTTGTGCGCGGTTTCAACGCGTCCGAACGGAAGTATCATCAATCTGAAATTCAATTGCATCACTATAGTCTGATATTCTTTCGAGCTGTTTCAGTTTAGAGAAATCGACTCACCCAATTACCACGAGTTTCGATTTACGACGCTTTTTAAAGCTAGTTTTTTCCGCAGAAATCCCTTACATTTATTCTTGTCCTAAGGAGAAATGCCTTTTTTTGCTCTATTTATTTGACTCTTCAAATTTATACGGGTTGTCATTGCAAAACTAGCTAATTGATCTCTTCTGTGGATGTTGTTGGGAAAAAAGCTTAAAAAACGAGCTCCCAAGTTGTTCAAACGATGGAAAAACGAAAAACAAACTTCACAGTTAGGCTCCTAAGTCCGATTGAATTTCCCATTGACATTGGGACGCCATTGAATTTCTCGTCGCGTAAATTCTCGTATTGAAAAGACTCGTTGTGTAGGAGTTTTTTCTTTTTTTCTCAGGTACCGGCTTACCATTCGATGTTACAATGTCTGAGCCGCGTGAATGCTTCGGTTTCTCTTTCTTCCCATTTCAAGATCAATAGCATCAGAACGGAAAGTTGTATGGACCTCCGGTAGCAAGGAAATGCTTGAATTACGTTGACAGTTATCGCCTATTGCTCATGAATTAGCCGTTTTCACTTTCGTTTTCAATCTGCGTTGGAATATTTGTTCACGGTGGTATAACGATGATCCTGCTGCTCCCTCGATTCTTCCCAGAATGTCCTTTTCTGAAACCAGTGGAATAAAAATTCTTTGAAAAAAGTTCCAGACGAGAAAAATTTATTGGAAAAGGAATTAACTGGTGTCAAAACACTTATAAATAGGAGTTCAAGGCTAAATTGTTGAAATTCGCGCTCTGCTACCACTTTTTTGAGAACCGAATTTAAAAATGAAAAAGTGGTAGCAGAGCGTGTTTTCCAATTGGAGATAAGATAGTCGTTTTTCATGGTAGGTATCTTTTTCTTGCGACCTTGGCTCTGGATAACTGAAACCTGGCTCTCGGACAGTTCATTTGCGGTTTGCGTCGTACTGTCTACTACTCACTGCGTCTTTGAATCTTCCTCCATTTCCCATGTGATCATTTGCGATATCTAACCATCAAATGCTTCGTCAAGTGTGGCGATCGGTTATCGTTTCCTCTATGAACTCGCTACTAGGTTGAGCAATAGACTAGCAGTCCGAGGCGCCCACATCTCGCCAAAAAGACATCTTCCGATCCGGTGCGTCCGATCAACTTCCAATCGTCATAACGGAGGCGACCGCCCGCTATGCTTTTCAAAAAATAATACCCCTCCGGCCATTCAGCCGCCCGTTGAGGCATTGGGTGCGGGACAAATACACGCTTCGATTGCTCCGTTTTTATAATCAGTATCGAAATTTCTCTCGGTGAGAAAACCGCGAGGTTTTCCTCTGGGAAGCGCATTCGAGTGAATATGGATCGAGATAAAATTTCTTTATTCCGATGAAGAGCGCGCAAGGACTGAAAATCGAGGCAATTAGGTTCCCAGGGTAAAACCTTGTTAAATTGGTTCGAATCCCGTCGCTGCAATTATCTTTCCTAATTCACAGTTTTCTCTTCTTTACCAACTGGTTTTTGAAATTTTTATTGGAGACCTTGGCGGTTTAAAATATTTATACCGGGCATAGGTGCCCTTATTATCGGATACCGTTGAGATTGTCGAGTGTGTGAAATACTCGACGTTCCTATGGCGTAACATTGTACTGATTCTCACCCCCGCCTTCACTCGCACGCCCTTTCCTTGCGTATTAATAACAAGCAATTGAGGGAGATTGGCTGTGAATTGCCAGACGAAGGGAGAAAGATGCGGGCACAACCCCTAAGCTTCAATGTACCTTTTCGGGTTCGCACACTCCGCCAGTTTAGTTAAGGACGTTTACAATTACTTGTAGCCGAGGACAATTTAAAATAGTTAAGGACATTTGAAGAGCTTAGAGTCCTTTTGTGACGAAACGTCCCGCCATTATACTGATTATCGATCGTATTGATGACCTGAGAACGTTAGAACGCGATCAAAGGCTTTTCATTAAATGGCTATTTTTATTCATTATAGTCGGCAAACGAAATGAACACTGGTACCTAGCTAATTTTCGAAATAATGAAAAAATCGCTTGAAAAACTGTTATTATTTTGCAGTGGACAAAGTCGGCAGAACGTCAGGAGCGGTTTAGCGAGAATATCCGTTGTTCTTAAATTCTTGAGACCGAAGTGGGCGGAAATTTTTTTCGAACTATTAAAACAGCATTTTTTATTAGTAAAATTAAAAAATGGAAAAGAGTTTACGAAATTTACAAAATTTATATTACATATTAAACGTGATTAATTTTCAGGGATATTATTACGCTCGATAGACGGCAAAACTTATTTGCTTGTATTAATTTTCATAGTAAAATTATTAAAATAATTATGTTCTTTGGCATTTAGTTGTATTTTTGAATTTTAATTAATAAGTCTAATAATTGGTAGAATATAAAATTTTTATGTAGAATATTTAAGTTCATCATTGTAATGAATAATATTTAATTAATGCATTTTTTCGTATAGTAGGTAGATATGCAATTATTATTAATTGTTGTGTGCACTTACGTCTTGTAAAATGAACATTGCTTCCAATTTGTTATATTTAAAAAAACATTTAGTGGTTTTATTTGTTATTATGTGTTGATTTTTTGATTGATTGATTTTTTTTACTAGAACTATCTCATTTAAAAACATGAGTTTATTGCATTAAAAATTCAATTCTAATCAAAATTTGAAAATAATAAATAAAAAGATTGACTAAGTTAGTTTTAAAGAAATTACCTATAAAATCGATTAAAAAATTTAATCTCAATTATCTAACTAAAAAACTCTATCTTTAATTGACAACAACGATAATTATACAAACAATTGATTTTAATGGAGGTAATTTAATTATTGTGATTCCAATGGATTGCTGTAACGTAATTGTTATTGTTGTCAGTACAAAATATGATGCTATTGTTTAATGATAAATAAATAATTTAATTGAATATCCAAATAATAGAAATATTGATATTTAATAATAATATTTATGGTTTAATTTATCAGTAATTAATTTTATAATTAACGTTCTACGGTTGAATAGTTCTTATTTTTCTTGAATCATAGTTGAGTGTGTTTTTATCATAATGTAGTTACATCTTGATGTACATAAATAGTAAAATGCATTGATGGTCCCTCGTACCACACTGAATATTCCGTCAGTGTCACGTAACCAAACTTTATCGTGAATGCGAACGAATATCGTTAAGGAGTTAGATATTCATAGGAAGAATAACCACTGGGTGGTTAATATTTCCTTCAGTGGCTGAAATACGTAAATTCTGAGCGGAGACATCAACAGGTGGACAAGCAGGTAGTTTCTAGTCTAGCGTCGTTTTATCTTCAGTCGAAAAAACTTCCGTCGATAGTTACCTTGTCGGATGATCAGTCGTAAAATGGGCCGCAATATGTGTCAAACTGTTGTGAAACTGTTAGTTGTCACTTCCTCCCGAAACATTCGAGTTGACGTAATTACGTGAAAATTACGACCCTCGATGGGGCGATTATTATGCGTCAATTATGCGTCGATGGGTGACATTTTCCCGAGTGGGCGAAAAAGATCATGCCGATTGTATAAGTTTGGTTTAAGACTTCATTTTTATTACATCAACAACCTTGGCGTACATTAAACAGCTAACCGTTTAACACAATGTTGAAAATAAGGACTACTTCAGTTCAGGTTATAATGGATTTCTACATAATTTTATTGTTGTAGCCGATGCTGAGATCGTTGTATTTTTTCCATTGTGGTCATTGTAATGGCCTGGTCTTTGAAAGATGTGTACATTATTTTCGGTCAACCGATCAGCAAATAATGCCCGATCGGACACATCGGAATCCAACCCTCGGCTCAGTTTCCTAATCTGGGGAAAAATCAGGCTAAACTGACCAGTGGTCGGCGATAAAAACTAACTACTTTTTGAGCGTAATGACCAGCTGGGATAGGAAGATCTTTATCGATGGCTCGGAGAGGGTGAGGTCTCATTTATGTTATCGGTAGACCAACATTCATTGTCGATGATCGCTTAGACAATCACACGGAGGGAAAGGGCATCTGTTTGGTTTTAGAGCGACGCCATATGCCGCGTGTCATCAGATAAGGCGTAACTTATGGTCTTGGATGTACTCCCGCTAACTGTCCAAGTGCTCACCGGCTCTAATGTAATTTTATTGGATCCCCACAAGGGTCAATCTTCGGTGTCGTTGCTTTTAACGCAGTACCAGAGCCTACTGCCCCAGTAGCTCGACTCGAATGATCGATAGACAAATCGTAAAAGGTGAAAATCGATAGATGAACGTCTTCTCAAGGTTAGTTGGCGATTAGCCTCCATAGAATTGTATAACCGATTATCCAATGACAATAGGGGTGAAAAATAATTCCAATTTATCAGGGAACGTCAGAAAACATCGATACCGGGCACGAGGCGTTCCGAATTGGTACAGTTAGAACTTCGGTGGCTTCCGATTGCCTAAGTTCCATAGTCTTTTGTCTTCTCAACGCCCCATTTGGTCGAGTCGATATTTACAAAAGAAACTCAGTAAGCCGCTGCTACCAGTTCATCCTATTGTTTTTTAAATAGGGGTGGATGTAATGGCTGCACTTTGATAAGGCTCCGGAGTATCCAGTTACTTGAACTTGAACCTCTTCATCGTCCGTGTATCCCATCACCTTTTATTTGATGCTACACCCCTTCCCGTTCACTCTGTGTTCCATCTTGTGTACGTCCAACACTGCTCTTTGACATCCTCCCCTTCCGCTGTTTAATAAACAATGCAATCTCCTACGTCATTTCCGTCGCTTCTTTCTGATTCGAAGTACTATCGATCGACGGATTTAAAATAGAATGAAGTATGGAGTTATGGCCATTTTCCAGTCACTGTTTTTTATTCAAACCGAGGTCAGAGAAGAATTATCTGACATCAATTATCTTCCACACTTTCAGCCTTAGGACATCTTAGTCCTTTTGGCCCTGAAATCTCCTTAAAATGACACTCAGAAAATTGAAATTTTTAAAGAATTGAGACGTATACTGTATTTTATAATAATGATAACGAATGTTATAACGAATAACGATAATATTTATGTTATTATTTTAATAAATATTTCCACAAAACGTAAGAGAACAATACCTACTGTTATTGTAAACTGAGATAAAAACTAGTGCTATAATAATCTGAGATAAAAAACTCCTATAATAATAAATTAAGATAACAAACTTCGTTAATAACTCCTACAATAATAAATTGAGATGACAATTTCCTGTAGTAATAAACAGATGTAACAAACTCCTGTGATAATTAATTGAGATAACAAACTCCCAATATAATAAATGGAGATAACTAACTCTTCCAATAATGAACTGAGAACGAACGCCTAATAACTCCGCGATCACACACAATACTTCCGGGATAGTTTTGCATCGGTGACATAAGGAGTTATCGCATTGTCAGTCACACTCAGTACTTCCGCTATAAATCCATTCCTACTTCGAAAATGTACTGTTAATCGTTTACGACCACCGCGTGGCAAACAAATTGATGTGCTGACTGATTCACCTCAGGGGAGGCCATATGGTGACTTAAGGGCCACTTGTGGCCGAGGTGTGACGAAATGACGTCACGTGACTCCGTCGATTAAAGTCCGGTCATGCTTTGGTGGCTTACGAATTAGTAGGCGACTGAAGCGCTTGCAGGGCGCGTGAGGGCAACATATGTTCGAGATCAATGGATTTTCCCTTACCGCTGACTATAGTAAAGTAAATATCTATACTAAAAATAGAAAAAAATTAATAAACGAAAACTCGATTCAAAATTATTTTGACAGCCAATTGAATTCGAAGGATTTACAGAAAACAATGTGGCTCTTTGACGCTTTTAATCACTTTTCCAAAAAAAAAGAAAAAAAAGTGTATTCGTTCATTTTTCGCTTTATTTTTGTTAGGTTCTTGGTCGAATTTTCAGTAACATCAATCTTGAACGTATTATTTAAATTTTAACAAATAAAAATATATTACACATTTTTGCTTCCACCAAAGAATTATTGCTAGCAAATCTCTAGAGGCAACTTATCAACTTCGTCCAAGCTATCGTCTTATCTACTAATTAAAGTTCCTCATTGCCTTCCAATATACTTACAAAGCTTTTCGAACCCATCGCATACCCGGCTTAATTAGATTCGGAAATTCCAACGCACGGAAAGCGGCGTCTAGGTGAAACGCGAAGAATTTCATGGACGACCGAGCCTCGGAAGGACTAAAGTGGCGTTTAAACTTTAAACAGATCAGACACGGGCGAGTCGGTCCAATTTAGATAACCAACTGACGTCTGCTGTAGATGGGCAGATGGGCTGATTTTGACAGCAGTCGACTGCTGACATCTACGACAGTAACTTTCCTAAGGGCACGCTCATTTTTCTTTCCGATTCACAGAGAATTGTTTCCCTGCGATTCGGATGCATTGATCTCTATAAATCGATCGGATTGAATAAGAAAAATAAATAAATAAAACCGACTTCAAAGTTATTTGCATAAAAAAAAAAAAAACTCCGAAAAGGAAAAAATGCCTCTATTTCAAAGCAATTCAATCACCAACGACACATTTTAAGGACTTCCTATTCTGGCGATAATAAATTATGTGAAACTTTAATGATATGTTTTTTTTCTAGTATTGACCTGACGATTTCCTGATTGATTGGACCACCCCCCCTAATGATATAAAAATAATATTTCTACCATTACCCAAATGATTGAACGACTTTCCTTCTTACTTCTCAATCGCCTCCAGACTGTTCACTTTTTGGAGTCAACGACTCACTTTATAATTTCTTAGGAAACAACAGAATCTGAATTTACGATCGTAAAATAAAAATGAGTTTCCATGACACTTGAGCAGAGCGAGCCAGCATTTCAGAAAGCAATGGTACCACGTTTTTCGTTAAACTTTCTTCTCTAAACTCCATACGAGAATTGGCAGATAAATTATAATCCAAGGCCAATAAATTAAAACAAAACGACGTCAAAAACAATAAAATCGAGCAATTTTTTTCGAAGTTATAAGCTCACAAAGTCAAAAGTTGCAGTTTTAGCGAAAATCAAGTTTTCCTGAATTTCTCTGAATCTGGGGGCCGTAAAAATTATGGAGACTACCTAAATAGTTGCCCTACTATTAAAAAAAAGGAAAAAAGAGAAGCGTTTTGTAAGGAATAGCTTAGGGAAAAAGGCCGAGGGAGAGTGTGGTTTTTTTTTTTCATTTCATTTGGTAATCCGTGTCGCGTCCAACTGGAAGAAAAACGTGAGGGGATTCGCCGAGGAATGACATTTTTTGGGACAATTTTGCTTGCGTGTATGGCCGTATTATTTTGCAAGGGAAAAGCTGCGCTTTATCATTTGAATGTAAACTAGTAGTTTCCATAGATCACACAGTACTTCCGTGTTTGAGTCGGCTAGCAAACGGTAAAATATTGAGATATTTATATAAGGGGCATATTGGAGTCGGTTAACTAAGAAAAATAAAAGGGGTACGAAATTCTATAAAATAATAAAAAATCTATAAAATAATATTAATCTCAATATTGATTACTATATAAAATAAAATTCTATAAACTGTATTCCTTAAAAAATAAATTCTACAAAGCTGCGATAGGGCTCGAGAACCATTATGAAGCTATCGACCTCGCAATGGCCTCATTCAATTCAGCGTCCAAAAATCTATACTGATACCAAATGCAGCTCTGCTAGAAAAACATTGGAAAATACGAATTTTATCCCCCTTAGAACTTGACAGAAATTCTAGAAATGTCCTAATAATATTTCTTCCTTGATATATTTTTTTTTTAAATATTTTATTTTTATTCGATATTCGGATGTTATACTCCTCGAAACGTAAACCTAACATTTTTAGGGGTTTTAGAAATGTCTTTTGTAAGCGATTACTACGGTTTACTATTGAATAATAATAAACTAAAGCTTCTTTACAATATACAAACTTTCATGCGTGTTTATAAATTGCATCGACTCAATCGAATAAATATTGCTCATCGTTATGAAATTTCAAATCTTTTAATTGTCCACAATTCTCGAACGCGGTAGGACGAATACGGTTGCAAACTTCCGTCTGTAATAAACCGCACGAAATGACAGTACGAGTTGTAAGTGGATTACGTCGGTTTTCGAATGTACGGGGGAAAATAAGTGCGTTATAATGGCTCGTGGCTGGGTGTCAAAAATTGATTGACTCGATTTAGGGCGGGAGACGAAATGCGTTTCGAGGGTTTCCAACGCTTTTGTGCATTAGTCGACAATGGGCTGCTGCAAATAGGCGAAATGAGCTATTCGAATAATACGGCCTAGGGGACCAATCGTAAGAAACGGATTATACGGATTGAATAGGCTTATTTACTATATGAGGCTTTGAAACGAAAGCTGATTGGTATCTGTTTAGGAAGTGATACGAGTATTACAGCTGGTTTAGGCGTCATTTAGCGGGTAAACAATTCCGTGGGGAATAATCGAGCATGAGTGTTGACGTTGGAGAAAATTCGTTTCCCAACCAACGAATTGCATTTTTTCCTCTTCGCCGTTAATAGTAATTTTGATGATTGTTCTTCACCCTTTTCCTGATGAGAAGTGTTCATTTTAAAACTGTCTCAATTTTCCGTTGGTTTCTAGATTTAGGGTCTGAGACTGAAACGACGGTTGAAAAGTTCTTCCCATTCAATATCGAAAATTACGGGGAATGCTGGAAAGATAAATTGGAGTTTTGCGAATAATTTTTCTCAAGAAGTGTACATTTGACCAATATTGAATGTCGGTTCGTTCGGGAATTATTCGCCTTTCAAAAACTTGGAAACGTGTTCTTTTGAGGTTCGAAATATTCTGAAAACAAAAACACTCCAGGGTTATTGAAAAAAAAAAATCCAATTTTTTCCAGGATCGACAGTCAAAGAGTATTTTGGGTGGATTTAATGAGTTGCATTGATATTTATAGTGAAAGTGTACGAAAAAACCGGTCGAGTGTCGCTACTTATTTATGTCAATTTCTTTCATTGTCTTAAATTGTATAATTTTTCTAAAAAATTTCCATTCGCCGAATTTCTTTAAATGAATTTTTTTCCCTAAATTTCTCAGCATTTTCCTCGGCGAATTTCTCATTTTTTAATTTCTTTGCTGTATTAAATTTTCTCGAATGCGTATTGGTTATTCCTGTTCGCCGACTCAAACATGAGATTACTATGCGATCAATGGACCTGTGGATACCTTCTTTAATTTTATTTTCAATATTATTTTCATTTTATTTTGGAGTCAAAATTATTATTTACCGATCGCTTCGTTACAGTTTCATAATTTTAATTTTCGAACATCTGGTATCCAAATTCATTTTTTCATGGTTACGAGTTTGTTCAATAAAATTCAGTCTTCCTTTTGCCTTTCACTCGTGCTTTCTCAATCTAACATACTTCGAACAGCTAAGTACCAATCCGCGACATTAATTCTCCGCGACATTATTTTCCGTCGAGAGAGGCTCAATCCAAAGACCCATATTTTTTCTCAAAGCTTTTTCCACGATAAAACCCCAATTTTAATCTCATGTTTTATCAACTGTTACGCTTATTTAACCATAAACATACGTATTTAAATTTATTTACTTATTATTTTTACGTCATTTGGTTTTTTCGTCATGTTTTATCAACTGTTACGCTTATTTTACCATATATACGTACATTTAAATTTATTTACTCATTATTTTTTCGTCATTTGGTTACCTTCAGTGGCCACTCATGCGTTGTGAAATATTCCTGTTTACGAGAGCATTAAAAGACTATTATTTTACTTTGTATATCGCCCAAGGGGCCTAAAGAGCTTTATAGAGCCGAAAGAAAGGATCCCATTCACTATTGTAACATTCGAGACCGCGTAGCTTCCTAGAGCGCTTCCCAAGCCACTTATGTTTATTTGGCGCAAAAGATGAGGGCGCACACCGCACGCTACCCGTGGAAAGGGGTGTGAACCGAGAAATATCCTACGTACAAAAATACGAGCAGGGGTCGTTTTAAACAATGCGCACTTTTATCGGCCATCAATAGTTTGAGGCTGCGATTTTACGCATAGAGAGCGCGTTATTGATGCACAATTGCATTCTGTTTTCGATTCTGTTCAATGGAATATATCAACAGCGAATCTACATTGTCCAAGGTGTCTGTCTTTCGGCCGAGGTGTCGCCTATGTCCCCGGACGGAAGCATGTAGATCTAGCGATAAACCTATTCTGTTGTCAAAATATTGTCCATATTTAACGGACTATCTCACGCTGGCAAAAATGAATCATTTTTCCTCGCACAAAAAAATAATAAAATAAAATAATAATTATAAAATAAACATAAAATGAATAAAATTATTTTTCGGAGAACATCAATAATTTACATTTTTTTTAATTTGTTACAGAAATTAAAATAGCTGTTTGTTGACGTAAATTTTTGACCGAGATTGCGATGCAATATAATTATTAACCGCTACTGATACAATGTGGAATAACTTTAAAATATGTTACTTTAAAATATTTTTTTTTTTTTTACTTTAAAATAAATTACGTAGTTTAGTGGTACATTAAAGCAATAAATAGAATAAATACGTACGTACATTTCTTTCTATACATTACTTTTTGTTTGTTATATATCAGGTCCAAAATCAGAGTAACGTAAATTTATTTTAATGGCAAGAATACAATATCGATAATTTTTTTTAAATATCATCTAGGTATACGTATATTTATTCCACTGAATACGCTCAAAAATTGCGGGGCAAAATAAAAATTAAACCTTTCGTTGGCTTACAAAAAAATTAAAGTTTATAATAAATGGGGAACAACAATAGGAATACTACTAATACCTGTATGAATTTATTTCAAATCGTCAATTATACTATAATAATTTTCGTTTTCAAATAGCTCAGGCAACCGGAGCCCTTCAAAATTACGTCTGCGATGCAAATTTGTTTTTTCGACGATGAATTTTTTTATAAATAGCCCTTCTTGCAAGTGATGAAGTGGTATGAGATTTTGTTTGGGCGTGCGTACGAAAATCGCTCACCCACGACCTGGCAAACATCGAGTTACGTGAAAAGATGACAATGTATTCATCAAATCGTGAAGCCAAGCTCATCCGTCACTTACGACAGCCGACAGCTGGTCCTTGTTCGGGGTCCGAGATCATCTATAATATCCAGCCAATGTCTTCTCATGTCATTCTTATAACGAAGTAAATGCAAGGAAATATGAGACTCAGCTCAAATGCATTTTTCGTGGATAGTCAGGAAATTTTTTTCAACGGTCAACCAAATGTAAATATTCAATGGAAATTTTAATAACAACAAACTCGGTTGGTTGCGCTGAACTTGAAGTAGCAGTAAAGAGAGAAATGTTGAGTGATAGGGTTAAAATTTTGTGGAATATTTCTCGTTTTATTATTTCTAATTATTTTATCTATCATTTTCTTATCTTATACGTTTCTTTATTGGTGCAAAAGCTTTTTCCTATTTTTCCACTCGTGTAAAATCAACCGCTAATAATTATTGACGCGTATTTATTTTATTGTTTATCGGTTTATCGTCCGTTTTTTTGCTGTAGACAACTAAAACTTGTTTAGCGATGAAAGTGTAGTTTGAGATCCAATCATTCACTCGCGATAACGACAATTCTCCGGTTCAAACTGGCTGAAAGAATTGGAAATAACCCTAACTGTCTAATTTCGAAGGGTGAACATTTCCTCTGAACTTCATTTACCTTCGCCTAGTATTTTTTTTTTTTTTTTTTTTTTTTTTTTTTAACTACAATGGCAAATTTTCGTGATTTTATTTTTTATCGGGAACCTTACGGAAATTGCTATTGTTTGGCATGATTATGCTAATTTTTTTTATCTAACTAAAAATTGAAATTATCCATTAGGTACTTTACATTTTCAATACCTGCTTGAGTTCGCATGAAAAAAGTCATTACTATTATTCGATTTAACATTGACGATTAATTTTTGAGCTAGTAAAGTCGGCAATTATTTGACAATATAGTAATTTACTTATATTTTGTCAATAAAACAGTCTGTTTTGTAGTTTACAATAATAGTTTTATTCTCAAAAACAAATCACGTTAAAAAATCATGATAACAACAAACCATTAATTAAAATTATGTGCTCGAATAAAACAATTTTATTTTATTGTATATTATGCGTTTAATTATTTTATTTCCAATAATATTGAAATATCACTACAAAAGAATTATTACATTCAACTATAGAAATATTCTACAATTAAAATTAAAATGTTTAAAAAAATTACCAGAAAAAAAAAATTTTTTTTGCAGCAGAGTTTTATGACAATACATGGTATACATTAATAGTATGAATTCTTCCTTTGGTTTATTTTATAGCTTATTAGTTTTCATTCATAGATTTATTTATTTTGTTAGTTGTTATCGGCAAAATGAAAATGAACCGAATCGATTGAAAAATGTCAAAATCCATTAAAAACGGACATATTTTTGCCGCGAATCGTCTCGAAAAAATTCTTTCGATCGTCAGTCAATATTCACGAATTTCTAATTTCAATAGAAAATAAAATTGATGAAAATTCACCGAGTTGGTATCAATTTTCCTCTCTGATTCACCGAGAAACATCCATGAAATGCGATACTCGGCTTTCATTAGTAAGCTGAAATAACAGATTCATCGGATCGGAAACGGAGACTCCATTAGCATGACAAGAGGCTAATACAGATTACACAAGTTGTCCTACTCAATGTCAACACGCATCCCCTCGAACAAGGTCGGAATAATATTCTATTACGTTTTAAAAACGTTCGATGTTTCTTCGTTTTTTCTTTTTGTGTAGGCTATGTTCGTTGCAGAATCCTCACGCCTCGAAATGGTTGACTTTAGCTCTTTTCGTCGCACTGAAATCTGCGTAAATTGGATTTGAAGCTTAAAAACGCAATAATTAATGAAAAAATCGCTCGAAATAAACGAGGGAAATGCGATTTACGGAGGAAGTACTGTGTGTGATCCGAACGAATGAAATCTCGCTTCGTCTGCAAGATTTTAGACGGCTTTTAGACAAAGTTTATCCGGAAGGTATTTTAGGTGTGACAGCGTTATTTGAAAGCAGAAGGCGGTGAAAAGTGACAGTGCCTTTTTTTTCTTTTTTTTTTGAAATTTGCCGTTTTCAAGTACCGATTTCAGCCTCATATTTAGATCAAATCATAAATTTGTATACCTATTTGTTGATTTTTGGTTTATTATTAATAAACCACTGTAAGCCCCTCAAAATTTACGTTTCGAGGCAAGTAAGATCTGAATACCCAATATAAACAAAATTGACAAAATTCAAACAACATTTAAAAAAAAAGCTAAATCAATAAATAAGATAAAATATTGTTAAGACCTTTTGAGGGGGAGAAAATTCGAATTAGGAATCGGAGGAGACCATAACGGAGACAATAGCTCTTATGGTTCTCGTCGCTTTTGTGTTGAATTTTCGAGTTTTTCACAAATTTGGCTGGAGAATGTAACTAGAAATTTCTTGAAGCTACAAAAATCGTTCTATACTCGTTGGAATGCTCGTCAAACACTTCAGCTGTACCTTAAGACGAAAAATTCAACTTTTAATTTGAAAATCACTAAAAACAAAAATTATTAAAATTACAATACTTGTATGGTGGGAACGTTCTCTCAAATTTTCGAAATAATTATACTATCTTCTTATATAATTATTGAAGCAAAATTAAAATTTTATTATTATTAATTTTAATTTAATTAATTTTTAATTTAATTTTTTTTTAATTTTTAATTTAATTAATTTTAATTTTATTAATTTTTAATTTTATTATAAAAAAAAAGTAAAATTTTATGCGAATTATAGTACACGTGTTCGTTATTCCATTACTTCAATTAGGTATTTCTAATACCACCCAGTCGTTTCTTCTCTTTAGAATTTTCCCGATTTATACAAAGCGCGGTGGTTGGAAAAGCGTTTGGAAAACTTCCTTCGACGAGAGAGCCCGAGGTTTTTCTCTCCTGTAGGTCGAGGAAGGAAAAACTTCGCCCCCTCTCGGCATTTCAAATCTGGAAATTCGGTTAGGCATTTACAAAGGGTGATTCGACGATGAAGGGAACGTCAGCTGTCGGGTTTCCACGGTCGTCAAACATAGTAGATCCTTTGCTCTCATCTTCATTTTCG
Organism: Tupiocoris notatus; assembly: GCA_037159825.1. Classification (NCBI taxonomy): domain Eukaryota; kingdom Metazoa; phylum Arthropoda; class Insecta; order Hemiptera; family Miridae; genus Tupiocoris; species Tupiocoris notatus. Next base: position 53,168 of record JASJUZ010000344.1, read on the forward strand.
ACTCTCTTCGAACTTGATCCGCGTATTGGACGGTCGGTTGGTTCCCGGTTCGTCTCTCTCTTGTTGTTTGCCTTTCGAGGGATCCGACGCCTGCGCTCGACGTTTCGTCTAATTAGACGACCTCCCCACCAACTTCCCTTTCTGTTCGGAATGTTTCACTTTATCCTGGACCTGATTCAACTTCGGTTCTTTCTTTTGATATCAAACGATCCTTTCTACTTCGATCCTTTCCGACAAAAAAAGAATAATCTCGCTCGGGATCGGCGCAATAATTTTTCTATTGAGATTAAAAGAGTTGGCTAGTTTTCCGGGCTCCGGAAAACAGCTGATACTATAACAATTTGCGACGAAACATTCTCTGCTCAAATGCTTCAAATTCCGGCTCATCGTACGACGATCTTTGAACGGTCATTTGTCGTACAAGGGAGCAAAATTTACAACGAGTACGTCGATTTTTTCAAATTAAATTTAAGAACGGAGACTCTTCGGATTAATTTAAAAAATAAATTTTTAGAAGAATATTAAAGAAAAAAATAAGGAGAAACTAAATTGTTAATTTGTTTTTACCTAAGAAGAATTGTATTAATTTATTTGTACGTACTGACATGTAATTGAAGTAATTTTATATATTTATTTTAATTTTTTTATGTTAATTTTATGTATATTTTATATTTGTATTTTTTTTAAAAAAAGCCTTATTATTTGAATTGATTGTTGGAGGATGGATTAATTTTTGTAAATATGTATCCAGGGAAGGTGGAAGAGAGTGCCACTTGGCCCTAACCTATTCCCCTGGTCAATAAATAAAATAAACAATCAATCAATCTCTTAGCAATATTCTCGATTGTGGAATTGGACGATTTCTATCGTATTTTACGATGATCACGCTCTCGGTTATCCACGATCCGAATTTTTCCGACCACTAGAAGTAATATTTATATGATATATATTATCAATAAGAATTCACCCCCCAAAATAAAACCAGCGGTGTGCATAGATCACACAGTACTTCCATGTTGGAGTCGGTAACTGGAATAACCAATTATAAAATCAAAATAATAAAAATATCGACTTTTATAGCCTTTAAAAATCGAAACAGAAAGCACTTTGGAAGGTTATATCTCGGAAGTAACGTGTGTTATCGTAAATCCGGACATGGCTAAATTTGCTCATTCACTAGGAAAACATTATCAAAAAATTTTATTGAGTTTCATTCACTCATTTTTCACGGAGATAATATAAATATTAAAATTTGTTTTTCGTGACCTTTAAAAATTTCAACAGGAAAAAAACCTCTAATTTAGTCATCATAATATGCTCTTTAAATTCCCACCTCTCGTTTAAAACGATCGAATTCCCTCCGATTTTTACCGTTGGATTCACACTATTTTATTTCCAACTTGCGCGTCTGCACCAGTGAGGATAAAAGTACTCATTGGTCCGCACGGACGAGGGGCAGACAGATTGACAGTCAAGGGACCCAAGGTCAACCTACCCCATTGACGAGCCCAGTTGAGCCTTATGAAGGGCGGAGCCCTATCATCATCTCATCTCCTTATTCCCAGTGACGACACTTGAGTTACTTATCGGACGACGAAAATTCAAAACCCCGAGATCGAGGTAGGGGAGAAACAATTCGTCAGAAAGGCCTTTCATTTGTCTCCCCTCTAAATTTTTGATTCATACTGGATTCACGGGGATGCAGAAAACGCGTGGGTGGGGTAACAAATTGTTTACTAGTTGGTAGCGTTTTGTTGGAAAAAATCTGAAAAAAAAAAATGAAAAAAATTCCAAGTACGTTATCGAGCGCTTATTTTGCATTTAGAGCGTTCACATTTTTGGTATTCGCGTCAATACTCTTCGAGAAGGTCTATGCACGATAAAAATCGAGCTGGAGCGAATAGAGGCTGAATTTCCCGCGATATATGAAGGAGCTTCAGTGGCTTATTGACTTAATAGGGGCATGAGTTGTAAATTCGGAGATTGACAGCTGGTCTTAGGCTTGAACTCGGATTAGCTTTTTCGAGATAATTTCTGGTTTCTGTTGTTGTACTTCTGGTACTTGATACTGTTCTGGTACTTCTATTTACTGCGCGGTTTTTATTTCCATGTATCCGAAGTAAAGAGTGGAATAAATGTAGTTTTTCTATCAGTCGAATTCGGAGTATTAACAATATAATTAATATTTGTTGGAAGAAAAAAAAGGAGATTTGTAAAAAAAATTCATAAGCTTTTATTCGATTTTTGTAATAAAGAAGAACATTTCAAAATTACAACAGTGATATAGGCGGTTATTTATAACTAGGTATAATATTTAGGGGGAAATATCGATTAGACGAGTTGGGCGATTGTATCGCGCCGTAACAATAGTGTTACCGTAAAATGGGAGGCAAAATGATCAAGAATAATATCGCTTTTATAAAAGTGAATTACCTAACTCAGCAATTTTTTTTTTTCTCCAGGAAGAATTGAACCCGTTCTGAAGACCAATCGGTGAGTAGAAATTCAAATTTCAAATTCTTAAGTAAAAAAATAGAAAAGCCGATTTTCCACTAATTTGACACCGACAATTTTTAATTGCCCCTTAGGAAAAATATATATAAGTTGGACAACTAGCGAGAATTTCGAAAACATTTACAATTTCAACGGTTTTAGCCCAACGATTTTTTTCCGTTTCGAAAGCCTCCGCATTTCACGGTATTTCAAAGAGGAATAAGTAGAAGAGGAATTAGAGTATAAGCCAGTTTCATCAGCGACCTTTGGCACAGCGATTAGCCAATTATTGATTATCTTTGGCTTTGATTATCATACGGAAATATTCGACGAGCGATAGCCTTTTTTTTTACGAAAATTCGAAGGGATGGGGAAGAGATTTGAAGTTGAGAGGAAACGATGGCTAAATTAGAAAATACAATAAATTAATCCAACAACGATACAGCGATCCAAGACTTGTCGCCTTCGAAGGGTATACAACCTTCGGTTACGATAAATTTCTCGAAGCATTTTATTTAATTACAAATGTTCAACACTTTTTCCCTTTCAATATTGTTTTTTACAATTTGCAGGTAAATTTTATTTACATAATTATAATACAAGTCTACGGTACAGATACAGGTCAGTTAGAACCGTTGAATAGTCGGCTTCGGTTGGAATATTGAACTAGTACAGTAAGAAAATGAATTAATACCAGCGGAAAAATCCGCAGTCGAATTTGATTTTCAACCAATTAAAGTAGGTTATTTTTTGTGTTTCAATCGAGTGACAAAAAATTTTTAACGTACTGGGTTGGTGAGGGGGAGAAGAACCAGGCGACATGTTCTCCGATTTTTTATTAACTGGCCGAGTACTTTCGCCCCTTCGGGCATCCTCAGGGCGATGTGGAACCATAGGTTACCACAGCCGGTAACCTGTGGTAACCTATGGTTCCACATCGCCCTGAGGATGCCCGAAGGGGCGAAAGTACTCGGCCAGTTAATAAAAAATCGGAGAACATGTCGCCTGGTTCTTCTCCCCCTCACCAACCCAGTACGATGAGAGATGCGACGACTCAACCAAGAAAAAATTTTTAACGTTGACGTTTTAACGCTGTTTTCGACATCCAACATAATCGGGACATTTCAGAGGTTTTCGTTAGACGCGATAACTTTCTGCCCTCAACGCGGTTGCTATTGAGAGAAAGCGGAGGAAAAAATCCAAGAGCTAAGATGAGTAAAATTTTTTTATAGGTACTGTCGTTGATAAAAATCGATCTTCGATCACATAAATAACGACAGCAACTGTTACATTTCAAACCGAGACAGTTTTTCCCAGACTTGCATTAATTGAAACGGACAATTTACGCATCATTCATCGACTGCAGTCCGTTTTTTACTATGGAAATATTTTACACCCAGAGAACAATATACGAGGCTATCTAGTTCAAACTCTTCGAGTTTATTTTCCATCAACTCCAAAACCACCACGAAATGTCTTGCTACAAATTCGAAAATTAATGGTTTACTAGAGGAAAGATTATGGGCTTAACGGTGGCTTTTATTTACAAAACGAACGACTTGATCGGCCGTACTAAAAAATCCTTAAAAAATACAAGTTTTTAATTGAAAAATATGTAGGAAAATTTTTTTTCTCCGTCGGACGGGATTAAAGTGGCGTTCAATCGATCAAAAAGGAAAAACGGTTAACGTTAAAAATGGAAACGGAGCGAGAAAGGCGGCGACCGGCCCTTGCCCAAGGGGCACATTACGAACCGTTGGACCTCTCATTAGTCGTGTCACACGAAAGCCTAGAAAAAAACCAACCCAAGATAAGCGCCATTTAGGTTAATTTTCGAATTAACGGAACACGACAGTGCTCACTTGTCTCCTCTTCTTTTTCCTTTCTTTGCAGGGAACTATTTTAATTCCCGTCTCACGAGTAAAAATACACCATCTTCAAATACGGGATGCCCTAATTGAAATCACCGGCTTTTTTCACCGTGTAAAATCAAATTGATAAATACAGCCAATCGAGAAAATGATAGTAATAACGTGTTCGGTTATTCGACGTTGAAAAGACTCGGTACTAGGGTTTTTCTAGTCTTAGAAGAGCCTGTCACTTGTCTTTTCTTATTTGTCCACGTCAACACAAGAGCTAAAGAGGGTAATTGGAATGGAATCGATTTGGACCCGGAAAAACCACTAAATCGTTACAGACACAAGATTTCACGCTCAAACGCAATAGAATAGGTTTGGAAATGTCATTTAGAATGAGAAATACGAACTGTGCATTCAAATGAATTAATACGCCCCAAAGATTATTGTAATCGCTCAAGACATTATTTTTCGAAAAATTTGCGTTTCGAGGCATGTGAAATCTGAGTATTCAATTTAAAAAAAAGTCGAAACTATAAAAGCTAAATTTATGAGACTTTAATTGAAAATCAATCTCGGTCTCAAAACGACTCAATTATTTTACCTATTCGCTACCTCAATTTTTTGGGGAAAGAAAATTAGTATTTTCCAACGTTTTTCCGAAAAAGGTGTATTTGGTATCAATTTCTATAGATTTTTGGATGCTGAATCGAATGAGACCATCGCGGGGTCGATTGCTTTTTTGGTTCTCGAGTAATTGCAGCTTTTGTGTTGAATTAGGGACAATTGTACAACCGTCGCCTAAATTTGCTCCCTCAAATAGAAAACGATCGGTCTGAATAATGAGTGCGATATCGTCAGTAACAATACAACTACTATAACAACAAAATGACGATAGATTTTCAGCAGTGATAATACAATGCCGAACTGATAGGAATGGACAGTCTTGATCTGAATTACCTTCCACACAATTTAACCTTGTACTAACCTTGACACGACCTTGTATCTGTCCTTGAAACTGTCGCCTTGATTCTCTCCCTTGAAGAGGAGGCCCATTAATTTTGTAAATTGTCTATCGCTCTTGGATTTTGTCCCATACTCTCTTGAATCGATCAACCGTTTTAAGTAAGCAGTATGATTTAGGGCGTAATTAGCTCAGCGTTGCTGTTATGCAACATGAGTGACTTCATTTCTCAGCCCATCAACCCAAGGAAACATTTTAAAATTTAAGGTGCGAGCGAATCAATTTGTTTTTCTTGATTTCCATGTTATTTGACCTGTTTTAAATGATAAATCAAGAAAAAAAAGTTAGGTTTTGAAGAATGCAACGTCTTGGGTTATTAGGGGTTCATTTGAAAAAGATCGGTCAAACTAACTACAGCATACATAAGTTAATAACAATATAATAACAAGAACAAAATTACAATACAATGTCAATGTGAACAGACTTGATTGCATTTTTCTTTCATTCACTTTGACCTAGTACTAACCTTGACATGACCTTGTATCTGCCCTTCATTTGACCTTGTACATCTGTCTCCATATCTCGGCACTAGCATGAATTAGCTATTTTAACATTTTTCACCTCGCATGAAACATATTGCACTTCAATTACCCAAGATGGTGATTACTCATTGTCAAACCTGGTCACTTTGACCCTCTGTTTGTAATGGTATTCTTTCAGGTAGGCTTTTAAAGATTTGGGAAGCCGCAGCTGCGAGACTCCGTCGTAACTTATGTTCGAACAGATGACAGAGCGGCAAAGGTGTTGCAGCGGAAAGGCGAAATTCCTGGGGAAGGGAGTGGTCAGGAGGGGCTCGAAGTACATGCAGCAGGTGGAATCTTTGTAATGTTCTATGAGGCCACAAACCGTTGGTGACGAGTAGACCTGTAAAATTCAATCAGAACTTCAATATCACTGTAGGCAAGACTGACAAGAACTTTAGTGAAACCGTGGCAAACATCTCATGCTGTTTCTCTCCAATAAACTCACTCCTGGATCATGGGAATCGAAAGAAAACTGATGTTTCCATTGTTCGACACGCGCATGAAGAGAGCGGTTGTATTTTCTGAAAGACACGGAGAAGAGGAATTCTTCTTGAGCCGAATCGCGAAGGAGGAAGGTTCCGCTGGGTTTACCTTCCAACAGCTTCTCTGCTTCATACCTAGAATACAAAGAAAAGTAAAATACAAACGTCGACGTGGGTGGATATAACAACTATGTTCCTAACCGAGAAGCTAACATAGCAAAAACGACCGCAGCTTCAACCATCCGTTAGTCGCTACCATCTGACAATTGAATGATTTTTCTAATTCTTGTTGTACATAGTATTCATGTCTGAGGGTGCTCTCTGGCCTGTTAATGTCAACTTCTGTAAGTGGAAAAATTAATTACATCATTGCCCCAGTAAAAATACCACAGCCGCCCAGCTCCTCTGCCACAGGGTACAGTTCGACTGCTCGCTTAAATGTCCAAGATTGAGAAATGTTTGCTATGTTCGTTCTCATAAAATTCTTCGTAACTCTGATGACTATATGTTTGATTGTACAACTCACAGAACAGTATAATATTACGTATTGGAGGCCTGGAAATGAAGCTGCACCTTTTAGGTAGCACAACCCTACAGCAGTAATTGTGACCCCAGCGATTTGAAGCGAGCTTTCTTGTTTTGAGTGATAAAACCCGAAGAATGAAACACCCAAATCCTCTCAAGCTCGTTAAAGTTGAGTAGTGAAGGCAGCGTTTTAATAACTAACAGAATTCAGGTCTTAATCAATATCATCAAAACTATATTGTCAATAAGTTGTTCACTTGAAGCAATTAAATGTAAAAAAAGTTTATTTATACAAACATGTGCTGCTTGGGAAACTTTAATTTATGGCAAAAAAATGTGATCACGTATCAGGTGCAGCATGACTATGGGTGACTGAAGTAGCGCGATAAGGGGAATGCTAATATGAGTTAACTAGCAGTACAGCTACATATGAATACAATAAATGACATACCTGTCCATTTTTCCCCAATAATACGAACTGGAAGTGATTTGAAGAAGATCAGGGACGAGGCAGTGGATGTAATCGACCTGCAAATGAAAAATCGTGATAATCCAACGATTTCGTCCCTCATATTTTCTTCGTTATCAAGTGCTTCAACTGAATATTGATCATGTACGGCTGGTTTTGCTTACTTGCGTATGTATGACGCGGTGTGAATCCAACTGCGAGAAGGCGTTCAACGACAACGCAGCCGATTGTAAAATCGCCGTCAGTGAATCGATATTCATTATGTCTTTTACGCAGAGGAACTGTATGTGGGGACCTGGTCTGAAGCCTGGAGGCGGATCGACACCTGGAAATGGAAAAAAATGAGTTGGTTCACATATCGGGGGAATAAAGATTCCATCACTTCTGTGGTGACCTCTTCGGCATATTTGCCAGCCTCCTCCTCCACATCCCTCACCAGAGGCATTGTTGACACATTCAATCCTGCCCATCCTGGATTTGAGCCACCTTCTACTTTTGTAATACGCTTGTGCAAAGCTCCAGCTCCGATTATCGACTCTTTTATTCCTCAAGTGGCTGGAGGGTCCAATCCTCGATTTTGATCTTCACAATATACTTTTTAGGAGATAATTGGGATCACAGTTAACCGTTATTTAATTAATACAGGTTGGTTGGAATTTTTTATCATCAATTTGTAGTGAATGTGTTAATTGAAAAATAAACTATGAAACGACATCTGGATGGGCTATTACCTTCGGCGATTTCCCGGGCACGTTCTATCCTGGCTCGCTCGTCACAATCGTCTATCGAGTATTCGTCAAGATGGTTGAATTTCAAATTGAGCGCTTCCCAAAGAGGTTCGTTGATTTGCACCTCTTCTTCAGAATCGGAGCTCCCGTCCGGATTCTAGGCAAAGAGACAAAATGAAGGACCTGTTCACTCAAAATGTCTCCCGTTCTCATGTTTGCAAACCCGACATATTGCGCACCTGAGACATAATTAATTATATTAGCATACCTGACGTCTTCTTTCCAAGACAACGCTAGCTCCTAGGCGAGGATCGTCGCTCCTGTGGAACCTGGATCCAACGCAAGGAGCGTTCAAATCAGCCCCTGCGCCTGCAATGTCCGGTTCTGAACCGGCTGCCGACGAACCCGAACCAGACTTGAGACTGGCACAATTGAATCGCAGCACCCAATGAGGTCCTTTCTTCTTTTTACTTTTTCTCCTGCAAAAAAATTTGATAAAATGCAATATCATGGTACGTTATTTTTAATAACAGCAGTGAATTCAATAAACGAACAGTGGATACAGAAAATAATACATCCTATCACCACAGGCTGTTATCGATTGTTTTTCCAGAAACCAAAGACAATTTAGAAATCATGAGAAGAAATTATAGTTGCGATATAGAACCATTTAGTCTCAACATCACCGCAAGAACAATGCGTCGACCTTGAGAATACAAGTCTTTTGTTGGAACAACAAGTTGTGAGGGGGAGAAAAACCAGGCGACTCCTTCTCCGATTCTTTATTGGTTGGCCTAGCACTTTCGCCCCTTCAGGCATCTTCAAGGCGACGTGGGGCAATAGGGTCCACAGCCCTGTGGATGGAGCTTTCTCTGATGAGACCAAGAATGGTAAAAGGGCAAAGAATTACAAGTCATTTCACTCTTCTTGTGCTCGCACCATATAAATGGCTGTGAAAGCCCAACATCAGGTCAAAATTAGGTTTTCTGAATATTTTTTTGTGGCTCTCCCGTGCAGACAGATGAGCTCTCGGCAACTAGCGATTGTTGATAGCAACGGAAAAGCATTTCCAAATACTTTCTCATCAGTCGCTTAGCAAGGTTTCAGTTGAGACTTCGCGTTGATGATTGCTTATGTTGCATTCGGATTGGCGGAGCTTATGAGTTCCTATCATGTTTAGACAGGATCTAACGCATTTGACCGAGGTTTATGAACCCTGCTAAACGCTCGATGACAGCTATTAATCATTTCATACCTTCCGTCGTGCGGAAGAGCATCTAACTTCTCTTCCTATCACAAACTTTCAACCAATAGCCCCTGGCATTTCCACGGGAACTCCAGTGACACCAAATGTCCTTGATATGCTATGAAGACAACGACTGAACGATTGACAAACCTTTTCCGACTACCAAAGGCTCCGAATGAAGTGGACGGCTCCGCGACCGTATCTTCGTTGCCGTTCTCTTCCGCCGCAGAAGCTGCTGCTGAGAGATCTCTATTACTGCTGGAGCTCAGCTGGTTTGATACTTGAGGTGGAACGTTGCCGCAGCTCGCGTCTGAAGTCCTCACCTCGTTCCCGTTGTCGTCCTCGCGTTCCGAACACAGGCGGCTTAAACTTTCGACGGAAATTCGTATTTCGTCGACACCTCGATCTTCCATCGTGCCCAACACACCTTTCAAGTCGCTCAACTTCTGTCCCATTTCAGTCGCAAGTACACCAAGCCCGCACTTCACACCGCGCGCCCATGACAAACGAGTTCGACGGAAATACACATTCGTAATTGGACTCTCGGTCGATTGAGGAAATTCACGAAGCTAAATGGATCATTTCCCACGATGTTCCATTGGATTAGGTAACCGAATGTGCAATGCGTTGAGCAATACTCGATTGATTCGAATTTCGATCACATCTTCGACAGCAATTATAGGACTATAGAATTAATTCCATATCGCGAGAAAATACTTGATTTCAACGTCGGAATTGGCAAAATCCGCTACACTTCACTCAGGTCACTCGTATGACGTATCATCGTATCATCACAACGCCATTTTGTTTTCAATGGGGTGTTCCCATGCATACCAGTGTTGCCAACATGTGAATTCCATTTTGTGAGAAAAAACTACGTTTTGAACGTGTTTTATCCATAAAAATAGTCGACAAATATTTTTAAAAGTCTGAGAAGTCTTCAATATTTTAATAAGTAAATTATATCTAGTAGTGCAGTTGAGTTATGTATGTGAGCAGTTGAGTTGCGTGTGTAGCCTAGCGCTGGCAGCGTGTTTCTAACTACTGTCTAGATAACTTTGTTTTCCTTTCTCTCGGTTCTTTGTTTTCCTGAGTCAGCTGTTTCTCGCAGTGTTGTGAAGGAAAACAATAGAGTGGCTTCTATGGTTCGATGCATTAATATCGATATATCGTGGAGAAGAAAGGGCTGAAATGAATAGGGATCAAGACGAAGATTATACGGAGAAAAATTGAACAATGCGAGTTAAAAATGAAAATAATTAAAAAAGAAACCCACCAAACGAGACATCATATTTCGTAGATTAGGTACATCTTCTAAAAGGAGATCCAGCAACGAATATAATATTTGAACAAACAAAAGTTGAGATAAATATTGACGGATTAAAAAAAATTAAAACTGAGAAGAAGAAAATAGGACGGAAAAAAGAAACGCGGTTTTCGTGTTTCTTAATTGGTGATTTCCATAAAAATCTACCGATTGTATCGTGAGAAGCCATTGGATATACGAATATATCGAAACATCCATATATCGCAAGCAAACAATCGATTTATCGCAAGCAAGTGATCGATTATTGTAATCGCACGCGTTTCTGCGCCTTTCGCCAATCTAATGATAAGAATTTGATAACAGACCCTTGTCGCCTTCTGCGTTTACCCAAGTATTTTTGTCGTCGACGTTTTGAACGTCTATCATTTCCTGTTAACGTCAAATCAACGGGCCAAATGTCGACCGACGACGTCGAAGAGACGGATACGTATCACGTCGATTTCACAACGGCATCCGAATGGGAAGTTTTCATCGCGAGAGTCGAAGAGATAATGCAAGAATGGAAATTATTTTCGCGGACACTGTTTCCACCGAAATTGAAATTATCGACGGCTCAATGGCATTCGCGATCGCAGGAATTATCGTTCGCAGGTAAGTTCAGCGAATGCCACGGATGACAATTCGATTCACAGATGGTAGTAGAACGAACAAAAACTGTCCTTATGAAGTTTCTGAATAGATTTCCTTTCGAATTTCTTTTTTTTAATTGTATTGATCCGTTTTCCTGCGTCGTTGTTCGTTTTCAAAGTGAATAAAGCGATTATTGTCCCACACGGGTTGCCATATTGTTATAATTTTTCTGAAATTGGAATTACCTCGAAAAATACAAGACTATTGTAAACAGTACTTTCACTGATGATTGATTAATAAATTACTGTACTTGTGTACATCTTAAATCAATGTTTGAAACCGGTCTTTGTTGCAGACGTCGAATTCAACATTACGCACCATTTTGCGACGTTCCCTGATTCGGAGCCGATTGTACCCGTCGAAGGGAAAAACCGCCTTATTGAATCTCTCGAAGAAATAATGTCTTCCGACAACGATTTTCCACCGCTCGAAATTTTAAACGGCGGCGCCGACACGAAGCCTCACGTTTTAGCTCGGTAAGTAGCATGTTTGGCAGAAACTGATGACATTCAGTCCCCAAACAAAGATTTGAGGCGCTCACATTCTACCCAAAGAGGCAAGTTGGTTGTTAAGGGAATCAGTAGCTATATAAGTTGCTATGCAAAGTGCTAAAGCTCAGTCTTCTATCCTCTCATGTGATGCTTGATGATGTAGGAAGTGCTATCCTTATCACCTCTTCTCTTATGAATGCTTAGTAACGCGCGCTATACATTTCTATCTGGAAATAACCCCCAGCTTCTTTTACCACTGTTTCCAGTGTTTCTTTTTCATCTCGTTTTACTGGACAATGGCATATTCCCTCAATAGGTTATACATCATGAAATCATTATTTATTTTATCAGAATCAAAAGATGAACTATGCATCGAATGATAGGCTGTTCTATTGCTCAACAACGGAAGTAAAAACGCTGTATTATGATTGTACAGTGGTTTATTATTTGATCGCTTCAATAATGATTTAAGAAGACAATCCTTTTGTGATAGTAATTCTTAACAGATTGGTAATTGTAGGAGAAAACTACGTATCAACGATTATATTTTTCTTAATTTCCAATTTAATATAGCTGTAGAGGGTTTGACGACTATTGACTTATACCCTCATGCCAAATTACTGAAAAATAAAAAGAAAACCCGATCCTTGATTCCCCCAGACCTGATTTCTGAAAATCTTCCAAGTTCAACACAAAAGCTGTGATAACTCGATAACTAATAAAGCTATCGACCCCGCGATGGTCTCATTCGATTCTGAGTCCAGAAATCTGTAGAAATTGATACCAAATACACTTATAATAATAAAAATAAATTTAGCTATTGTAGCTTCGTCAGAAAAGTGTAGACGGCCGATGGACAGAATTTTTTAATTCAATTTTTGAATGCTTGAAACGTAAAACATCAAATTTTGAGGGGGTTAGACTATTTTTTTTCTTCGGCGGTTACAACGGTTCATTATTAAATTATGAACCAAAAATTGATGAATCCGACAAAATGAAAAAATCATTATTTATCGAGTTGCAGGAGATATAAAGTGTTGCGTGATAAATTCATTATTTGATCATGCGGGTGAATGAATTTATTTATCACATGATAATGTAGGAGGTAGAAGGGAACCCTATTCATCAGTGGTTTAATCGATCAAAAGAGTAAATTGATCCTCCTTAAATTGATCATTCACCAAGCGGTTATTTATCGATAAATCAATTTTTAGAACCGTTTGAATGAATGTACCAATTGATTATCGAGTGAATTTTTAGTGTGATTGTTTAATTTCCCAGTTTAATTTTTTTTAAACGTATTATTAAAACACTGTTCTGCCATTTATTCAGATGGTACGGCCTGAGGGAGTTTCTTGTGTTGACACCGTTGAAGGGCGCGATTTCGCAAGAAAGCAAGATAAAAATGCTGCTCTCATCATTGTACATCGCAGTGAATGGGACGTCTTGGTGAGTTGTGAAAACTGACTACAATATACTTTTCATTTCCATCTTCGCGTAGTAAACGCCTTTTTAGGCCTTGCGGCCTTTTTACGGTTGCGGCTTGACTTGGCTTGAGTGTCAGATGGCTAGTTCCTTGATGGGGACCTTGCCTCGTGGCGTGTAATTAAAAACGGCTTGCCTAGTTCTCGTTGCTGCTAATATCAGCTATTGATTCCACAAGATGATATAGCCTATTCACTATGATGTATTCTCATCATTGTTTCAGCGAAATCCCCGTGTTTGTGAGGTCGCTAGAAACGTGGCAGCATTTCTACGTTGGAGTCTGCGAAGGAAAAGGCGTTCGAGCTGAGTTTGAAATGGTTCACTTGAAGAAGGTAGAAACAATTTTTTTTCAATTACCTTATTTTTGTTGTAAATTGAACTGTTTTTTGTACGCTAGTGTAATTTTTGTTTGAAATTGAACCCATGAAAATATTTACAAATTTAATTTGTCATAAATTTTTGTTCGTTTTGCATGTTTAGAGCTCGTACTAGGAAAAACTGGTTTTGAATAATGTCGCAAAAATTATTCGGTTTTTCCAGGTTCCGCCGCAGTGTAAATATTTAACAGGTCTGCTGAGCGTTTTCAAATCAAAGGTCGGCAATGGTCCGACGGCCGAACCTGTCACGGTTGCTGCTCGTTTCACTTTCAAGCTCTCCGACTGGTCGATATTCTCATATTCGGCTCAGCCGCCATCTTTTGACCAGGACAATCCGGATATGACGTCAGAACTTTGTCAGCTACCTTTTGGTAATTTCAGCTATTGAAAGATTCATTTGTTCGTTTGGAGCTTAGTTGTTTCTTTGGCCACTGGAAGCGCTGTTGCTCCCTGTTGGCTCTTCAGGAGCATGTGTTCAGTTGAAGAGTGTCTGGCAGTAGTAGCATTATCAATGAAAGATTTGAACTTGTCTTTCAACTCAAAACAAATAGCGAACCTTTTGAATACCAAATAAGTTCATTATCATGTATTTACGTAACTTTCTGAAGTTTGTTAGGATTCTTTCATTAAACGTATTGCAGATAAGCTAGAGGCAGGTGTAAAGGTACGTTTTGCTAGAAGCGACTGTCGCGATCATCGCGGCGCGATTATCGCCGAGCGATGATCGCGGAGCACTATTTCAATGTGTTTTAGATGGAACCGTTTTGCTACGAGCGATCGTCGCACGGGCCGCTCGCGATTATCGCGGCCCCCTCACAGTCGCTGCGGGAGGTAGTAGTCGGAGTCGCGCGGCTCTGCGATTATTCCTCAGGTTCAGTGTTGTTTTGCTCAGAGTCCTCATCAATCATGCACGTTCAATGATTATGAACCTACTTATTGATTTTTTTGTCGTCTCCAATTCTTGAATACATTTTTTTTAAATAAATTGTCTTTCTTCACTGTCACTGTCTTTTGCTTTTAATATTACTATCAGCGTTACAACATTTATTCAACCTAGAAGAATTAAATTAAAAATTAAAAATAATACTGATTCAAGTAAAATTATACCAACATAGTTTGTTAACTCAACGTAACAGCAAGTTTCTCCTCTGGTGTTATGGGGTACAAATTTCTGTTGCACGATTCTTTAATGATGGAGGTTTTTATCAGTCCCAGGACGTGATCGAACTGATCCACGGAGAGACGAAAAAATTCCATGAACTTGACGCTGTCTTCTCGCAGATGGTTCATGACCAATTAATTGTTTATAAATCCCTTCGGCATCTTTGAGTGCGAACATGGGATGAATTTCGGCCCGTTTGGTCCCGCACATCACTAAAAGTGTTTCGTCGTCTTCTTGTTCATCCAACAATAGCCATTGAAGAATCGCTTTTTTTCGCGCACTCAACTTTGAAAAATTCATCTCCATCTCTTCGGACGGTCAGAGAGCGACTGAGATTCGTTCCAATAGTCGCCCCTAGCAAAATGGTACCCTGCGATTATCGCGGCGCGATTATCGCCGAGCGATGATCGCCCCGCGATGATCGCGACAGTCGCTTCTAGCAAAACGCACCTTAAGACCCTAAACTTTAAAAAAATTAATCTGATAGACTGTAAAAATAAAAATAGAAAAACGGTTATATCTCGGAAGTACTGTGTGTTGTCAAATATCCTGAACTGGCTAATTTTGCATATTCACTACAAAAACATTTCCTGAATATTTCATTGTGTTCTGTTCATTGTTCCGGGTCATAATGAAGGTTTTTGTCACGTTTGACCACAGACACATGGACAGACAGACACACGGATACACAGACACTTGTTCACACAGTGTTTTTGAGTGTAGTATCTTGAAAACCTCTTCAAATTCACCTCCGTATCGAACTTGACTTTTCGGACGATCACAATACATCCATTTTTACTACATAAACATGGAAGTAAAAAGAGAATTTTTTCCGTTCATAGCACGAGGCTGTCGAGGCTTGCGATTTAGACATACTTCAAGCGCTGCTCGAGGGCGGAGGTCGTGTCAACTGCTACAGCGAAAACCAGTCGTGCAACACTCCGCTCCACGTAGCAGCTGAACGACTTGGAATGGTTGAACTGGACGAGGATTCACTTGCGTGGAAGATTCTGACAACATTATTGGACGCAGGGGCTGACATCACGGCTAAAGATATCCTCCGAAGGACTCCCATGTGAGTAATATTATGGCCAAATATATTTCGGTGATATACACGTTGGAAAGCTCGTCAAACTCTCAATTCTGCTGTGCTGTTAGACGAATAATTTAGCTTTCAATTTGAATATAAGAAAAAATGAAAATTATTAAAGTTACCATATTTGCTGCGGAGTTTTCCCTTATAGATACCAATATGTTGGTTCATTATCAATAATAAACCGTTGTAATCGCCCAAGAAAAAAAATCCTATAAACCTCCCTCAAGCAAGGAAAATAACAGCTGCTAAATAACCTAACAGCTAAATTCTGTAATAGCTAAAGTCTTGAATCTCCCAAAAACTCACCAAAAATTAATCTTAGCTTTAAAATAAAAATTAATCAGTTCTTTAACCAAATCGCTACTTTAATTTTCAGAGTATTTTTGAGGGGTCCGGAGGGGGAGAAAATTCGTATTTTCCAACTATTTCAGACGAAGGCGTATTTGGTAAAACTTTCTATTGATTTTTGGACGCTGAATCGAATGAGACCACCGCAGGGTTGATAGCATTATTGGTTCACGAGT
This sequence comes from Tupiocoris notatus, assembly GCA_037159825.1. Taxonomy (NCBI): domain Eukaryota; kingdom Metazoa; phylum Arthropoda; class Insecta; order Hemiptera; family Miridae; genus Tupiocoris; species Tupiocoris notatus. Next base: position 69,607 of record JASJUZ010000344.1, read on the forward strand.
TATCGCAGCTTTTTTTTTGTAAAATTTGGGCGGTTTTCAAAAATTTGGCATGCGGGTGTAACTCTAGAATTTTTGAAGCTATTAAAATCGTTCTCAACTCGTTGGAATGGCCATCAAACACTCGGCGAAAAATTTAGCTTCCAATTTGGAAATTAAGACAAATAAAAACAATCAAAATTACAATCTTTTCCTTCTCGTCGCGTCTCTTGATGTCCGGGGCTGTGGACCCTATGGCTCCACGTCGCCCTGAGGATGCCCGAATGGGCGAAAGTGCTCGGCCAGCTAATAAAGAATTGGAGAATGAGTCGCCTGGTTTTTCTCCACCTCACAACCCCCGGACAAAATTACAATCGTTGCTACGGAAGTTTCCCCATTAGTAACCAATCGGTTTTTTGGTGGGAACGTTCGTAAATGTTTGGAAAAATTACTTTTTCTAAGAACTAAATTTTTATCTTGAAAGATACTTGTTATTTTAATTGAAAAAAAAGTATTGAGCAAAGTGGCATTGTTTCTCCGATGCAAAAATGAAGGTTTTAAAAAGGAGTCTATTAAGTTCCTACGAGGGGATGAATACTGTAAAAAAATGCAGGCAACACTGTATGAATTTTATCTCACGCACAATATTAACCCCCGAGTGATTGTGATTGAAGAAACGCTTTTCGTCGAGTAACCTGCCCTTACTATCACAAATGGTCTTCTTAATCATTCTGCAAAGGAATAATAAACCACTGTACAATCATTTGCAGCATTTTTGTATTTGTCAGAGTGAAAGTTCTGTTAGGATTTTGCCCAAAAAAAAAAACTTCTATTTTCTTCGCTGGCTCCCATTTTATAACTGCTGTGGACAAATTCTATTAAGAAATCTTTCACTTGACAAGCTCTAACTTTTATATTGGGTTTCAGCTCGCTGATCAAAAACAAAGAACTGAAAAGTGCTTTGCTCGCTTACAAACCGAACACGTCAAACAATCGAATCGAGTCTTTCGCACCAGCTCGGCCAATAACATTCCAACTCTTGAATTTAGCCGACAGTGATTTGTTTGAACTGTGCGCAAGGTTTTCACTTCGTTTTAATGTCACACTGCAGACGCGCCGCAACAAGTGAGTCGCAATCAATTTGTGAACGTTTTCCAAAAAATGTTATCTATTTCATCGGTATTTTTTTAATACGATGCTTTTCATAAAGTATGCTCAATATTTTTTGATACCGATATTTTGAAAAGAATCGATACTATAATATATCGGTCAAAAGTATCGATACCGAAGAGTATCAATATTTCGATACCTTGACTTGCGTTGATACCTAAACTTAAACGGCAAAGCCTGTAATTTACTAAAAAAAAAAAAAAAATCGGTATAATTATTTATCGATTTTTTGTGTATAAAACATTGATTTTTTTTGTCGATATATCGGTACCATCGATATTGTGGACTCTTGATGTTTGAAACATTGAACATCATTGTCCCAACCCTACTAGGAAATAGAAAATTAGAGGACATAAATTTAAATAGAGGATGTCGGCTGTCTTGTCGGCTTCTATGATCAATTATCAGAAGCTTTAAAGCTCAGTTGAAGGGATGGCGTATTAATTAAAAAAAAATCAATTTTCCAGTTATTTACTGTTCTGCCATTTGACTTTTTACAGCCCAACATAATTTCCAGACTTGCGACCAATGTTGATCAATTTAGTTGCACCAGTTCGCACTTCAATAAATGACCGATCGAGTTTTTTACTCCAGTTTCAGGGACGTTACCCATATCGTACTCAACAGCAGCGCAGATTATCGGGAGCCAGATTTTCAAATCCGGCTCGCTATTCTTGCAGGGCTCTACGTTGTCAAAATTGATTGTAAGTAGAATATTATCCTGTAACGATAATGTACTTGGTTGTTCCATTGGTTATCTCCTGTTTGAAAATCTGTGCGGTTTCCTGTGATGCAGCTAGTGATTCCTTCCCTACATTTTTTTGACTGGTCTATTTTACTGCATTTTCACCCCACATTAACGCTTGCTTACATTGGGTAGGGTTAAAAGAATCGTTGGAATCGGGCTTTCTACTGCCCGCTGAAGATTTTGAATTCGCCGAACCGATTTTGGTCGACTCTCGTCTGCCCTACGTGACTCGGCGAGCCAGAATCAACGCTCAATCCTTGGTAAGTACAACTGGAGCATATTTGAGAGAACTAACTCAAATTTTTCTCTTTCAATGGTCAAGCGTGTGTCTAAAAGTAGTTTCGAAATCAAACCGGTTCGCAAACCTTATCAGCTATTCAAAAAACCAATGTCTCTATTGTTGACAGATGCCAAAGCTGTTCACTGGTGGCAAGTTTCACATCCTTTCAACTCTTGAGCAGAAAATTTCCTCTCAAGAGAAGGACATGTTGGTAAAACTGATTCTCGCTGGTGGAGGAACTGTCCTCTCTAGAGAACCAAAGCTTTCATCGCCCCTCCCCGACGATCCAACTCTGTTCCACGCCCCGAAAGGTTCAATGTTTGAGAAATGTTCGATTTTCATTCTTTTCAAACGCATCCCGCCCGAAGTTATGTACTTCACGCCACACATGAAACACGTGTCCGTCCAGTGGCTGTACGATTGTATTGATTCGTTTTCTATTGTGAATTTTTAACATCACAAATGGCCTAAATGCGTTTCAACTTATTCTGTCCGTCCAATAAAAAGAATTTCAACAAAAACGCGACAACTCGAAATTGGTTTAATTTTAACGTGTGTATTTTCAGAGTTATTACTTGTAGGACACTTATAACTCATTCCCTATTGTATTAAATGCAATAGCTGTTTAACTGATTTTTACTATTATTTTTTCTAAAAATTGACGTCAATGGAAAACGAAATTTTCGTTTGAAGTTTCTCGATTGGCGAGCTGTGTTCCTATTCATGTTTTGAGGATGTGTAAATGTATGAACAATTATAAGGTCAAGTCGTTTCAGTATAATTTCCTTATTCATCCAGAGTTGCGATCATCAGCCTCGGAAAAAAGCTCCCCGATTTTTAATATCTTATCATTCGATATTTATTACTTAACATTGCTGGAACTGCAAGAGTATGAGCAGTGAAGATGCACCATTGTATTATGAGCACTCAAACTCGGGGGATTAAATAAGCAGTCGGAATATCATAGGCATTTAATAAAAATATAACTGTGCAAATGACGTTTATCAATTGAAGATAAGTCTGAGATACCAGAGGAAGAGCTGAACCTCGGAGGTGCTGCTTTTATGACTAAAAAAAATAAAATAAAATAAAAACCCGCAAATCAACCACAGTAACCTCTTCCTTTTGAAGTTGGTTAAAAAGTTGGGACATTTTGGGCCATGAAGATAGACATGGACAATCGATGTATAATCGATCATTAGTTATCTCTGATCTATCTACGTACAAGAATCCGATGTATCGATAGTTCTAATCTTTCGATATAAATAATCGATATTTATTCTCATTCGAAACGCATTTAAGTAGTAACCGAAAACTCGAGTTCCTCGAATCAAATTAATGTTCGACTGATAGGTGCGACCAATAATGTATTTATACCAATTCTCTCAGCACTTGTTTAGTCTAGCGAAAAAATTGGACTGAACCTCAGATAATCGATAGTTGGTATCGCGTTCGATTTATTTAGTGATAAGAGATACTATCGGCTTAATAGTTTGATTTTGTCGATTGTTGTAGGCGTTCGTCTTCTCTATTCTTCGGTGTTACTATCCTCGATTATATTCTTGTTTTCGTTTAAAACTAATTTAAAAAATGATGAGCTGCTCAGAGCCGTCTCAAACTCAGTCGACCAACGTTCAACCGTCGGCTGAGGTTTCACCGGCACCAGTACCACTTCAAGCTGCTCAACCCGGCCCAGAATCAGGTTTGTTGATTTTTTTTTCTTCTGTTGTGAATTCAACCAGCTAAATACCGATTTTCGACTATATGCAGGACGGCTTAAAATATCTCCTTACTAATCACGCATTCAACAGAACGGCGCTACTCCGGGAGGTGCCACAAGAGAAATTCAGTCGCCAAATCAATATCCACATTCAGAAAAAAAAAACACGATTTGACTATTGCAGGGTTTGTTTCAAACGTTCGCGTAAAAGCGCTTCAAACTATTGTGCATTGGTTTGTTATTCCTTTGAATTGTTCGGTAGGCATAAAATGAACATTTATCAATCGATATCAGCTAATCGATATGAATCGTAAGCTGCATCTGTTCGCAGCGTTGTTATCGTTATCTTTCGTTCGTCCGTTGTAATCGTAAAATGTCCTTGTGAATATGAATAAAATGCGTTCGTGATTTAGAGTCGTTATTTGAGTTTATCATTTAACCACATGATAAAACATGGTGGCAGCTATTTTGACGAACTAAATTTGATTGCGTCCGCGAATCGTTTCGGGAATATTGCGCGGTTGTTTGATTTGTGAAATCTTTCGAACTCGGGTTTCTCTGATAAGCCGAAATGCCGGAGACTCCTGTGGCTAATCCAACGAGTCAAAGCATGGCTGGATCGTCGACCGCGAGTGTAACCCTTCCGTTGCAGCCGCCTGAGCCGTTTAGCTTCAATCCTATGGACTGGCCGTCGTGGAAAAATCGTTTTCAGCGGTACCGTCGGGGAAGTGGTCTCGATAAGGCGTCAGACGGTAGGCAAATAGACGTGCTTATTTATCAGATGGGCCATCGTGCTGAAGAGGTACTGGCTTCACTCAAACCCGAACCTGTCAGGTTCGAAGACGTCGTAAAAGGTTTCGATGCGCATTTCATTCCGAAGCGGAATATTATTTACGAGCGTGCCAAGTTCCTAAGAGCCCGTCAAGGGAATGATACCGCCGAAAAATTTATTACCGACCTCCATAGCCTTGCGAGTACGTGTGAATGGGGCAGTTTACACGATGATCTGATATTGTTGGTGCTGATCATAGGCATGAAAGATTCGACCATCAGTGATCGTTTACAATTGGATCCTAAGTTGGATTTGGAAAAAGCGAAAACCGCCCTGCGCCAGCACGAGGAATTAATTAGGCAAAAAGAGGTACTGAGTGAGCCAAGCTCTGTTAATCTCGTTGGAGGAGGTAGGTATGGGCGGCAAAAACCCTGTCCAAGCAAATCTCGTCAGTTTGATAATTCGGATAAGAATAATTATAAATCGAAAAAGCCTGTCAGTTCGGGAGGTAAAAAATGCGACAAATGTGGCCACGATTTTCACGAAAATGTTTCGCAGTGCCCGGCGAAAAATGCGCGTTGTGGTACGTGCAAGGAGATAGGTCACTACGCCCGAAGATGTCGCTCTCACCGTCGAAACGTGCATCAGGTTCTCCGACAGGACTCTTCGCATCTGACGTCGGAAGAAGAAATCGACGAGTATTTTGTTGGCTGCGTCGGCGTAGACTGCTCGGATGGGGCTTGGTCGGAAACGTTGGAAGTTGATACCGGTAGCTCCGTCAGGAGGGTTTTGTTCAAGCTGGATACAGCCGCGGACGTTACAATGGTGCCGTCCTGTGCACTCCCCGATCTCCCTCTAGTCAAATGTAGAAATAATGTATTTAGTGCTAAGAAACATGAAAGACTGAGCATAAAGGGAACCGCTGAGCTACAAATAAAATACAAAAATTCTGAAATAACTGAAAAGGTTTTTGTTTCAGATGATGTCAGTGTAGCCCTGTTGAGCCGCAAGGCGTGTCTCGGATTGAACCTAGTCAAACGTGTCTACGTCATGAAACAAGAGACGGATTGGCGTAAGGAATTTCCAACCTTGTTCAGAGGTTTAGGAAACGTCAAGGGCGATTACACCATCGAGCTCAAAGAAAATGCGCGACCCTATGCGATATCTTCGCCAAGAGCTGTACCCCTTCCGCTGCGCAAAAAGGTTGAAGAGGAGCTCCGGGATATGGTGAAAAGAGGAGTCATCGAACCTGTCGACCATGCCACCGACTGGTGTGCACCAATGGTGGTCGTCAAGAAAAAGGACGGAGGGATCCGGATCTGCGTGGACCTGTCGAGGTTGAACAACAGCGTGAAAAGGCAGTATCACCCGATCCCGAGAGTGGAGCTTTCGCTCGCTGAACTAGGCGGTGCGCGCGTCTTCTCTAAGCTTGATGCGAACTCTGGATTTTGGCAGCTGAACTTGTCGGAAGAGTGTCAGGACCTGACCACATTCATCACGCCGTGTGGGAGGTTTCGGTTTAAGAAACTGCCGTTTGGGATCTGTTCGGCAAGTGAGCATTTCCAAAAGCGCCTGTCGTTGATTATCGCCGCGTGTAAAAACTGCTGCATCCACATTGACGACATACTCGTGTGGGGCAGGGACCAGGCGGAGCACGATGTTTGCTTGAGGGCTGTCTTGGAAAAGCTGAGGAATGCCGGGATGACGCTGAATAAGCAGAAGTCTGAATTTAGCAAGACGTCGGTGCAATTTTTGGGATTCTCCCTATCGGCTGAGGGGATAAAGCCTGATCCGAGTAAGGTGGAAGGAATCGTCAACATGAAAGCGCCAACTAATGTCAATGAGGTCCAGCGGCTGATGGGTGTCGTTAACTTTCTCTCGAGGTTTATTCCTGACAAATCGGAAATTATGGAGCCCATTTCAAGTTTGTTGTCGTCGAAGAATGTTTTTCTCTGGGGGCAGCCGCAGGAGGAAGCGTTCGCAAAAATCAAGGAGAAGCTAACATCAGCGCCCTGCTTGAAGTTGTATGACGTGAATAAGCCAACGATGATTTCCTGCGATGCGTCGTGTCAAGGTCTTGGCGCTGTGCTTTTACAAGGCGAAGGGACTGAAAGGCACCCCGTTGCTTTTATTTCCCGTACGCTGACGTCGGCAGAGAAAGGTTATGCTAATATTGAGCGCGAAGCTTTGGCTCTGACGTGGGCTAGTGAGCGCTTGAGGAATTTTCTCGTCGGGAAGCGTTATGTGATAGAGACGGATCACAAGCCGTTGGTACAGATCTTCAAGACGAAGCACTTGGATGACTTGTCTCCTCGTCTGCAGCGATTTCGTCTTCGAATGATGCGCTACGACTACGAGATCATCTACACTCCAGGGAAGAATCTGCTTGTTGCTGACGCCCTGTCAAGACAGCCGGTTCCACATCGGGAGGAAGACGCTGAGCTAGGGGAAGAGGTTGATGCCTACGTGCATGCTGTCTCTCTGGCAGAAATCAACACTGCCGATGAGAACATTGTGAAGGTTGTGCAAGCGCAGGTCAGGGATCCGGTCTGCATTCAACTGAAAGACCTGTTGAAGGGGGAATGGCCTCAAAAAGCACACCTGCCACTTGAACTTCAAGATTTTTATGCAGTGAGAGACGAGCTGTGCGTCGTTGAGGGAATCCTCATGAGAGGCAATCGGATGGTAATACCGTCAGAGCTGCGAAATTTGATGCTGAACAAGCTTCATGAGGGCCACATGGGAATCACAAAAGCGAGACGTCGCGCATTGGGTACCATGTGGTGGCCGAAAATTTCCAGTGACATAGAGCAGAAGATAAAGGGTTGTCCAACCTGCATCCAACATTCTTCGAACCTCCACGAGCCACTTCTTCCGTCAGTGTTGCCCGACTACCCCTGGCAAGTTGTATCCATGGACCTCTTCAAATTAGAGGATCGTTGGTATTTGGTCATTGTGGACCATTATTCTCGCTATTTCGAAGTGACGCGCATGGCGAAAATGAGAACGTCGGACATCGTGGGAGTCTGTAAGGAAATTTTTTCGCGTCTTGGAATTCCAGTCAAGATTTGCACAGACAGCGGGTCTCAGTTCCAGCCACTTCAATCATCGGAGTTTCAGCGTTTTGCGCAGGAGTGGGGGTTTACTACAACGACCAGTAGCCCTCATTTCCATCAGGCGAATGGAGCTGCGGAGGCAGCAGTAAAGACGGCGAAATCTTTACTAAGGAAAAATAAAGGCGACTTCGAGAAAGCTCTCCTGGCCTACCGGAATACCGCGCTAGAAACAGGGAGCAGTCCGGCTGAGCTTCTTTACGGTCGGAGATTGCGGGACTCACTACCATTTGTTCATCACGCCACAGCCGCGCGTCCGGATTCAGAGGAATTCTCTGAGCAGGAGGGGAGGTATCGGGCGAGGTATAAAGAAAACTATGACCGTCGTCACCGTTGCCGCGAGTTGGAGCCGCTCAGCATTGGAGCGTTTGTGTGGATCACGGATCTCAGGCGCCACGGCCAAATCGTCGCCGTTCTAAGTGAGCCGAGGTCTTATTTGGTTCGCACTGAGAAGCAAACTGTTCGGCGGAACAGGTTCCATCTCATCCCTGCGCCTTACCTGGATGAGCTGCCTGCCTCGGGAGTGGAGGACGCTCAAATCGATGTTTCGGGAGATGCAGGTTCTCCAGGAGCAGTTGAACCCGTGCCCGAGCCCAGAGTTTCCAGGCCGCCGGAGGCTAGATCGTCTGCAGGTGCGCCAAGGTCTGCAGGCGAGCAACCTACTCGCTTGAGTCGCCCTAGCCGGATATCTGCAGGCTCCAGCGTCGCCGCTTCGCCTGCTAGGCCGACGCATACTCCAGCCAGCACCACCCGTTCTGGAAGAATCGTTTCTCGACCGGTTCGTTATCGTTGAAGCCTCGGTTTAGGCTTGAGGGGGGATGTTCGGTAGGCATAAAATGAACATTTATCAATCGATATCAGCTAATCGATATGAATCGTAAGCTGCATCTGTTCGCAGCGTTGTTATCGTTATCTTTCGTTCGTCCGTTGTAATCGTAAAATGTCCTTGTGAATATGAATAAAATGCGTTCGTGATTTAGAGTCGTTATTTGAGTTTATCATTTAACCACATGATAAAACATGAATAAATTATGATTTAGGAAGAACATTATTTGTGATAACGTTTCCAACAGATCGGTTACTATAAGAGAAAACCATTTTAATTTTAATCATGGTTCCCCCTTGATTTTCAAATTAAATCTTCCGCCTAATGGTACAGCTGAGCGGTGTTTGACGAGCGTGGAAAGGTTTTCCTTTTTTTTAAACGCTTCTGTCGCTAGGGAAATGAACTATTGACGATATTCCTTCCTGTTCGCAGAGAAATTTACATAAAATAAAAAAAAAAATATGGTTTGCACCATGTGTTGCTCGCTCTAGCAGCCGTTTTTTACTTGAACATTTGAAAAAATAGAATAAACAGTGGTGTGCATAGATCTCGCAGTACTTCCATGTTTGAATCAATAACAGGAATAACCAATTATGAAATCTAGACGCTCGTACTAAGACGGGCGAAACGTTATTACTCTTCAACTGTTCATGAAAAACTAGCTATTATAACCAAAAATAGAAAAAACGCACCAATTTGGTTAATTATGCGGAAGTGCATTGTGCGAGCCTAACATAACAATACAAGCCAAGTTTTGTGAAATGGGATAATTTTTATGAACGTCCAGCGTCAAAGATTTTATTTTTTCGCAGCCTGTAAGTATTGAAATAGTCAATAAACCACATAAAGTGGAAGCGGGTACTGTATGCGATCTATCAAAAACAAGTTTTGTAAAATGGAGTCATTTTAGGCGAATTACGAGGAAGTACAGTGTGTGATACCAATAATAAAAATCAAACGACATTCAGCTTACATAAAGAAACATTCCGGGTCCCCCCAGCGTTTAAATATAATAATTTTTGCAGTCTGAAAAATCTAAATATTGTCAGTGTGCTTATAACGCAAAAGTACTTAATGTGCCCAAGTGATAAAAATCAGACTTCATTCACTTGCTGTCCCAAACATTTCAAGACCTTGAAGCGTTCAAATATTTTGATTTTCGCGGCTTGTACGAATCAAATTACAAAATACGCACCAGGGAAATCGTGAAAAAGGTTCATAACGTGGAGGTACATTGTGTGACCCAATATACTGAAAATCAACCATCATCTACTCGCCATAATGAACATTTTAAGACCTCAAACTTTAATAATATTGACTCTTATAACCTCTAAAAATCAAAATAGAAAAAACTTTCAACTCTTTTATCTCGAAAGTACTGTGTTTTGTTCAAAATCGGGAAATGGCTAATTTTGCACATTAATAGGAACATTCTCTGAAAATGTCGTTGAGTTTCATTAATTTTTTGTGGAGATATGACGATTTATGCCATTTGTTGACTACACACTCACGGCCAGACGGACAAACAGACACTCGTTTAGAAGGTGTTTCTGAGTATATTAGGTACTGTGAAAATTTCTTCCAAATTCATCTCCGTACCGAATTCGACTTTTCAGACGAACAAAATACTCCCATTTACTACTTATAAATGGAAGTAAAAGCTATCTGACGTCCGAGAGGGGAAGAAATAAAACACAGGCTATGAACAATAACTCAAAATTCGAATGTGCAACAGAATTGAATCTTGAAACCGTCCTTGAGTTGAATCTAGAGGGAAAATCCTGGAAAGTTATTAAACTTTTTTAAAATTTATTGCCGTATTCTTCGCAGAAAAGAATGTGAACCGCCGGGCCTTGAATTCAATGAAATCGACGTTCGTCAACTGAAAATCGAAGTTGAGCCACGAAGCCGTTCTTGTTTGAAAGAGCTCCAGCAAAAATGAAGAAATCAATTGCACATTTATTCATTTCCAGAGTCTCAATCGCCGGCGTTGGCTGAAAAACCGGACAATGGAACGTCGAAAAAAGTCGTCACCAAGAGCAAAAAGAAGAAGAAAGTGATCAGAGACTTAACAGCTCCGAGGCAACCTTTGACGGGTGATCTATTGAAATTTCAAGCTCAAAAGTTCGTTTTCGCTCTATTTTTCAGTTTCATCAGCTGTCTTTCTTTCGTAGGTTACGTACGTTTCTTGAACGACCGAAGAGATCATATTAGAGCAGAAAATCCTAATATGCCGTTTGCCGAAGTGACAAAAGTTCTTGCGGCCGAGTGGAGCAATCTGGCTCAGGATCAGAAACAGGTTAGCTCGTGATAGTTCAGTTGGTGCATTAAAGCTCATGTTGAAAATAGCTCGAGATAGCTTGTGGATAAATTAAAATCCCAAACGTAGTGAACACATATTTATATTTTCAAATCGTAATACATTCAGTGCGGTTTACTGATGGTAAAAATTCCAGCCTACCTGGCATATAATACTGGTTGTCTTTTAACTCGTCTCCTAATATTTATATTCTGAAAATAAAAACTGAGTGTACGTTTACACTTCAGAGACCATCCAGCTCCCCTGAGGATAAATACAGAGTTGATAATTTCGGTGCGGTATCTTCGTAGGAGGGCGTTACAAAAAAATAATGCAACAAATAAATAAATAAAATGTCACAAATAAATAATGCGAGTAATAAATAATAATAAAAGTTACAAATGAAGAGAATATTGCAAAAATCGAATGAGGCTCGAATCCAGAGTAGCCGCAGGGCTGGCGAATTTTCGAACTGAATGTGTTAAGTATATTCTTGATTAAATATTGTTTCGTGTCCTACAGGGCTATTTGACAGCCGCCGAGCAAGATCGTGAACGGTACGCTCAAGAGTTGGCTGCGTACAAACAATCGGACGCCTACAGGATTTTCAGCGAACAGCAGCAGCAGACAGTTAAAAAGGTCAAAGAAGAAAACGAGGAGAACTCTTTCCAAGGGCCGGAAAACAATGAAATGAACGGATATGACGTACCTATTTTCACCGAAGACTTCCTCGACCACAACAAGAGTGAGCTTTCCTGTTGCTGAGAGTATTTTCCCTCACTTTAGCCCGTTCATCGTATCCTTTATCAAATTATTTACTTTTTATTTTTTTGCGCAGACCGTGAAAACGAATTGAGACAGCTTCGTAAGAGCAATACAGACTATGAGCAGCAAAACGCTACGATCCAAACGTACATTGCTGGGTTGCATTCGTCAATTGAAAAATTGACAGTCGAAACTCAGCAGCAGAGGAATAATAACGCTGCTCTAACACAACATTTGGCCAATTTGAGAAGCACGTTCGCCAATGTTTTAGCTCCCATAAATGTTCCAAGTAAGTCATCACTATAAGAGATACAATTATATTACAAACTGTTCTTGCTTTTACTGTCATTTTGCTGATACTTTCAGTCTCTGTAGCAAGAAACGACGGTTTGGAGTTTGAGAATAATTTTTCCTCCAGAAACGTCTATTTTTTAGTTCACTCGCATCAAGCTCCGTTTTTTAATTTTTTTTCGCCTGAGAGTGGTTAAGCATCTCTGCTACCTTCAAGTGGATCTATTGTGACTCTCTCTGTTAGCAGAACTCTTAAATCTAGTAGCATCTCAATCATTGGGTATTGTCACCTCTCCCTTCGTGACTTTTCACCAACGTTTTTCTCTTAGATTAATTTTTGTTTTGGCTTTCAACCACCGTTTATCTTTTTTAAAGTCTTAAGAAAACTATTCGGGCAAAACATATTTTTTTCCATGCTTGTTCCCTAATGCTGTTTCTTTTTTCCTTGTTAGTTCGTTGGAATTGATGTAATTAAAGTTACCCAGGGTTAAGAATATAATTTTCACTTTGGATTAAGTTATTTTCTGTGTGCTGCAAGCGCTCTAGTTGTATTTGATTTTCAATCTGATGAACCTTTGATCAGGGTTGCAAATCGATCGAATAACCGATATTTCATTTCAATTTTCGGGTTGTTTATGATGTACTGGAGTTTCGTTGATTTCTTTGAAGCACCCACGCGGACCGAATCCAATTTCATCCTTGTTGACGCTTCGATTTTCTATCCTGGTTGCGTCCTCTTAAAAGAAACTTACCTTTATTTCTGATTTTTCCACAAACGCTCGAATTCCAGATCTCGACAAGCCGACAGTCAACAATATCGACTCCTACATGACGAAACTGTTGGCCTACGTTAAAGAGAATCCGCAGAGTTCTATCACTACTAGTGTTCGCAAGGCTATAGCTGATCTCGAGTTGCAAGCCTGACCTCTGCAATTGGCCGAATTGGGTGGCACTGGAATCCCCAGCGCAACAATCTCTTCTGCAAAGCAGCCGCGCGGGCCGAAAATTCGGAAGAAATGATGAAATCGAGTCGGCAAGCAACACTTTCAAATTGCTTTTTATCTTTTTAGCTAAATTTACTACTTCCGTTGAGTCCCATTTTTGAAACACAATACTTTCATTTAAATATGGAACGTGATTTTATAGAAATAATAGCGTAATTATTTGTCCAATATATTTATGCGTGTGAATATTTTTCCCCTAGTGTCTGCGTTCCTTTCAAAATTCTATTTGAACTTTTACTGTTGTTAAAAGTTCGCCTGTTGCAATATTTTCCTTGCGGTCATTGCAGTACACATCGTTTAAAAACCGATAAAATTGATCCGATTGAAAATTGTATGGAAATATTTTTATTGATTACAATTAACCTCACAAGTGAGGACTATTCACTTCAAGCTCGATTTGGAGCCTTTCTTCGAGCCGAGTGACAGATCAGATTTGAACGGTCTGAAATAGGATTCAAGTTCTTCCAAGACAGGATGCTGAGGATCATACTGGTTCCCCTGCGATGAATAATTGGGTTTTAATACTGAGACGAGCGCTATTAACTCCTAACAGGCAGATAGGGGTATAATCTTAGTCAAAAATAAGGTTACGATTTTTAATCGCAGGAATACTTTTCTGTGTTTGAAAACAAGGTTAACATCTCAAACACGCCTATGATTAAGAATAAACTTGTAGTCACAGCTAAGAATAAGAATAACACCTTAATCGCCTCTAAGAATAAAAATAAAGTGTCAATAACAAAAATTCTGTGACTTCTGTGTGTCACCTCATATTCAAGCAGCCACAATTTCCGGTCATATTCAACTGCTGCCGTTTCTTGGTATCTGAATGCATCCATAAACGTCATCAATGCTTTTTCGGTTAGCAGATTATCTGTGAATCGGAAAGGTCACCGGTGAGACTTTTTTCACGTGAGTGAGGTCGATCACTAGAAAATTCTCTTGGCTTCAATGGCTGTGTTGACTGATCGAGCTTAACTCAAACACGAAACAAGTGCTAAACAAAGGGCCTGATCTGGCCGGCCTGTTATTTGCTTTGTTTCGATATTGCTCACTCAGCAAGCGTCTTGCTCATGAGCGACTCTCCCTCCCACGGTTCTATTTTATTATCGCTCGTGGACACCGCATTCTCATTGTATCTGCTGCACGCTTGGGCATGCTACACGCCTGGAAAAGCCAACTGGTCATAGTCTCTATTTCAAGATTAGCAGGGCTTCTTGTTGTGAACTGCCTATACTACACCTGAAAAAGAGCAGATCCCAAACGCCCTAAGCTAGAGGTAACGTTTCCCCCAGCTACCGAGGCGTTTTTAGGCCCTCTTTTTAATTTTTGGCCGCACCGGCTCCATAGCTGGGTTGCAAACCCAAGCCTTTTAGAGTCAAAACAGACGCCTTAACTAGCCTCCATGGCAACAAACATTGAACAATATGTACTTAAGACGCCATGAAGATGCCTGAACGGGCGAAAGTGCTCGGCCAGCAAATAAATAATCGGAGAATGAGCCGCCTGATTTTTCTCCCCTCACACCCCCTTTACATCTTGCCGATCAACTCACGGCATAGGCAAGAACTGTGAACCGCGCACTTACAGCTCAAATTTAGGTACCATAGAGAATCGTTTCCTTTGCACTGATAGTCCCCGTCCTCTGTCTCTATTACTTCAGAGACTATTGGATTCGTGATTGGTGGGATCTGTGTATCGGCCCATTTTTCCAGATCGTAATAGTAAATCAACAGGTTCTCCAGGTCGCAATTGGCGCCCGGGTAGACTGGTGGAGCATCTGCAACTGTTTCTTCAGATTATTAATATTCTTCGTGCAAGTAGCGAACTATCCCTCGGCTAATTTCATACCTTGCTCTTTCAGGTTAAGTTTACTCGAAGTTTTATCTTTGAGGTTAACTTTACTCGAAGTTTTCTGCTCCAACAAGCAATCGTCCATCTGTTGGAAAATTCGAATTGATTTTTAACTTACCATGTAAAAAGCAGCATTAATAGTTGTAATAGCTTGTGAAAGTTCTTACCAACGTCTTCATTTCCAGAAGCCTATTGCATATCAGTTCTGCTCTGAACTTCAGGTCTTCCTCGGTCAAATTAAATGGCATTAGAGTTCGGCCCAATGCGATACCGCCTCGGTCACCGATTCGATTTCCAGCCAGCGACAAACACGTTAAATTTCTGTTCCATCGCAGCGCCTATGTATTTCAATCGATATTCTTATTCACGTTATTATTTGTAGTGGGGGAACGGCCGTGACCAGCAGCGACCATATTACTTGTAATATTGTGAACTATTTTGCCCTTTCAAACGACGTGAGTTTATGTTAAAAGAAATTTCCTTATCATTTGGACATTGCTTCGGGAGTTAAAAACATTGAAGATCCTTCTTTGGTGTGAAATGTTCTATAAATAAACGTATTCATTATTGACTCACGTCAGCCAACGCGCAGGCGCCATCGTCGTCAATTAAATTGCCGTTGAGGTTGAGAGAACGCAATACTTGGTGGAGCGGATGGCTGTAATGCAGTGATTTACCCAAAGCCACCGCTCCGCTATCTTTGATCATATTCAATCTCAACGAGTAATACAATAACCTGCAAATAAGTTTAATTTTTACAGATGTACTTTTTCTCTTAAATTTTCCGACTCCAAAATTACAAACCCTTTTATATCGTCATCCTATGGCCCTTTTCAGGGCCACAAAATGCACTCAATGCCAAATGTGATAAGACGTGTCAAACAACACAGCCTTCTGGCCTTCACATGGTCTTCAGCATCGGCACGCGTCAACTATAGGAGACGGTGGCAAATTCACAAAACGGAAACCGACCTGTCGGCAAAGGGAGCTGATGCTCTAAACCACTGGGCACATTCCAAGCCCCACACCTTCAACGACAGCCAGGCGTCTCCATAGTGGTAAAGAGAATTAGTACGAGAAAAGAGTACTGAAAAGATGTTAGGGTTTTGAGAATTGACCGACACCGAGAAGCTGACCAATCGAGGGGCCCATTGAGGAGCTTATATAGGAAAGGAATGTCAGCCGATACCCTTCTTTGCTCCAGAGGATACAATCTGCAGACCTGCAGCAGTTTTCCATATTCAGTCTGGCCTTGATGAACTCGAGCTTACGAGGTGGGTCTCAAAAGTACTTATTGTAATTGCGTTTAAGGATTCCTGAAATGTTCACCTCCTCTTCACTGGAAAAATGCTTCTGGGGAACAAAAAGAAGACGCAGGGACTAGGTCAGGTGCTTAGAGAGGACGAACGGGGTCACGCCGTTTTTGGTCCGAAACTTCCTCACGGAGAGGCAAAAATTTCAGTGCTGCGCGTTGCTCCTGGCTGTCGGCAGTCACACGTTTTGCAAAAATGGAAAAAGGGGTTCATGAGAAAAATTCTCATGGACGAACCATTGCATCCACAGCGATGATATTTCGCACAGTCACACGTCAGCCCTTCACCTCACTCTACCGAAATTTCCCCTTCTCCCCTCCACTTTCCCACTCCAGCGCCATTCCGGTTACTTTTGAGCCCTCCAGATAAAAGATTAAAAAAACTGCCCTAATGATCGAGTAGAATTTAGAATGGTCGATCAATTCCGTCAAGATCTTTCGCTCGTTCGGGCATCTTTGTAAAAACCATCAGTATCTGCTGCTTCACGAACAGGCAAAAGATTTGGAACTACGAGAAATTCGAGTGTCGCCTCAGTTTCCTCCCCTCAACCTCACCTTGCGATCGGCAAAACAACAATTCTATTTTATCGTTCCAACTTATCAATTTACTTCTCATTGTCGTTGAGTACGAGATGATAATTTTGGTCCAAAATGCGATTTTCATCCAAGTATAAGTGCGTTACGCTCGATTTCTTCAGAATATAGCTCAGCATGAACATGCTTTCCGACAAGAGGCAGCATTTGATCAACCTGTTAGTGCAAATTTAATTATTCTACGGCCGGATTTTAAATTAGTACAATCTAGCTGGCTGAAATGAGGTTACGCTCGTCACAACACCGACAAAAACTTGGTTCAGACTCGATAAACCTCTAATCTTAGCATTGGTGAAATTTGACTGCAGTTTAGCCTATCAGCTCGGATGTCAGTTTTCTGAACATTCAAACGTTCAATTTTAAACAGGGGCAATTTTTATTCGATCCGTATACTGGGTGCGGCATAAAGGACGGACGCTTTTGGAATGGCTAGTACTCCTCCCCTACTACGCCGACATATGAGAGGAGGGTGCCTCTCCTAGCATTTAGAGGTTCTAGCATTTTTTTTTCTTTGTTTGGTTGTAGTAGATGAGACATTTGTTGTAGTAGAGGGTTTGTGAGGGGGAGAAAAACGAGGCGACTTATTCTCCAGATCTTTAATGGCTGGCCGAGCACTTTAAGCCGTGGACCGCCAGCCGTGGCTGTGAACCTCATGGTTCCACGTCGCCCTGAAGATGCCCGAATGGGCGAAAGTGCTCGGTCAGCCCTTAAAGATCTGGAGAATAAGTCGCCTCGTTTTTCTCCCCCTCACAACCCCTCTACTATTTTTATTTTAGTTGAAGACATGGAGCCGTGGACTGTTGAGCACCGCGTTTTCGCTTATGGTAGTTTTGTCAGAAATAACGAGTCTGCCACAGCAGTTCAGCGTGAGTAACTTCTTCTCCCAAGAATTACGACGAAGACGTGTTCCAATCAGACGTGTGTGGTTTCAACAGGATGGGGCGACCTCCCACACAGCCAGAGCAACGCTGAACGTTATTCGCCCTCTCTTCCCTGGTCGCCTTTTTCCAGGTTTGGTGATGTTCACTGGCCTCCTCGATCCCCAGATTTAGCTGTCTGCGATTTTTTCCTGTGGGGTTACCTCAAGGCACGTGTTTACGAGGAAAAGCCCCGAACAGTGGACGATTTGAAGGAAGCCATTCGCGTGGAAAGGTGCTTACAGACCAAAGGTTGGTGAAAACAATTGTTATTAACATAACATATTAACATAACAATGTTTGTAACAAAATGAGATGATCTAGAAAATATGTTACCAACAATGTCGTCAACTTTTTTGTTGCCAACAATTCTTCCGTCTGTTTTATTTGGGTCTAGTTCTCTAACAATGTTATCCACAATGTTAGTCACAAAGGCCGGTTTGTTATCGCTCATGGCTCGATAACAAAACTCAATGTCGCCAACAATGTTACTAACAATGTTGACGAAAAAATAACAATGTTACAGAAAATGTTGCCAACAATGTTTCCAGTAACATTTCGGGGGAGGAATTGTTATCAACATTTTTCAAGTGCCGTAACAATGTTATTAACAATTCCTCACCCGATGTTGAAAACATTGTTGCCAACAATGTTGCATTCGGTGTGAAAGGAAAGTTACTGAAAAATGCTAATAACAATGTTTTCAACAATGTTATCGTTCGGTCTGTAAAGGCCTGAAGTCGCCCAAGTTGATAGAGCGATGTTGGAAAGAGTTATTGCAAACTTCCAAGAACGCCTCCAGCAGTGCATCACCAACAGTTGAATGACGTGATTTTCCACACTCAACTTTCGAAAATGCTATTCAACTACAAAGTCGAATCTGTAAATAAATTTGTTTTACAATAAAAATTGCTGATTTTATGATTTTTTTAAAAATCGTCCGTCCTTTATGCCCTGTATTATAGAACGCGCCAGATTTTTCAGTTATTTTCTAGAGCTGACTATTTTATTTAAAATATGAAAATTTACTCGATTACGAAAATAAATAAATTGTTGGTCCAACAGCGTCTAACTGTTGAAAATAGTTTATTCTCCTACTATAGCACATTTTTTGCTCGCTCAATGACTTCGCGAGCGAAAAATTTAGGGAATAAAAATATTGCCATAATACTAAAATGATTTTCATTCCGAGGTTTTGATATCGAAATGTTTCCACCTAGGTAGTTTTTGAATTTCTTCTCGGCCATATTTTATCAAGAATTTTTTTTTCTTCCGTGACCGGCAAAGAACTCGATGACAGTTCTAGCCAGACATTCTTTGAGCAGTGCATCCTGTGCCGATCGGATGTCGGGCTAAAGCTCGATTTCAGATGCAAGTCACGAACGCGTACTTTCGACGCAAAGCGCACGCCGCGAGCATTTTCTATGAGAACGAAGTTGCGACTAGATTCAGACAACTATCGAAAACGAACTCTGCCTTTGTCGAAAATCTAAATTCAATTGGATTGCGAAATTTCTACGTCCTTAAGAAAATTTCAACGCTCTCGATACGAATTGAGGAAACGTGCAAGTAGGAATTTAAATGCGAAATTTAAATTTTTATTTATTTAATTTAATTTTAATTTTTAAATTTAAATGCGGTGAAATTACTTGAGCGTAGTGAGCGCTTGGAAATGTTCAATAAATCGGCATAGAGCGCCTGATAGGGGAGCGTCGATCAATTTACCTGGAAATGAAAATAGGAAAGTCTCGAGTGAAATAAGCTTCGGCGAACTGATCGAGCAAAAAGAAACGTTTCGTCCGAAAAAAGCTAATTATTGCAAAATTTAAAAAAAAATCCAAATTAGAAAATTTTTCTTTTCCGCTACTGTTCATAATTAATAATCGAAAAAATTGTATTTTTATTTACAAACCCTGGACTCGGAGGCCTTTGACTCCGAAGGGTTCAACGTTTTCCATATGAACGTGAAATTCCGTATTCGAATCTCGGAACTTTTCTTCCGCTCTGCAACCGAGTGAAATCACAGATTATTTTTAAATTCTTTATTTTACATTTTCACAAGCTATAAGCGTCAAAATTATGAACATTTCGGTTCTTGAAATGTTCGCAGTAGCGAGCAGATGACGCTTGATTTTTTATCTACTGGCTCACACACCGTACTTCCACACACTTCCAGACACAGATATACATACACCACTGTTTTTTAATGAACGCGTATTTTTTCATATAAGTAGCACCTTTCAGCTCAAATTACCCTAAAATGAAATGTGCAGAATTACTGCGGCGTCGAAAATATTTTCATTTCTCGTCTTGTTCGAGTCGAATATTTTCAGTCCGAATGAGACTACCATGGTCGTAATTATTTAGTGCAAACTGAATTTATTTGTCTAAATTTCGAAAATTGTCGGTTCTTAAAAACACAGAAAACACCTGAAATCACTCGGATGAAAATAAGTGAAGACAGGTTTAAATCAATAATAGAGTGATTTCCAACAAATGTGTCATACGGGTATTATTTAGCGGTAAATGATCGACTGCCTTGCGATTAATTTATGTCGATATTTCCTACTACCTGCTCTCAGGGCTGCACAGCTTGACGTAATCGTCTTCGGATTGTTCGACAAAAGGTCCGAACGAAACCGCTGGTCGTTTTAAACTGTCAACTTTAATCATGTTCGGCGGATCCTCGACTCCCTCGTCTTCGCACCATAAAAGCCATTTGGCTCTGATTTCGTTGAATACACCTGGAAACCGGCGATTTGAGAACGATAAAAATAATTCAAAGCACCATAGTTGCTACAGTTTTTGGTTAATTATTCAATAATAAACCATTGTAATCGCCCAAGAAAAAAAAAATTTTATAGCCCCCCCTCAAAATTTGATGTTTTACGTTTCAAGGCATGTAGAATCCGAATATCCAAATAAAAATGTCCGCCGTACGCCGTCAACACTTTTCCGGCCAAACCATAATGGCTAAATTCTTGAAATTTTCACCAAAAATCAATCTCGGTACTACGACGGCCCAATTCTTGAACCAACTTGCTAGCTCAATTTTAAGGGTATTTTTGGGGGGTTTCGAGGGGGAGAAAATTAATATTTTCGAGAGTTTTTCAGAAAAATTTGTATTTGGTATCAAATTAAATAGATTTTTGGACGCTGAATCGAATGAGACCATCGCGGGGTCGATAGCTTTATTGGTTGTCGAGTTATCGCAGCTTTTGTGCCGAATTTGGGAGATTTTCAGAAATTTGACATGAGAGGGTATAACTCGAGAGTTCTTCGAGCTATAAAAATCGTTCTATACTCATAGGAATGGTCGTCAAACACTCTCCAGCTGTACCGTTAGGCAAAAAATTCAGATTTTAATTAGGAAATTAAGAAAAATAAAAATGATTAAAATTACAATAGTTGCTACGGAATATTCCCCGATAGTTACCAATCTGTTTTTCGGTGGGAACGTTCACAAATGTTGGGAATAATTATTAAAATCAGAATTGGATAGTCTTCTTAAATCATTATTGAAGCGATGGAATAATAAACCACTCTACAATCATTCGCAGCCTTTTATAAATATATTTTTAAAAGTAAATTAAATTAATTAAATTAAATAAAGTAAATATTTGAATTCTACATCAAATTTTGCGGGAGGTTAGGAAAACATTTTCTAGGGCGATTACAATGGTTTATTATTGAATAATATACCAAAGAAGACCACAAAACGCAAACGATACACGACTTCCAAATCGAAATTCTACTCCGTTCAGGAAAAAACGTTATTTTAAAAATTTTCACCGTATCCCCGACGATTCAACTACAATAGGTAATTAAGGAATGACATTTACGAGCTCGATTTGCCCTTTGCTTTCCCTCAGTCAACTCGCGGCTTCCCAGACATTATATCTGTGACTTTTTGAAATTCCCTCGCGGGAAACGCGATGCCCAGGCCTATTATCGGTAGCTGGAGATTTTATAGTCGAATAAAATTCGTCGGCAAACGAGACGACGATAAAGTAGACCTTTCCGAAGGGAGACATTCGATAGGATGAGATGTGACAAGGAAACCCCAGCCGGAACAGTAAGTGGGCTGGCCGAAATAGAATGGAACCGGCGAAAGAGGTGTCGAATTCGGCGGTTGAGATCGAACTGCGGGTAAATGCACCCAAACATATAAAATCCGAAAACGAAAAAAAAACGCTGCAAATGATTGTACATAGGTTTATTATTCCTTCGCTTCAATAATGATTTAAGAAGATTATTTATTTTTTCTAGTAATCATTCCGAAAATTTGTGAACGTTCCCACCTAAAAACAGATTGCAACTATAAGGGAGAACTCCGTAGCAACTATTGTGATTTTAATCATTTTTATTTTTCTTAATTTCCTAATTAAAAGATTGAGATTTTTAGAAATTTGACATGAGGGTATACCTCGAGAGTTCTTCGAGCTATAAAAATCGTTCTATACTCATTGGAATGGCCGTCAAACACTCACTCCAGCTGTACCGCATTAGGCAAAAAATTCAGATTTTAATTAGGAAATTAAGAAAAATAAAAATTGTTAAAATTAGAATAGTTTTCAGTGGGAACGTTCAGAAATGTTCGGAATAATTACTATATCACAAATGAATAGTCTTCTCAAATCATTATTGAAGCGAAGGAATAATAAACCACAGTACAATCATTTGCAGCGTTTTCCAGAATTTCCGCCCCTTAACTCAAATTGTATCTAATTAATTTTCTTCACTTGATTTTTAAAAAGCCGAGTCTTTAAAGCAATTTTGGGCTAACAGCAGAAAAGGAAACTGTAGAAATAATAGGAAATGCTGAAAATTGAAAAACATAAATATGAATTTTCCACGATTCAATAAATTTTGCTTTTTAACGAATTTTCCCCCTAAATCACTTGCTTTGCGATTGTTGAGCCCCATTTTACCGTTGCAAGATTGTTACTGATGCTGGCCTAATCGTCGGAATCGATAGAACAATATAACCAATTTAAAATCAGTGGAAATCGTGACAATCTTAGTTTTCTATCCTGGAGGATTTTTCCCTTGTCGCATCTAATTAGGAAAATTCAACGCCCTTTCCAACGTTATAAGAATTTGAATTTACACTCGTAATTGAGCGAGTTATGGGTGTTTTGTCGATTAAAAGGCGATAACATGATTTTTTCATTCAAAGTGAAAAAAAAAATTGAATGACAAAATGACGTTATAAAACGAATTCGGCCAAAAATTATTTATAGACTCTATACCTGGCCGGTTGCAAACCTATTTTCCCGAATATCGAGGTTTCTCCTGTATTTTTCTCGCAGTTTATTTTGTGTAAGCCGATCAATTCGCTCACTAGATGTTATCGACGAAGTTCTGGATTTACGCGCGCTCATTTGAACTCTCCTAGTTCAGCTGGACCGAGTTCATAGAGTTCTTCCGTGCGATACAGGAAAAGTTCACGATTTTTTGCAGTTTCGTAAAAATTTATTGAAAATCACTTAGCAATTTAGTCTCTACAGGAGCAAATCCAAGCATTTCGTATTTGATAGGCAGTATACCTTTGCAGTTGTAATGCGAGCCTGTTTCAATTGGAAATCGACGAACCAAAAATTTTTAAATTTATTCTTCGATTTATTATTAGATGTTTGAAAATTTATTCTTCGACTTACTATTGGAATTTTTAAATTTACTCTTCAATTTATTATAAGATTTTTTAAATTTATTCTTCGATTTATTATTAAATTTTTTAATTAAATGTACCTATTTTTCGATTTATTATTAAATTTTTTAAATTTTTCATTAGATTTTTTAATTAAATATATATTCTTCGATTTATTATTGGATTTTTTTAAATGTATTCTTCGATTTATTATTAGATTTTTTAAGTGTATTCTTCGATTTATTATTAGATTTTTTAAATTTACTGTTGAATTTATTATTAGATTTTTTAATTTACTCTTCGATTTATTATTGGATTTTTTAAATTTACTCTTCGATTTATTATTAGATTTTTTAAGTGTATTCTTCGATTTATTATTAGATTTTTTAAATGTATTCTTCAATTTATTATTAGATTTTTCAAATTTACTCTTCGATTTATAATTAGATTTTTTAAACGTATTCTTCAATTTAATATTAGATTTTTCAAATGTATTCTTCTATTATTTATTATTAGATTTTTAAATGTATTCTTCAGTTTATTATTAGATTTTTTTTAAATTTATTCTTCGATTTATTATTAGATTTTTTTAAATTTATTCTTCGATTTATTATTAGATTTTTTAAATTTACTCTTCGATTTATTATTAGATTTGTTAAGTGTATTCTTCGATTTATAATTAGATTTTAAAATTTATTATTAGATTTTTTAAATGTATTCTTCAATTTATTATTAGATTTTTCTAATTTACTCTTCGATTTATTATTAGATTTTTTAAGTGTATTCTTCAATTTATAATTAGATTTTAAAATTTATTCTTCGATTTATTATTAGATTTTTTAAATGTATTCTTCAATTTATTATTAGATTTTTCAAATTTATTCTTCAATTTATTATTAGATTTTTCGAATTTATTCTTCGATTTATTATTACATTTTTTTAAAAATTTATTCTTCGATTTATTATTAAATTTTTTAAATTTATTCTTCGATTTATTATTAGACAAGCGTCAATAGCGTGGCCTTCACGAGTTTTTGCAATAGATATTTGAATGCGCTGAATCCAAATTTCAACTTTGCTTCAGCTGATTTTGGTGGAAAATAGGAAGAAACCGAAAATGTGCATCGCATAGCTCGGAAACCATGCGTTTTTCGATGATGACAACTCAATGCAAGAATAAAGTAGGTCAAATTTTCTACAAATTGGTCGAGTAATTTTTTGATTTTCGAACCGCTAAAGTCGGTTCTTTGGCGGTTGGAAAATTCAATCATTCGCTCTACAGGTTTAAAGCTGGAAAATTCACGTGAACCAACGAATTACATCAAGACATCTAGTTAAAAATTGCATTTTTAGTTATGTCTGATGGAAAAATCCCCCCATTGGAAATCGACACTGAGTCTACACGTAATGGATAATTAATGGCTTCGTTCATCTCACGAAATCCGAGCCGGCCGACCGATCTAGCCTCGACTCCTTCGAACATTCGTATTCACATGAGGGGAGAAGGCGAACTTGGAGCCAGGGAACTTATTTTCCATCAGTCAGTGTGAAGACTCGATAAGCGACGGATGTGACCCTAGACAACAGGAGGTGCCATTCGTCAGAAATGTACGTAGAGATAACAGTATTTATATTATAGACAAATATTTATTCTACAGTCGTCCAAGCCACGTGAGCCATCTTTGACAGTTATTGTTATTTTGGTCCAAACAAGGAGTTAAATATTTTTATAAAGAGCTAAAATTAGAAAGGTACATTATTGCTACAAAATTATACGCACTAATTATTTTCCCCTTTTTATTTATTTATTTATTTTTTTTTTTTTGTAAAAGTATAAATCTGCAGTCCAGCTATGGGACAATTTATTCAGGAAATTCCAAACTTCTCTATCAATATATTTCATATTGTTTTACCTACTTTTTTTATTTTATTTTATGGAAGCATTTTGAAAATACAGGAGAAAAAATCACACTCGGAAGGGAAAATATTTTTAGAATATTCACTATTCGAAATTTCCAATTTTGTTTTCGCCTAATATCGACCGATTTTCAATAGTTGGTTCACTTACTCGAAAATCTCTATTGATAAATGCGAAGAACAATTTTGAAACTGATTAAATAATAATTCGGCATTGTTATTCGTCTTTGAATATGAAAAACACGAGTGTTTTAAAATCAAGGGCTCGACCGAGTGGGTGATTTCAAAGGGCAGATGTGTAATTGGAGGTCTTTGGTCCTTAAATTAACGTAAGTGCTATACAGGCAGTCTCGATAGGAACGCCCGGCTCCGGAGATAGGAACACAACTCGAACTATCAATGACACTCGAGAAAATGTGGCCTCATACGAAGACACAATCGGAACAGCAATTCGGTTAAATTCAATCACAAAACGATTGGAAGCTAAATTTGCTTCAATTTTTCACACTCTCTGAAGAGGGGAGCTATTGATTGAAAAAATAGCGGTGGAATATTGTCGGAAAAAAGGGGGCAAAACAAGTGAATTTTTTTGTTTTAACTGCTTTTTTGAATTTGACAACTGAGAATAATGAAAACGCCATTTTCGGGATATATATCCCACCTGTTTTATACTTTTTTAGTGTATATAACTATTTTTATTTTATTTGATTTATTATTATTATTTTTTTAATTTAATTTAATTTTTATTTTTTTGCAAGATGTTGTGTAATTTGCGTAGATACTTATTTCCCTCAGATGCAAACGTGAAAAACTGAGAAAACTACTTCAATTTACTACGCAAACGTGAAATAAAAATCAGCTAGAATTTTCGTAAATTTGATAAATTTCCCTTTGTTGGAATTTTTTTGAATGACGACGACTATTCTGTGGGCAATTCTACCTGTCTAAGGCTTTTAGAGATGAAAAATTGTTCAAAGCCATCTACTGGCATTTTTCACGTTTTTAGACCTATGCTCTTGATGAAGCATTAACGGTTGAGAAATGGATAGGTCAACATAGAGAAGAATAATTGAATAATCCATCACTTGATGAGACTTGAAAT
Source organism: Tupiocoris notatus (assembly GCA_037159825.1). Lineage (NCBI taxonomy): Eukaryota > Metazoa > Arthropoda > Insecta > Hemiptera > Miridae > Tupiocoris > Tupiocoris notatus. Next base: position 95,917 of record JASJUZ010000344.1, read on the forward strand.
ATGATGCCTTGTGAATTTCAGATGGGTCACGTAATCATAACATCGCTCAGTTTACTATGGATCCTGCTCACCATCGTAGCTACGTTGGCTGTATTCTCCGCCTTAGTGACTCCTAAATGGCTCATCGGACCACAAAGGATACTTCTCGGTATAATAAATACCTGAATATAAGCACCACTATTTTTATTTTCCATAACCGACAGGTATAACCGATAATAAAATTAATATAATCGTACGAAGCCCGCAACATTAATTTACAACAACTCAAATTTCAATAACTTTTCTGGGAGATATGGGAATATTTGTTACTCAGACCATAGACAGATGGACGCGAGGACAGACGGACACTCTGAAGGACAAACAAATGGACGTACACAGATACTTGTTCAGAAAGGGAGCAGAGCGCTCTAGGAGCAGGCGTGCGAAACGGCCAGTTTCAGATAAAGCTGAGAGAGGATTTCTAAGGGATACATCATAACGTGGTCGTAATTGGTCATATTGAAAGCAAAGTGCCCGAAAGTTACAAAAGTGCTAGAATAAAATAACTGAAAATGTGTTTTACGAGGAAGTAGTGCTTGTGACCCCAATAATAAAAATCAAGGGATATCCAGCTGTCATATAGAAATATTAATAGTCTCCCGGCGTTCATAATATATTCACTCTTGCGGTCTATAAAATTCTCAAAAGCTAAAAAATGGCATACGGCGGAAGTACTGTGTGTTACCCAAACTATACAAGTCAAGTTTTGTGAAGGAGGTCAAAGTTGGTTATATTTAAAGCGATCAGACCCAAAAACAACGAATAAAACTGAAAATGCGTTTTACGGGGAAGTACTGCGTGTGACCCCGAAAATAAAAATGAAGCGATATTCAGCCGTCATACAGAAAAATATAAAGCCCCACAGCGTTCAAATATATTCATACTTGCGGTCTGTAAAAATCAAAATGTAGCTAATACGCAAATAACGCGGAAGTACTGCATGTGACCCACTTGATAAAAATCAGGCATCATTCAATCACTGGCCCCAACATTTCAAGACCTTGAACATTCAAATACATAGAGTTTTGATACACAGAGAATGACTGGCAGAATTTGTTTTTTGAATATTCGGATTCTAGATGCTTTGAAATGTAAAACATAAAATTTTGAGGAGAGGCAGACATTTTTTTCTTGGGTGAATAAAATGGATTATTATTGAATAATAAACCAAGAGTGAATAATCGAGTTACCCGGAGTTGCTAATTCATACGATATGTCAAAATGTTGGCTGTCCAGATAATGGAACTGCAGTGTCAAGTAGCGCACCGTCTACAGGAGTATTCAATAGGTGCACACAATTGAACGGAGGAGCTCGCCACTGCGGCATCTTCGCATTAGACGGCCTTGCTACGGATTCCAACGTCTTTCCCACAACTTGGAAGTGCAGCCTTGTCTTCTTTGCGTTAGGAGTCACCGTGATGGCGTTCACTGCTATGGCAGCGGTATTAAGTTGCTGCGTCCAGTCGGTCAACAAGAAAAGCATATTCACAGTTACAGGAAGCATTCAAGCAGTAGCAGGTAGATATTTTTATTGGCATTTCGGTTATATGATTGTATGGCGTTCCTAGAGGTCTCGAGCAATTGGCAAGGGTGTGCTCAATTATCTGTGTCCGAAGAGATTTTTCAAACTAGCAATATATTCGTGCAATGTTGCCAGGTCTCCCCTTTATAATTAATTTACTATGGTTGACTTGCATTTTTTTTAACCCCCCTAAAACATAGACACAATTACTTCTTCCCCTATTCCCCAAATCCTCCCACAATCTCATTCTTTGCTTCCATTTTTTTTTAACCTCCCTAAAACATAGACACAATTACTTCTTCCCCTATTCCCCAAATCCTCCCACAATCTCATTCTTTGCTCCCATTTTTTTTTTTTCTACTTCTTTTCTATAAAAAGTTTAAATTCGGATATAATATATATCTATATTATAGCTCTTTTTTCTCACCTCCCTCTAAAGCCATCTCGACGACTGAACAAATTTTTCTTTACGGGTCTACAGGAACGAAATTGCGTCCAATTTCAGCCACGGAATTTTGGCCATCGTTACCAAGAGAGAAATAATAGAAAACAAGACTAAGTCATTTTTCCCTTACAGAAAAGTATAATAATATATATTCTAGGTATTCTCTACTTGCTTGGGATGGTGATGTACGCCAGTGGATGGGGTAGTCGAAGAGTGGTACGACTATGCGGCGATGAAGCTCAACCTTTCTATTTGGGAGACTGCTCTATCGGTAATAAGTATCATAATTTCTCATAAATTTTTATTTGTTAGAGAAAAAATGCGAGAAAAATTGAAAGATTTTGTGTGGTAATCGAACTTGACAACTTGGTTTGGAAATAATTTATAATAATAATTTATAAAATAAAATCATTTATAATTTATAACACGGATGAAACGAGAATGTATAAAATATTACAATATTCATATATTTCTCAATTGGATGGAACAACATCCAATTAAAACTGCTTTTGAGGTGTGGAGTAAAAAGAAAGACATTCTCAAATATTTTATTCGCTGATTAAATTCTCAGCCGAAAGAGCTCAGTCAGCGAATGAAAGATTGGAGAATTCGTCGCTTGGTTTTCTCCCCCTCAACATAAATCAAGTAATTCAAAGATAAGAAAATTTTATCAAAACAGATAGAGAAAAGGAAGCGCTGTCTCAAGGTTGATTTATGTGGAAAAAATGCGCACAATTTCAAAAAATACTACTTGTCATTTTCAGATTAGAGTAAATTATTTTCAGTACAAATATTTGCCTTTCATTACACACCATTGTAATTTCACTAGTTGCCATTTTTGAACGGAATTCCAAATTACTTGCAATCACATTTGTCAATTTATTCGATAATTTTCTTTAGTATATTTATAATTATTCTGCCATAGGATGGTCTGTGTACAGCGCAATATTGGGTATCATCCTGACAATGATCACCGCTTGTTTGTCTGTAACCGCGGAAAAGACAACGTCAAGCGACCGGGTTAGCCAGCATGTGGAAAAAGGAGAGACTCTCGTCTGTCTGCTTTGATCTTCATCAATAGTAAGCTAATCGAAGCTTGCAATGGCAATTCCTAACCTAAATATTACCGAGATAATGCAGACAATTCCCTATTTAGACAAAATAATTTCCCTGCCGCAACCCGGAGGTGTCAGTTTTTACTGCAAAGTAGTTGACAAGAAAAAAAAACTTAAATGAGCAGAAATCGTTTTGAAATAATAAAAGTCTCAACGTTTTCAGTGAAGCAGTAAACAGAAATGCTCAATGTGCGCTTGTGATCTACAATTGTGCGCTTTTCTGATCTATTCAAGGGACAAAATCGACCATTACGTTCAAAACTCTTTACAACATCCAACGAATTATTTTTCCATTAAAAAATAAGTCGTCTTCATATCTGTCAATATCCCACTTTTTCGAATTTTTTCAAAATGAGAAAATGATTTGATAAAAATTAAAAAAAAAAGGGAAATAGCACGATTGCAGTGAATTCACACTCAGCACATGTTGTATAAATTAATCGAAAAATCCTTCGATGGAATTATTACATTGCCGTTAAATTTCTGCGGACTCACGAATCATTTTGTTTCTCCTTTCGCCAGACGAGAAGCTTATTATTGGCCGGAAGATTGTGCACTTGCTTCAGTTGGATGCCATGTTTTGACGCTAGTGGCACCAGCTCCCGTTGGATATCTCTGAGACCCCACGATGGATCCGACTGGCGCAATCCTTTATCGAATCTGACATTGCTGTCTGGAGTGATAACACCATCAACTGCGTAAGGGCCGTAGGTCAAAACCAGACCGCCGGGCTTTAGAATCCGACCGCTTCCCGCAAATAAGCCTGAAAAATAGCAGTATCATGTGCCAATGACGAGTGTAAATGATGATTTCATTACTTATATAAAGCTTTTCAAAAATTTTTCAGCGTATTTTTATCTCCCTGTTGTTTTTTAAATTTTTTTTATGGAATTTTACTTATTAATTTATTATTATATTGATCAATGTTATTTATTTATTATAATACATTTTTCAATTAAATTTTATTTTATTGAGAGTTTTTAGAATTTTTTGTTGTTGGAAATTCGTCTCAAAATTTACTGATTGGATGTGTAACAAGGTACACAGAAGGGATTTTGTTAGGTGAAGTGAAAGGGGCTGTGAATATCTCATCATTGCCCTCCAAGCTCGTGCGGAGTAATCTTTTCGTCGTTTTCACGTTTCGTAGAATCCGAATATTCAATTATAATAAAAATAAGATCAATAAATATTTTTAGTCAGTGCAGAAAAAAAATAGTGTACATCGCTTGTATAAAAGCTAGCAAGTAATATTAATAAAATTTAAAAATAATTATTTCTTCTAAAAATATTTATTGAATTGATTTATTTATGGCTGCTCGCCCACTAGTTACGATTTTTCTCAAGTATACCTTGAGTGCACGACCACTCGCTAATGTGCATCATGTTGATATTCAGAACATAATCGTAAGACTCGTCAGGTAAGGTTCCGTTGAGCCACTGGTTGCTAGGCGTGCGCACGTCAAGAAACTGCGGTGAATTTACGTTGGTCAGATTGTCATCATCAATGTAGCATTGAATACTTCGAAGTGAGGCTTTTTCGAACTCGGTCGGTTGAAACGTGATGAGCGGAAAATGAGGAGCGAGATGCGCCACGTGCTGACCACTTCCAGAACTGATTTCAAGCAACTTGGCTGGCTTAGGGGATGTTAGGTTAAGGTATTGTCTCAATGTGTCTAGTATGGGTTGCTTATTCCGTTCGGCAGCAGGCGCGCACATCTTGAAAGCCTGAAATGGAAAGAAAAATGAAAACTTTCAGAATTGTAACATTGCCTTAAGCCTAGTACACACTTGTAGACCGTGTTGAGCGATTTTCTTAAGGCAGCCTTGCAGACGGTCTAGACTTGAGACATAGACATGGTCTAGAGAGACTGATATTTGTCTCGTCTAGCGTCCGCACTGTGATGTGAATTTCTTTAGTCTCATTTCCGCCATCCACCATGACAGAAGTTTTTGAGTGCGGAACGAGTGCTTGTATGATTATTTTAAGCAAAACAACGCGAAAAAACGTTGGTGGACGCGCGAAGTGCTCGCAGAAGGACCTAGGTTTGGTACTGAACTTTTAAATAAACTAAGATTGGAAGACACTATGGGTTTTTGTAATTTCCCCTTTTGGGAGAGGACCCACTCTTCGGAATAACCCTTTTTCGCTCCCGGTTAGAAGAGGTTTTTAAATTATGATTTTTTTTCTATTTCCTCTACTGACACGACATGTTTTGTAGCCAGTGATTCCTTTGCCGCTCTCCTTTTCACCAGATTTTTGTAATCGGGACTTCTCACATCCCACAAACAAAATCAGTCATGATAGTTTTCCATGAGTTTAAGCATTTTCTCATTCAACCACATCATCAATCAAACCAGCTGAGACTGCTTGTTGCGCAACGTGTCTCAATGTTGCATCATGTCTCCCATTTCCATCGGGAGACTTGAGACAAGCGATTTTTGGTCTCGCAACGGCCCGGTAGACCGGAGTTTGTCTAGAGACATGTCTAGCAAGACATCCTGAGACAACCTTAGACATGTCTCTGAGACCACCTTAGACAGGTCTCTGAGACCACCTTAGACAGGTCTCTGAGACCAAATTTGTTCAACATGTCTACTGGTGTGGACAAGGCTTTACAAATTTAATAGCAGTAACTGAAGAAGTAGAAAATGCCAATGGTTCCACATCACCCTGAGGATGCCTGAAGGGGTGAAAGTACTGTCAGTTAATAAAATCAAAGAGAATCAGTCACCTGGTTTTTCCCCTCAACACTCAAAAGTAGTAGAATAATTTTTGGTTCCCGAAGTCAGGAAAATCCATAGGAGAATGAAGAAATTAGGTAGGATCAGCCTAGTTTCCTCTCTCTCAAGACCAAGCCATGATAATTATTCTAGAAACGTTTTCAATCATTTTCCATAACAAACGCTGTCAATAATTTTTCAAGAGATTTGTTCCTCTTCTGGTATTTCTTGGGTTCTGAAGGATTCTATCCGTAGCACTTATGACAAAAATTACGAAAATGAATAGCGATAATAATCATGAAAGTGACAATAAAACATAATAAAATAGTGAACAACTCACCGACATAATTATTTGATGGCTCGACACACAATTATGCTAAAAATCTCTCGTATCTCTTGAGGAATGTAGTAGTAGCTTCTTTATTGGGCCAGATCAAAATTTGATAAAAGAAGCCTGTTATTGTCAAAAAGATAAAACAAGCACGTCAAAAAGTCGATTTCAATGTTTGTCCACAATCGATGTGTTCCCCAAATATCGATGTTTCAAAAATCGATATTGCCTACGGCGATATTTTCAAACATCGATGTTCAGCTTCCGATGTTTTGTACACTGCACATGATCGGAATTGCATTTTTAAAGTAATTTCGACTATGAATAATAATAATCCATAGTCAAAGAAAATCTAAGTAAGTTGAGTGGTAGATTTTAACTTCTCCATTGATGTAAATGAAAACTTGCCAGGAGAGCCAGATTACCTATATTGACGATCTAACCAAAGGTAAGATACTAAGCAGGACGGTAATATTCAAATCAACATGAAGTTGAGGGGAAGGTGAATCAGTTGACTTGTACTCCACGTACCTAATAACTTGACGTTCATGTACCAAAGAGAATCACCAAGACTTTTGCGGATCAACATCCCATTTCTACTGATAGATCAGTATCTATCACACAATTAGCACACATTAAATAATAATTCTCAAATTTTTATTATCTAAATCAGAATTTTCCGAAAACATCGATTTTTTTAAACATCGATGTTTTTCTTCCGATGTTAACATCAACATCGATCTATATTCTAACCATCGATATTATGAACATCGATTAGAAGAGGTCGATGTCACATCTCTGAATACCGCCACAAATACTCGCGACTGATAAGAATTCAAATGAATGATAATGGTGAATTTTTAATATTATCGATCGTTCTCAAGATTCTCGATAGGTGACACAACTATCGAGTGACACGAACTATGGAAAACTATTGTAAAGAACATGAACATGAAATAAATAGTATTGAACGTGTAGTTTTTGAAACTAGGCACTATCGATTGATCAACTTCGCTTATCGGTATTCTTCGCAGTCGTAGGATGTTGTTCTTTTTTCATCTTTAGCCGGTGGATATTCACGTTAGAGCGCGATTCACCTATTTCGCTGTAAATTTTGAACTCAATTTGATGAATATTCGGAGGAAAAGGATGTTTTTCACAGCTGTCTGCGTCGCTGATGTTTCTCTTAGTTAAAGTTAGTAATATGTCTGCCACGGGTTGTCCCTTCATATCATTGGCGGGAGCCGGTGTCTATTGCGCATTCCTGTTCGCGCATTTGACCGTTACCTATCATTTGTGTTGGTGCATTGTTTGTTGCCTGTCTCGTCTCGTGATCTCGTTGACTCGTTTTCGTTTGTCTCGGCCTGCGCTCGCTTGCACTGCACATTGCTTCATGTTTAATTTTATATTCCATCGTTCCGATTTTTAAAAGCGTCTTCCATCTCGACCATTTTTTACGGGAGCCGCAATTAATATTCGTTCTTCGGTTGTCGAACTGCGCGTATTTTGATAAAATTTTTTGTAATGTCTCAGTTCGCTTTTGTGAATGAATTGAACAGTGCGCTTGCTATGGACGACCCGCTGACCAAAGGGCCAGTGCCGAAGTGGCAGAAAAAAGCTGCCGACCGCAGTGCATGGTTTGTATAATTTCAAAATCAATTTTACTTACGTTGGTTGTGAAATTTCAACCCTCGCGATTTCTCACGTCGTCTCCAAATAATTTATTACTCGAAGTAAAGTCCAAGTTCCTTGATTTTTGTTCAGATTATTGGAAATCGGTCTCTTCATATTAACTGACCTACGTTCTTCCGAACAGAGTTCATTTATTTAAGCTTGTCTTTGTGTTGACATTTTTGAACGGCTGATCGTACAATTTTCGTTTTTCGCGATGTCTCGTCCGCATGAAATTTTTCCCGTGATCATTTTCCCGTTCGATTTTTCAGTTCGTCCAACAATTCATCTGCGAACAACAGCGTCAATGTTTCCAAAATCAAAGCGAAAACTCCCAGCAAAGCCGATATGAGAAAGACACCGTCTAAGACGCCATCGAAAACGCCGAAATCCCCAGGTGAGTTATTCTAGTCTTCAATATCATTTCAAAGACCGAGCGCTTAGTTTGAAAGTCAATATGAGTAGATTTATGATTTTACACCGTCTCATACACTAAAAATACCACCGATAATACTCGAAGAACGTCGGATTTTCTGACCATGGATGTTCCTTCTCGTTCTTGTTTTTTCTTATATTTTTTTCTTCTTCTAAATCTTGAATTTCTCTTTTAATTTCAGGGAGAAAACCGAAAACGCCAAATGGCGGCGATCGTTTCATCCCCTGCCGTTCAGCTACTGACCTCGATCTTGGACATTTGAAAGTAAACTCTTTATTTCGATAATTTTGGTTCATTATTCAATAATAAACCATTGTAATCGCCCAAGAAAAAAAAAAAATCTAACCCCTCAAAATTTGATGTTTTACGTTTCATGGCATGTAGAATCCGAATATTCAAAAAAAAAAAAAAAATCTGTCCGTCCGCAGTTCGCCGTCAACACTTTTCTGGCCAAACTATAATAGCTACATGCTTGAAATTTTCATCAAAAATCAATCTCGGTCCTACGACGGCCCAATTCTTGAACCAACTTGCTAGCTCAATTTTAAGGGAATTTTTGGGGGTGTTGAGGGGGAGAAAATTAATATTTTCCAAGGTTTTCCATAAAAATGTGTATTTGTTAACAATTTCTGTAGATTTTTGGACTCTGAATCGAATGAGACCAAGCCGGGTCGATAGCTTTATTGGTTCTCGAGTTATCGCAGGTTTTGTGTCGAATTTGGGAGATTTTCAGAAATTTGCCATAACTCGAGAGTTCTTCGAGCTATAAAATCGTTCTATACTCATTTGAATGGTCGTCAAACACTCTCTCCAGCTGTACTGTCAGGCAAAAAATTTAGCTTTTAATTAGGAAATTAAGAAAAATAAAAATGATTAAAATTACAATAGTTGCTGCAGAATTTTCCCGATAGTTACCTATCTGTTTTTCGGTGGGAACGATCACAAATGTTCGGAATAATTAAAATCAAAAAAGGATAGTCTCCTTAAAGGAATATTGAAGCAAAGGAATAATAAACCACTGTACAATCATTTGCAGCGTTTTTTTTTCTTTTTCTTTTTCTAATCTATGGGATTGGTTTTTCTTGCTTGCGTCTAGTTCTTGTTCCTTTAATTTTGTGAGAAATAATTTTCTATCATTGGAAGCAACTCAATTTTCAACTGTATGATGACCTTTTGTTGCATTCAATCGACTGAATCCATAAGCTGACTTAATTTCATTCACAGATTGCCGTAGGGGATTCAGACGAAGAGAACGCTGAGTGCAAATCGACACCGACAAAACAGATGGAGAAAGCGATGACGGAAAATCTTTTCGGCAAAGATCCCTCTGGTTTGAGGATACTTGAGTTTCACAAAAAGGCTCCCCCAGCACCTGAAGGGTTTCAAAATTCCCTGAAAGTCGTTTATTCTCAGACGAAAACGCCTTCGACCAAATTGAACAGCCGCTACATTCCACAGACGCCAGATCGTATTCTCGACGCACCGGACATCGTTGACGATTATTGTAAGTTCGAGTAACGTTGAAAGTTCGAAAATTGTGATTGAAATCGTCCCTAATTATGCATCTATTGGCTGCAATTTTAATTTATATCATTGTGACACTGAATGGCCAAACAAATGAAGGGTTTTAAAGTGTAGGAACTTTGTGCTCAATTTGTATGCCTTGTTTTGCCTATTCCCCTTGGAATTTTTTTCTTACGCAGACCTGAATTTGATTGATTGGAACAAGAACAATATGTTAGCTGTGGCTCTGCGTAGCAGCGTTTACCTATGGGATGCAAGCTCTGGTTCCATCAGTCAGTTGACGGAATTGGAAGGCTCGGATTACGTCTGCTCTGTCAACTGGGCTAGCGACGGCGATATTTTGGCCGTCGGTACCTCTCTTGGAGTTGTACAGGTAAATTTTAATTTGTAGATGTTTGAATAGCAAACGGTCAACCGAAAAATATATTTCAGCTGTCATTTCGGTTGGAAATCCTGTCATAATTGATTTTAGCCTTGTGTTGCTCTTCTTTTGTATAAAAAAGAGAGCAAGTATGACGATCTCTGGGTTGAATAATTTATTATATTTGTCTAAGGGCTTGGACCAATAGTTTCTCATCTGGTAAAGCTTTCTATGAGGCTTTGTAAGACGTCTGGCTTATGCCATAAATCACCACTACCACCTAACGACCCCAAGATGTTAGAAGTGATTAGCCAGATTTTGAACGTTCCTTACCAGAGGCCGCTAATGGCATAAACACTTGGAAAATCCAATTGATATTTCAACTGAAAGCATTTGTCTCTATTTTTTACTTGTGTATTGGCTTAAAACGGATTGTTTTATGAGATTTTGATGGAGAAAAAAGAATGAAGGAAGCAAAATTGAATTAATATACCCCAATTTTAATTTCCAATCGTCTTTAGATATGGGATGCGGCGGCAATGAAGAAACAGCGCAGCATGGGCGGCCATGCAGCCAGAGTTGGTTCCCTATCTTGGAACGCACACTTGGTGACCAGTGGCTGCCGCTCGGGCTTGTTGGTCCATCATGACGTTCGTCAAAGAGAGCACAACATAGCTTCTGTTGAAGCCCATTCACAAGAGGTGGGTGAATTAGTTGACTCTTAAAAAGTAGTGGAAATAGGAGTCATTATGGTAATAAATTGTTAGATAAAAAGCTGCGCTAAAGTAAGGGCCGGTTTCTCAAACCAATGCAGATCATAGTGTTGGCCAATCCGGTGTCAAATGGATTTGATTACAGGTTGGCCAACGGTCAACGGAAAGCGTTTTTTCAACCACGATCCCTCGGAGGTTAGCTGACTACGCTACGTACAATAACATTCATACAGTGCTGCTATGTTTCCCAATTTTGTTCTCAACTTTGACCTGACCGAATTGACTTCTTTAAACCTTAATTTTCGCTCCAGTGAAAAGACATCGATTTGCACAATAGTTTTTGAAGTAAAAATGACGCCTTACTTTCAAGATGAAAATTCATTTTTTCTGACAAAACCTACGTTTCCGACCCGAGTTATTGCTGGTGAATTTTGGAAAATACTAATATACTTTAGGCAGTTTCTTCAACGTTCTCAACAGTGTCATTTATTGTTTTCGTAGAATCAGTTTCATTATCTACACTTTCACTTTTCATTTTCTACACTTTTCTCAATTTCAGGTGTGCGGTTTGAAATGGTCACCAGATGGAAAATATCTGGCCAGCGGCGGCAATGACAACATCCTCAATGTATGGCTTTCCGGAAGAGATCTCACCTCGCCACTGTATACCTTCAGGTGATTGAATCCAACTGTTCATATTGTTCTCAGCTTTGACAATCGAGCTTTTCAAAATTATGTGGGTTGACGTCAGTATGAATATCAGCAATGCCACGCGAGTGTTGGGAAATTTATAGATTATTTTGCGAGGTTTTTGATAACCATATATTACTCCAGGTTTTATTTGCTATTGTGGATTTTTTTAGTGCCCACCAAGCAGCAGTTAAAGCGCTAGCATGGTGCCCATGGAATGCTGGCCTTCTGGCTAGCGGCGGTGGAACTGCGGATCGACATATTCGAATCTGGAACTGCAATCGAGGTCTGCCCACATATTCAGTGGACACTCGATCTCAGGTAATATAATTCGTTTGTGTCACTTCTATTTGTATCTCTATTTAATCTAATTCATGTCACTAATATGTTCACTCTGCATCAAGGTGTATTATTTGTTTTCTTAAGTGCGATTGAGGTTATATGCCTTGAAAATCTCACTTTCCCCTGTAACGTTTATAGCATTGACGCGTTGATAGTGTGAAATCAGGTTATTCTCCTTTTATCGGTTGCTGTCGAACACTTTAACCCCTTTGGGCATGCTCATTGTCTAGAATCAATCAAAGCTTGCGGAATGGGGGTCTGTTTGTTAAATTTCAGATATAGCCGAGATGTCCTAGAGTTAGTGCTACCTAGCAGTTTTCTCGTGAGCGAGCATACGGAAAACTAATATTTCTAGTATATCTGGGATTCATCTGCGATTGATAAATGTTCACTAAATCAGGGTTCACAGGCCTCCGTCAAATGCGAACAATCCTGGGAACTCATAAGCCATCCGAATGCGGCAGTTCATGAACAATAACGCAAAGCGTCAATTGATAACTTTCTAAGTGACAGATGAAGAAGTTTTCGGAAATGCTCTCAGGTTGCTATGAACGATCGCTAGTTGCAGATCCGTCAGTGCAGGAAAATATTTAATGAAAGTAATTGTATGCGTTTGCATCTGCGGAATAACCTCACCCATCTCAGATTTTCGATTGCCAATCAGAAGACCGAACGCATTGGCGCAAAACGCAAGTGACAGAGGCCTGCGAACCCTACTTAAGTCGCTTATTTTATTTCCATTGGAAAACGAAAAATTAATTTGATAACTGCAGGTAGAATTTATCTCATTTTCATCCGACCTTAGTTATCTTACTTTTTCTCTAACTAGGTGTGCGGAATCGTTTGGTCGACTACTTACAAGGAGCTCATCTCTGGACACGGATACGCCAACAATCAATTGATCATTTGGAAATACCCCATGATGGCCAAGGTAAAATTGGAGAACAATATCGGCAGCTACTGTTTTATTAGTGTTATGGTACGCTTGTGAGACTAATCATGCTTGTTCCTACCGAAAATCCAGTTCTTGAACTCGAAATCTAGGTAATGAGGCCACTTTGTATACACTTTAATCTTGAGACGAGGGATAAAAACGTAACAAGTGAACAAAACTTTTCAAGTCCAGTTCTGATAGTTTTTGGATATAATATAGAAAGGTACCATTTTTCCTGTAGTGTTATTATAATAAGACTAGCTATCGCTCACGGTCGGCTACGCCCCTGCGGGGCTGCGCCCCTCCTCTCGGGCCTTACATATCATTTTGTGGTGTTATTGTCCTTGTGACTACTATATAATTATAGTATAGTATATAGGTATAGGTATGGGTTTAGTAGTTGATTATTTGTGTATGGAGAGTGGGAATCTATAGTTGTTATTATAGTAGGTATTAGTAGTTTCTATAATTTGGTATGTTGGTGGAGGTGTTTGAATTTACTTTGTATCATAAAGTATTGGGTTTTTCAACTGGAGCAAAGTTGTAGCAGAATTAGACGTAACAACTTTAAGTTTTCCAAGATTTGTAAGTTGCACAGGGGATAACTCAGACAAAAAGTCGCCAATTCAAATGTTAGAATATATCAAAAGATAGGTAATTTAATTGCCCACATTTTCCTAATGTAATGTACCTATCCCTTTTTCAACCGTTTTTGCGTTATTCAACAATATTAGTAGACAATACACGAAAACATGACATTTTTCAACTTCAACCGTTCTTTTCATCTATTTAGTGCGAAAGAAACAAAGAATGAACCATATATTATTGATATACACGTCATCAAGTATCATTATGCTGAATTTGAGCTAAATCTATTCCAAAAAATTTTTCGCATAAAATCCAAGGGGTCTCCCAGCGATTTTGTTGAACCGACCAGTTAACGATTTTTTACTCGTCTCTCAATAGAGATAAAAATCTGAAATTTTTAGGAAAGTTGTGTCTTACCAAGATGTATTTTTGTGATTTTTTTTATTTCTCGGAAAAATCTGCAAGTGGCCCAAAAAAATCAGTCTTTGATAGCTCGAAAATTGGACTTTAACCGTGATTTTCGGGGTCAAAATTTATGATAATCAATTGTTTTATTATGCAGGAGTCTTCATTTGAACGCCTTACACACGTACATAGCAAAAAATTTGGTGAAAAAAATTTAAACAGAGCCAGAGAAATTATTTTCCGTAAATCGAGTTTTTCGCCGGCCGAAATTCCGAGCTCCGCTGGCAACGGTAACAGTGAAAAATTAAATTGCGATTTTAAAGCTATTCTTATAGGAAATTTAACGCTGAATCCGAATATGACGTCAAAACGGCGGAAATTTCACGACAACTATCAGTTTATCCAGGTTTAATACTACGCCACTCCTACGTTTTTCAACTTTGAAAATTCGTTGCAAATACTTACAGTACCGTTCAAATTTGATTAATTAATGATTCTTACAGGAAATTAGACGTAGAATTCGAATTTAAAGTGAAAACAATCAGATTCGAACGATTAGTAATATTTTTCGAATTTCTTTAGTTTTTCATACTTTTGAAGTTTCAACTTTGGAATTTTTTTTCATCATGTTCGCGGAATGGGAACGATTAGGTGCTGTGGAAGAAAATGTAGGAAATTTAATGTAGAATCGATTAAAAATAAGAAAATGGCTAGCGTATATGATAGCTCTCGAGATATATTCCACTTTATGTCAAAAAACGTGTTTTGTGTTTTCTTCAAGCGCGAATAGCTCCGCGGGGACATAACATAAAAATATAAATAAATACACCAAATTGTAGGATTTTGATAGCTCTTTCTCGCCTCTGAGTAATATACCTATGTAAAAGTGGTCGGTTCAAAAGCTATTCGCGGAAAACAGGCAAAAAAACGCGAAAATCAGTGTCATAAAATTTCAAAGCGCAATAAAATTTGAACAAAGGCCTAATAAAAAAGAGACGATTTTTTCACCCGATGAGTTTGTCTCTATTTAACGCCTCTATGATCAAAATTTGATTACCATGCCCCAGTTTCTCAATCAATCGGATACCCACGTTTTTTCGACTATCACTTCGAGCCCCTCTAGCTCCGACTAAAATCAACCGACGAACGAATTCTTGTACTTTTTCGTTTAAAGAATTTAATAATCTACAAATATCTGTAGTAAAATGTACAGCTCCAATGTGAATATTTTGAGTGAATCGCGAATAACTGCGGAAAAACGTGTTTCCGAAACAGGTGAAATTTTCACATAAACCTCCCCCAAGAAAAATCCGAGGCTTAAATCGAAAATCGACTATTTTTTCGTCGTATCATTTTCAACCATATTGACGAATTTGGTACAAAATTAATTTTGTCTTTCAATGCGTTCCGTCGGGTCGAGAGCGTTTTTTTGTATCGGATTTTTCAAGTTTCGACTTTGAATCGCTATAGCTCCACGGAGGTAATAGCAAACCTAACATTTGTAATTACAAAAATGTTCAAAATTTAACCGGCTACAACTTTGCAATTCATTTAGTATATTATGTAAAACCGAAAAGTTTAACCGCTAGGTCGCCCGCACCTGAAAACCGACTTTTTCAAAAAACGACGTTTTTCGATACATTTCGAATTTTTAAAAATTTTTAAGGTCGAAAAGGGAATTCGGCGATTTTTTCAGCCGATGGCCTTAAATTTTGGTGAATATTAATAATTTAGATTTAATTAATAATTTTCTTCCAACAGGTGGCTGAACTGACCGGACACAGTGCTCGCGTTTTGCACTTGGCTCTATCACCCGATGGTACAACTGTCTTGTCAGCGGGTGCGGACGAAACCCTCCGACTCTGGAAATGCTTCACTCCTGCTGCCAAGGCTAAAAAAGAAACCAAAGAAGTCAAAACGACCGAGACGATTTTCAGAGGAATTCGATAAACCTCGGATTCCTCTGTCGGTATGAATTGTTACATTAAACTCCCATTTGACGTTGATGCATTATTTGACAAGGAACTCTTCCAAGAGGTCCGATCAACATGTTTCATAACGATTAGGTAGATACTATTTACGTAATTATTATTCGTTGCTTCTCTATCGGCGATAATGGGGCGATGTTTTTATTTATTTATACAACAGAATCGTAAGATCTGCAATGTAATTTATTCGAATACACTGATTAAATGAGTATACAATTTTTAATGCGATTTTAACGCGGTCCCAAGCTCAAATAGTGATTCGTCCAACATTACTTACATGTTTATGTAGTAAATTGATGTATTGTGGTCTGAAAAATTGATTTCGAAACGGAGGTGAACTCGAAAGTAATTGTCTTGGTGCTCTGCTCAGTAACACTATCTAAAAATGTGTCTGTGTGTCCTTCGGTCAAAAAGTAACAAAAGTTGCTATATCTTGGTGAGAAACATGATTGAAAGTATCAGAAAATGTTTTCAATGCGCGAAATTGGGTGTTCCTGATTTTGAATAACACTGAAGTGTCTTATCTAACTTTATAGCAATTGAGGCTTGATAAAAATGACCATTTTTGTCGACTAAATCATCTGTGGATTTGGCCGATTCATGGTCTTCCAACAGGAGATTTTTGGCACTAGAATGAACTAAATCAGCTAAATCGTCCTTTGAAAATTATCAGCTGGGGAAAAAAATTGTCTGTCTTTTGATTATTTTTATTACAAAACAATAAATGCATTCACAAATCGAATCAGCTTCTTCATGTTGGGAGCTGATTGTTATAGCGGTCTAGTTGACACGGATCATGAGCATTTCCGGGGTCAACTGTGAGATCAGTCGTAGAGTATGGAATATACTGAGTAGGGAAGATGATAGGCGACCAATGATTGGAGTTTTTCTTTTTTGGTCACCGGAGTATACCTGCCC